>CM019149.1:152609476-152629591 GCA_009733165.1 Naja naja | reverse complement strand
CTCTACATAAATGACCTCTGTGATCATATTAAGAGCAACTGTGTTCTTTTCGCTGATGATGTAAAGCTATTCAACACCAAGACAATACTGCTACCCTTCAAAAAGACCTCGACTATGTATCAGAATGGTCAAACAAATGGCAACTTCAAATCTCAACAAATAAATGTTCTGTCTTACATATTGGCAAAAAAAATCAGAAAATAAAATAGAAGCTGAATAGTCAAGACCTTGTTGATGATCCAAACTCTGTCAAGGACCTTGGAGTACTCATCTCTAATGATCTAAGGCTAGAGCCCACTGTAACTACATAGCCAAAAGGCATTAAGAATTGTAAACCTAATACTGTGTAGCTTTTCTCTGGTAATATCACTCTACTAACTAGAGCATACAAAACATTTGTTAGATCAATACTTGAATACAGCTCATCAGTCTGGAACCAACATTACACATTACATAAGGGCCTTGGTGGTGCAGGCTGTTAAATGCCTAGCAATTCCAGCTGCCTGCAATTATTGCAAGCTCGAATCCCACCAGGCTCAAGGTTGACTCAGCCTTCCGTCCTCTCAGGGTAGGTAAATTGGGGACCCAAGATTGTTGGGGACAATAAGCTGACTTTGTAAAAATGCCGCTTAGTAATAAGCAGGCATATACAATGGAATGAAGGCTATTGCTGAGCGCATTGGGTTGCGCCCAAAATTGTAAGCTGCCCTGAATCTCGGAGAAGGCATATAAATATGAATAAAATTAAAAAAAAAAATCTGATATTAATACAATTGTGAAAGACCAGAAATATTTCACAAGAAGACTTCTCCACTCTTCTACGTAGCAGAATACCTTATGCCACCAGACTTGAAATTTTAGACCTAGACAACCTAGAACTATGCGCCTTGGTTTGATCTAAATATAGTACATAAAATTATATATTGCAATGTCCTACCTGTCAATGAATACTTCAGCTTCAACCACAACAATACAAGAGCACACAATAGATACAAACTCAAGGTAAACTACACCAAACTTGATTGCAGGAAATACGACTTTGGCAACAGAGTGGTGAATGTCTGGAATACTCTACCTGACTCCATGGCTTCTTCCCCAAACCCCCAAAACTTTAACCTTAGACTGTCTACTATTGACATCACCCCTTTCCTAAGAGGTCTGTAGGGGGCGTGCATAAGCGCACTAACGTGCCTACCGTCCCTATCCTATTGTTTCTTTTTCTTATATCCATTTCATGTGTTCATAACCATGTTTATACTTATACCTGTTATCTAATAATTGCTTGACAAAATAAACTAAATAAAATTTAAAAAAATATACACATATCGTTGACCCTAGTTGAATGTTGATTAATGTATTACAACAATATTAGTTTCCCACCCCTTGTGAAACAGGTCTAAAGGATTTAAAATTACTAAACTACTAATTCTATTTACAAATTGTTAATCTATCATCTATATAGTACAGTATATCAATTAGAAAGAAGCTTTTTATATAATTATCAGGAAGAATAGTAATAATACAAAACGATTAAATTAAAATTCCAAAACCCTTTTTTAACAAACTGTTATTGTAAACAACTCATAGCAAATTTATCACGGCTTTATTAACTATCCCAAATCATTCCCCAAATTAACCCTGATCGGTCCCCAATCAAATATCCACATTCATTTCTTAATACCATCTCTTATCAATTGTTGTTTGATTGACTACAATAAATCCAACTTCCAAAGCCAGTCTGTCTTCTCAAAAAAGTCCAGTTGAAATTGTTCCCCAGTTAAATGTGATAAAACCATTCCCCAATCCTCTTCAACCCACTTAACAAAGACCAATTTACCACTTATCCATCTGGACAGTTTTCTACTATTATGTAGAAATTCTGACCTGAACTTCAGGAAGGTGTTTGAAGTTGACTCATTTTTTTTCTGAGTACATATTTCTTCCTAACGAATATACTGCTTTAAGATCACATTCCTTTTGTGGATTTGATTGATTTACTGTCAGTTTCCTCTGAATATTTCCCAGCATCTTTATGAGTTCATTAAAATTGTAAAGAAAAATTTCAGCTAAAAATTGCATGTTTGCCAAGCAGTCTTTTTTTGGGGGGCATCAGCCTTCTTCACTCTGTAATCAGAGTGTCATGTCAGAACAGAAATTGACTCTGATTTCATGAGAACTGTTATGTTCGGAAGACAGGATGAAGTACTTCAGCTCTTTTAATAGTGTGACTACAGCTCAGAACTACACCAGAATGACTTGGTCTCGGCAGCTTTTATAGCCGGCTGCCGCGGGTTGTAGCCAATGGCGGTATTCGGTTTTCAAGCCGTTTCAACAACCAATCAGATTGAACTCTGCATATTTTTAACAACCAATCAGATTAACTCTGCATACATTACACCCCCTTCCCACCTGGTCCAGCCCATACTCAAACCCCATCTATTTAATGTACTCTGGTAAATAGGTGGGGCTTTTATGGTTACGTTTGGACCTGCGTGGTTCAGGTGTTCTAGGAACTTCTATTTGTTTTGAAGGAATGTTAGTTGTTGGAATCCCCTTATTAGGAATCCTTTGGCTGGGTGATCCGGCTCTGTTACTCCAACCTGGTCTCTCCTCCCAGTCCACTCCCAGCCCATTGGCATCCCTTGAATAGGTGAGATTGTGCTGTCCTCTATTGGAGTTAGCAGTTGTTGTGATTGTCTTAGGGCTTGGGATGGCTCTTGTCGTGTTATTCCATTTAAAAGGGGGCTGACTATTACTTGTTCATTATTCAAAAGGTCTCCCCCTTCCCCCACGGCTTGGGTTGTGCGTAATGAGTCCAGAAACGTGCCTGGGTAAATTTCCAGGGACTTTCTGGACCTTAATTGGTCTATATGCCTTTTCCAAGTGACCCCATCCTCCGTTTGTTCCCTGTAAAACCTGGGCTCTGTTACATGGGTAATTTCCGCAGGAATCCATAAAGGCTCACCCACAAGGTTCTTAGCATAAACTCGATCCCCTAATTGAAAAATGTGAGTTTTGCTACTAGAATCTACAGATTTCTTGGGTGCGTAAGTGGGGTGAAGGCGGTCGAGGGTTGACCTGAGTTTCCTGCCCATTAAGAGCTCGGCAGGGCTTAAATTAGTGGAGGGGCTGGGGGTAATGTGTTGGATACTGAGCAGTTTGTCCACTTTCTCAGTAATATCCTCTGGACCCAACTGTTGAAGTTTCTCTTTAGTAAACTGAACCATACGTTCAGACCAGCCGTTAGTCGAGGGGTGCCTGGGGGCCGTAAGGGCGTGTCTTATGCCCTGCTGTGCTAAGTATGATTCAAAAAGGGTGGCAGTAAATTGGGGACCATTGTTGGAAACAACAACATCAGGCAACCCGTGAGTTACAAAAAGTTTCCTTAGCTGTTTGATAACAGCCTCTGCTGTGGTGGATGACATGGGAATAACCTCGAGCCATCTGGAATATGCATCTACTACAATCAGAAAGGTATGCCCTTTAGTTGAGCCAGCAAAATCAATATGAATTCTGGACCATGGCCCCCTAGGACATTCCCATTCCTGTTTAGGGGCGATAGGCGGTGTGGGCCTCAGTTCCTGACAATTCCTACAGCCAGCAACCCAGTTTTCAACCATTTTGTCTATCCCCAGCCACCATACATAGCTCCTAGCCAACCCTTTCATTCTGACAATCCCCGGGTGTCCCTCATGCAACATTGTCAATACTTCCTTCTGCAATTTTTCAGGAATAACCACTCGATTTCCCCATAGAATACACCCTTTAACACAGATAGTTCGTTTGTCTGGACTTAAACGGTTTGCAGACATCCATTAGTCCTTGTTGTGGCCAACCCTTCTTTATCCAATCCACAACAGGTGCCAATAAGCTGTCTTTAGCGGTCTCTCTTGCAATTTTAGCAGCATCCACAGGTAGTTGAGCAACTGTTTCTAAGAAAAGTTGTAAGTCTCAGGTGCTGGATCTTCAGTGTTCATAGGTAATGGGCAGCGGCTCAATGCGTCTGCGTGCCCTATTTCCTTCCCCGGATGGTGAACGAGTCTGTACGAGTATGCAGTGAGGATTCGGTCCACCTCATCATTTGGGGTGACAGGATGATAGGAGTTGGTTTATCGCCAGCCACTATTCGAGGAGAGGCTTGTGATCGGTGACAATGGTGAATTTTCTTCCATAAACATATTCGTGGAATTTCTTGACAGCTGCTACTATTGCCAGCGCTTCCTTGTCCAGCTGACTATAGTTTCTCTCTGCCTTTGTCAATGTTCTTGAATAGAATGCAATGGGAGCTTCTCTTCCACTCGGTAGGTGGTGGCTCAACATTCCCCCCACTCCAAAAGGGGAAGCATCACATATTAACACCACGGGCAGGTTTTCACTAAACTGTATTAATACACAATCAGACGCGTGATGCTTGGCGTAGCTAGAAAATCATATGGTAGAAATTAATAAGTCCCAGAAATGCTTGAAGGTCAGCTTTGCATTTAGGTCTGGGGCTTCCTTGATTGCCTGAATTTTGGTTTCTGTGGGGTGAATAGTGTGTCTGTCAATCATGTAACCTAAGAATTCTACTCTGTTGGTTCTTAGTGTACATTTCTCTTTTGACTTTTAGTCCTGCTTTTTTGAACCTGATCAATACTTCTCTGAGTCTCTCACATAGCTGAGTGTCATTTTAGCAGAGATTAACATCATCAAAATAAGGTACCACCCCTTTTAAACCTTGTAATATTCTTTCCATAAGGCTTTGAAATATGCCTGGTGCCACACTTACTCCGAATTGCAACCTTTTGCATTTAAAGGCACCCCGATGGGTCACAATAGTTTGTGCCTCTGCAGTCATATCGTCTACTGTTAACTGCTGGTATGCTTGGGCAAGGTCTAATTTAGCAAAAACAGTACCCCCACCTAGGGAGTGTAACAAATGATGTACCACTGGAACCGGATATGCGCTCTGTTGCAGTGCATGGTTCAATGTCCCCTTATAGTCCCCACAAATTCTTACAGAGCCATCAGGTTTGACAGGGGTAACTATGGGTGTTTCCCATCTGGACTGGTCTGTGGGCTCTAGTACCCCTTGAGCTATCAGTTTGTCTAACTGTTCATTGATTTTTGCTTTGAGTGCAAATGGCACTCGTCTGGCTTTTAAACGGATTGGTTGGGGTCTAAATTGAAAGTAATAGGGGTCCCAGTACTTGCCTAATCCGTTGCTGAAGACCTCTTGGAATTCTTTCTTCAATGACTCTTCCCATTCTGAGTCACTTACATGGTTGATTCCAGTCACTTGATGCCCAGGGGTGGAACCATTCCAGTCCTAGAAGACTTGGGGGTCTTTATCAATGATGGTCAATGGTAGAAGTTTAGTGTGATTCTTGAATTTAACATTGAATTTTCTTGTTCCAATTACTGGAATCTTGTTTCCTTGGTAATCTTTGAGGGTTAGTGCTTGCTTATTGAATTGGTTCTTCTGGATTTCTGGAATGAGTTTCTGTATGAGTCACCATGGATAGACACCATGGATAGATATGATCCTGAGTCTACCTCCATCTGGCACAGTCTTCCCTCGATATACACCTTGACATGCACCTTCCTGTTGTTCAGTGATGAAGAATGACCAATTGTTACAGTTTGATGTGTTTCATTTTTCCGCTTGCTTCTCTTCGGCCCAATTTTTTCGCTGCCGGGTTTTACTTCTCTGTCTTTGTTATTTGGATTGAACTTCCTTCTGTTTGGTGGAGTTCTGGATGATTTGCAGACTCTTGCATGTGCCCTTTCTTCTGCAACGGAGGCAAATGGCTTCCAGGAACCTGCATTCTGTGCAGGGGTGGTTCTCCACATCCTGCGAACGGAAGTCTCGCTTCTTCCGCCCTGGTCGTTCCATTTCTTCCATTCTGAGTCTGTTTATCTCTTCTTCTTCTCTGCTGTACTCTGATTCTGACTCTAGTTCGTCAGTTTTTTCACCTTCTGGATGGGTGGTTATTCTGTTCATCTTCCTCATTGTGGCTGGAGGTTTTCATGGCTTCTGCTGCTATTGCCTCGTCGATGGCTTCTTTTAGCGTAATGTTTGGTTTCATGAGTAGTTTACTTTGTAACGTCTGGTCCTTAAGCCCCAAGACAAAACGATAGCATGGCTTCTTCTAGCGTGATGAATTCACAGGCACCCCAAGGTTGCATAAGCTGGCCACAAAGTCTGATGCTTTCTTCTTCTCTTGATGCGCAGTAGAATTAGTGTCTGGGATCAGGCCGATACTTGGGGTGTAGTGCACCTAATAGCCTTTCCAAGTCTGCCCATGCCATGCCATGCTTTCCATGTCTGCTGGTGCAGCCAGAGCCTTGTTACATCTTGAACATGGGGTCGAGTGTGTTAGGAAACCGCTCTTTTCCGTGAAATCGATGCCAGATCATTTCTTCTAGAACATTGGAATTATCGCATAAGACTCTGGCTCGCTCCGAACTGGGCTGGTGGCGTGTTCAGCCCGGTCATCTTTCATCTTTTTTCTTCTGTTGTCTTCTTAACGCTACATGATCCCATCCGCCAGCAGTGTTATGTTCGAAGAAGACAGGACTAAGTACTTCAAGCTCTTTTAATAGTGTGACTATGCCAGAATGGCTTGGTCTCAGCAGCTTTATAGCGTGTGCAGCGGTTTGTAGCCAATGGCAGTATTCCAGTTTTCCCCGCCATTTCAACAACCAATCAGATTGAACTCTGCATACTTTTAACAACCAATCAGATTAACTCTGCATACTTACAAGAACCTTTTAAGGTTTGGGTCAGGTCTGTATACTTTCTATATGAAGAGAGATAGACAAAGCTTGCTTCACTCTTACAGCAGAAACAAAGCTCACAGAATGGAGTATTTTATGATTCTATGTTTTCATTCCCCAAAACTCAAAATCAGTTTTGAGATGCTGTGTAAGCATCTTGAGTTCTTCAAACCTAGATCTGTTGAAAAAAAAAAGGAATGAATATCACAACCACATTCTTGAGCAACGAAATTCCCTTGGCCCCAGCCTGTAAGTAAAATACATGTGAAACTTGGAAAATTTAGAATATCGTGCAAAAGTTCATTTATTTCAGTAATGCAACTTAAAAGGTGAAACTAATAAATGAGACAGACTCATTACATGCAAAAGCAAGATAGTTCAAGCCATGATTTGCCATAATTGTGATGATTATGGCTTATAGCTCATGAAAACCCTAAATCCACAATCTCAGAAAATTAGAAATATTACATGCAATCAATATGGAAGCTATCAGCCTGTGGCACTGCTGAGGTGTTATGGAAGACCAGGATGCTTCAATAGCGGCCTTCAGCTCTTCTGCATTGTTTGGTCTCATGTCTCTCATCTTTCTCTTGGCAATGCCCCATAGATTCTCTATGGGGTTCAGGTCAAGCGAGAGTTTGCTGGCCAATCAAGCACAGTAATCCCACGGTCATTGAACCAGGTTTTGGTGCTTTTGGCAGTGTGGGCAGGTGCCAAGTCCTGCTGGAAAATGAAGTCAGCATCCCCATAAAGCTTGTCTGTGGAAGGAAGCATGAAGTGCTCCAAAATCTCCTGGTAGATGGCTGCATTGACCCTGGACTTAATGAAGCACAGTGGACCAACACCAGCAGATGACATGGCTCCCCAAATCAACACAGACTGTGGAAACTTCACACTGGACTTCAAGCATCTTGCAGTGTGTGCCTCTCCATTCTTCCTCCAGACTCTGGGTCCTTGGTTTCCAAATGAGATGCAAAAGTTGCTCTCATCAGAAAAGAGGACTTTGGACCACTGAGCAACAGACCAGGTCTGTTTTTCTTTAGCCAGGTAGAGGCTTCTGGCGTTTGTTGTTCAGACAGCTTGACAAGAGAATCGACATTTGAAGCCCATGTCCAGGATCCGTCTGTGTGTGGTGGCTCTTGATGCACTGACTCCAGCCTCAGTCCACTCCTTGTGAAAGTCCCCAACACTTTTGAATGGCCTTTTCCTGACAATCCTCTCCAGGCTGCGGTCATCCCTGCTGCTTGTGCACCTTTTTCTTCCACACTTTTCCCTTCCACATAACTTTCTATTAATGTGCTTTGATACAGCACTTTGGGAACATCAACTTCTTTTGCAATTACCTTTTGAGGCTTTCCCTCCTTATGGAGGGTGTCAATGATGGTTTTCTGCACAACTGTCAGGTCAGCAGTCTTTCCCATGATTGTGATTCCTACTGAACCAGACTGAGAGACCATTTAAAGGCTCAGGAACCCTTTGCAGGTGTTATGGCTTAATTAGCTTATTAGAGTGGGACACTTTGAGCCTAGGATATTGCACCTTTTCACAATATTCCAATTTTCTGAGATTGTGGATTTGGGGTTTTCATGAGCTGTAAGCCATAATCATCACAATTATGGCAAATCAGCTTGAACTATCTTGCTTTGCATGTAATGAGTCTATCTCATATATTAGTTTCACCTTTTCAGTTGCATTACTGAAATAAATGAACTTTTGCACGATATTCTATTTTTTTGAGTTTCACCTGTAGTTGCTTCTTTCTTTCTTTCTTTCTTTCTTTCTTTCTTTCTTTCTTTCTTTCTTTCTTTCTTTCTTTCTTTCTTTCTTTCTTTCTTTCTTTCTTTGCTTTCTTTCTTTCTTTCTTTCCTTCTACGTGCCCCAAGCCTGACTGTTTTCCCCACCCTAGAACTGAGATCTCTTTTTCTTTCTTTCTGAAGACCAATGATCTGACCTCTGTGCACCTGGGAGTGAAGTTCAGCTGTCTGCAATCTGCAGAAATCCAGGAGGCGGTGAAGTGCGCTCTCCTCACGATCCTGTGATTTCCAAGTAAGTTTGGTCATATTCACACAATCCTGATTCTCAAAGGGAGAGGACAGAGCTGTGGTGAAGGCTTCCACTCTTGTTTCAAAATTAGGCAAGTGGCAACCTGAGCCACTACCAGCTGAGGACTAGAAGCAGATCACTCTCTTAGGGGAGGCAAACATCCCAGTATGCTGAAAGACACTTGTGTATTGGTCTAGTTTCAGAAGCGTTCCTTTGTGGAGATTCTGTATGTTAAGTGAATTCTTTTGACTTAATGGATCCTACTTTCAAGCAGAGTCTTGGGATAAAGGGTTATGTGTGGCCATGTATGTAGCATATATTAGGTCTCTTCCTGCCACCGTTATTATATAGAAGCCATTGTCCGGCGAGGTTTCCCCATTCCTTTCAGTATAGTAGTACAGCTACTCCTGTGGCTTTCCTTGATAGGAAAAAGAACCCCTGAAACACCAATAAGGATTCATTGATTTTTATGTGGGAAGAATAATCGGGTCCCCCCTCCCATTTTATGTACAGTTTCACAGCTGTTGAGAAGCAGTGTTGACTACCACCTCTCATGACTGTCGATAGGGAGAATACATGACAAATAGATGCAATTGCATATGTGTCATCACTGGGTGTCATTTCAGCTTGCTGCAGGTGTCATGGCCAACCATGATCTTTGCTTCCATACCAGGGGTGTTATCTAACTGCTGGATCTGATTCTTGCAAATTGGATGTTAAATTTTCCTCTTTCTTTGAGGAAGAAGCAAACTCAGTGTGTCCCAGCTGAGGAGAGAATAAAGCATCTCCAGCAGCAGACCTGGTCTGCTTGCACCAGTACCTTTGCTGTCTGTGCTCCTGCTGGCTTGCTTTTACTGCAGCCATGGCTCCTGCTGGTGCATGGCTGTGTCATCTGGTTCCCCACTAGGCAGAGTGTCCAAGACAAGTCCAGAAGGCTAGTCAAGCTGGAAGAGGAAAAAGCCAAGATGGAACTGGTTGTTTTCATTGAAACTGATCATTTCCTGATTTAGATAACATTCCTGCATGTAGTTCATCCATTCCTCCCACAGTTCTTATGTGACAGAGATAGCATGCACTGCAGTAAAAGCAGAACGTGGATTTTACTATATTGTTGATGGACTGGTAGAACCACAGTGTGATGACCCAGGGTGGGGATACAAAATAAACACAGTCACAAAAACCCAGTGAAGCCCCTTTTATTCCTTCACTTTGCTTCCAAGCTCCAAATATCCTTGACAGGAAGACAAAGAACTCCCACACAAGCAGTTACAAGAAGGAGGGGAAAAACAACACAAACCAGGCAAGATAAGGGCTGGAGGACGTCCACAGATAACAGAACACACACTGGGAAGGACGCCAAACTCTGAGAGGAATCATAAACTAGAGATATTTCCACACTTTGTTTCCAGCGTTCGCCCGTAGGCATGTCCGTCCTCTTATTCAGTTGTCACAGCTGCAGCCCATGAAGAGGATCAAGGCCCTCTCCTCCCAAGTAGACCACGTCTCCCTTATCCTTTCCTCCCTGTGTGCCCTAGGATGGAGAGGGATGGGCCTGGGTCCTCCTCTGGCTGCCCAGCCGGCCTCTGCCCTTCCCCAGCCTCCTCCATAACCTCCAGAGCCACACTTCCACTCCCTGTCGGCTGTTCCTCCTCTCCCTCAGAGCCAGTCTCCACCAGGGGTATGACACATAGGTGGAAGAAACATGAAAGTAGCACAGATTCCAGATTTCCAGAGGGTTAAAACAAAGTAGTGCAGCTTAAATATTGATGCAGTTATGTTTGTTCTAAATGAGCTTGTCTTCCTAGTAGAGATGAATAACAATTCCTGATCATTGTAAGCGGTATTTTGATGTTCTACTTCCCAATGCATATTTTATTTACTTTTTCTTAGGTAAAGAAGGGTTTTCTAATCATGTGGCACTGGAATCCTGCCACTAGAAAAAACAATAACATTCTTAAACATGGCTGAGAGGGAAGATGGTTTTAAGTTGAGAGAATTAGTTTCTAGTTCATCAGTGGTGGAATTAATGGTGAAACATTTATTCTGACATCTCCAACTTTTCCTGAAATGGTCATCTTGCATTTCTTTGGATATGCAAATATCAGGATAGCTTTCTAAAACATGAAAATCCTGACATACCCCTTTGAAAAGACAGGATGCATATATCAACTACTTGGGACTTTATTGAATCTGTTTTCATATTAATGAAGAGAGATTCAGTGTACAGCCTTGTTTTTCCTCTTTCATTCTTTCTGCTGGAGAGTCTTGGAGAGACAACAATCCCACTGAGTCAGTGAAGCCAATGAATTCTTGGTTCCTTTGTCTTCATTCTCTACAGGCTGTCTTGCCAAGCAATGAGGCAACTGCATCCTGAAGCCATTAAGGCCCATGCAGAGCAAAGTGCTTTTAGCAAAGCAGAGGAACAGCTGCTAAGCAAAGTGGGATCGTAAGGAGCAACAAACCTGGATGTCACATCCCCAGCCCGAGTAGCCCTGACACACAAAGCAAACTTGGGTTTCTGAGAGCCCTTTAGTGTCAGCCTCTAATGCCTCACAAGTTCTGCTTTATCCTCTATAACTCACAGACACTTCCTCTTCTCAATGCTCAGAAAAGTTTTTTTATAAGAGTCATCCCTTGTTTCTGCAATTAATACATATAGTATAATAGACCAGGTTGGAGCCATTTTAGAGTTGGTGCCATTGCAAACCTTACTGCTATGGATTTCAGGAAACCTGAAGTTAGCAAATGCATTGCACAACCAGGCTTGAAATACACCTAAACCTGATTTTTGTACTGGAAATTTTTATAACATTAGCAATGAAGACCACTCTATGTAATGACAACTCCTGCTTTCACTCCCTTTCTGTTGTTCACCTAGACCAGTCAGCCAAGTTTGGATACATTCCAGGATTTGCTTCACAAACATCCAGAGATTTTCTACCCTCCCAAGACTGCTAAAGTCTTACAGACCCATTGGCAGCTCATGAAGCAGTACTACCTCCTGGACGATCAAACAGGTAAGGTGGTCTGCTGATTCCTTGGCTGAGGCTAAGGCAGAGGCTGGGATCTGAATTCTGAACTACCTTGTTCCTCCTCTCTGCAGTGCAGCCACTGCCCAAAGGAGACCAAGTGCTCAATTTCTCAGATGCTGAAGACATGATAGATGACAGCAAGCTGAAGTAAGTGAGAAGCTGGTAGATAACACCACTTGCCCCTCTTTCCTTTTAATTGTGGAGCATTGTGCCACCGATGCTTGGCTAACTTCCCTTCAGTGTTTAGAATGACAATTTGAAGCCACTCCTGTTCCCTTCCAGATTGAATGTCCAGGAATTGTGTCACAGTAGAGTTTAGATTGGATGACAGTCATTGACTAGCTTTACAGTGTTTTCAGTTCCACCTATTCTGCAGCCAGCATCCTGGCTCTCCTGGGGAATTCCAGCTGGAAATTTTTAATTGTTTGCTTTTTGAAGTTGTCTGCGTTGCACCGGTGGCAGAGTCTTAATCTGACCCAAAATGCATACATGTGTTTAATAATGGAATTTCAATAGAACAGAAAGCAGATGCCAAACTCATACTGGAGTAATCAGTGAGCAGTCTATAATCTGCTGAACCTTCTGTGTCTCTCTTTTCTACCCTTTTCCCTTTCCCTATAGAGATGTCTGAGATGAAGTGTTGGAACATGGTAAGTTAAATTTGGTTTGATAACGTGAAGCTACATATATGGACTGAAAAAAAGCTTCCTCTTTAGATGGCTGTGTTTTTGCATTATCAGCTTTATGTGTTTCTGACTGTTTTCTGTTTGGTCAAAACACTGGGCAATACTAACTCAAAGGATTAGAATCTGTGTTGGAAAGCTGTGGAAGGAAAGCAGGGCAGAGTTTTGCTTTCTTGATGACCAAGGAAATGGCTACAGGGCCTTCTACCCCCTTTTGGCAAGAACCCGATAGCAACAGAGCCAAAAGATAGAAGAAGCCTTGTTGGAGAGATGTGAGAACCTAAAATGCTAGAATTGTTCAATCAATTTCTGCCACGCTCTTCCTTGTTTTCCTGCAAAAAGGGGAAGAAAAGCTGCCAGGATTGAATGGTGGTAGGAAGCCTAAGGAAGGGAATTTGGGGGGGGGGGGAAACCCCAGGATTTCTAGGAACCCAAATTATGTATAGTTTTATTATAAAAAGAATGCCATTGCATTTTTCTGTTAAACATGTGTTGTTACCTTCCTCCTTTCAGAACTGACTGTGGCAGACCGAGGCAGAAGCGTGAGATCCGCAGCTAGAGCAAGAGCTGCACAAATGGCAAGTGCTGGTGGATAGTATAACAGGTGAGAAAAGTCTGCAGAGGCCTCTTGCAGTGGAAAGAGCTGCTGGAGAATCTTGAAAGGACGGAGATGGAAGCCAAGTTTTGAAATGGAAGTGATATAAATCAGGGGTCCCCAACTTCCGGTCCATAGAGCAGTACTGGTCTGCGGCCTGTTGGGAATTGGTCCACGCAAGTGGTGGGCGAGTGTGTGAAGCTTCCATTTACACATGTAGGGGATTAGGTTGCGCATGCAAAATCATCCCCTCCCACTCCCACTGCCGGTCTGTGGAGCCGGAAAGATTGGGGACCACTGGTACAAACAATACCCAAGCATGATTTATTTATTTATTAAACTTACATGCCAAAGGCGACCCTAGGCACTTCGCTCTTGCCAAGCTTGCTACTGGTCTGCTCCATTTTCCAAAACCTTGTCAGTCTGATTTCTTTTTTTCCCCCCTCCTAGGAATGAGCTCCCCTGATTTTGATAATCAGACCTTGGCGGTGCTGCGTGGACGGATGGTGCGCTACCTCATGCGCTCCCGGGAGGTAAGTTCTGTTTTTTCATTCAGCCATGCCCAAAACTAAGGAAGTGAACTCCTTATTACCAGCTTGGGTCAAGGAGAGGAAGTTGGATCATTTTTTTTTTAATTACATTTATATGCCGCCCTTCTCCGAAGACTCAGGGTGGCTTACAATTTTTGGGATACAACCCAATGTGCTCAGCAATTGCCTTCATTCCATTGTATATGCCTGCTTATTACTAAGCGGCATTTTTACAAAGTCAGCTTATTGCCCCCAACAATCTTGGGTCCTCAATTTACCTACCCTGAGAGGATGGAAGGCTGAGTCAGCCTTGAGCCTGGTGGGATTCGAGCCTGCACTAATTGCAGGCAGCTGGAACTTAAGTGCTAGACATTTAGCAGCCTGCACCACCAAGGCTCTTTAATAATGCAAATCAAGCACCACAATCAAGCTGCATTTGATTTTGAAGTACATTGCATATTTGTGTGTTCTGAAACGTTGAAGATTCTGGGCTATTTCATTGAGAACATTTTGATAGAAGAACAATTTTTAATTCAAGAGGTACCAATATTGTTTTTATTCTTCCTCCAGACAGTGGAAGATAACACTATACTGGCAATGGCATGGAGAATGAACATTAGTTTCTGATTTCCATTACCTTGACTGTTACTCCATTAGTATCTTTGTAATTTACTTTGTGACAAAATGACAACCTGAGAACCATGTTAAAAATGTAATTTTCAATCCAGTGATGAGCTTCACTTCTTTTTTTTCCCACTGGTCTTTGCTTGTCTCCATGCCCTCATGGGGTCTTAGAGAAGTCAGCATTTGCAAAATCAAAAACAATGTAGTGTGTCAGTTCACCTGATTCATTTTTTTTAAAATTACATTTATATGCCGCCCTTCTCCGAAGACTCAGGGCGGCTTACCATTTTTTGGGATACAACCCAATGCGCTCAGCAATAGCCTTCCTTCCATTGTATATGCCTGCTTATTACTAAGCGGCATTCTTACAAAGTCAGCTTATTGCCCCCAACAATCTTGGGTCCTCAATTTACCTACCCTGAGAGGATGGAAGGCTGAGTCAACCTTGAGCCTGGTGGGATTCGAGCCTGCACTAATTGCAGGCAGCTGGAACTTAAGTGCTAGGCATTTAACAGCCTGCACCACCAAGGCTCTTTTGATCGCTGAAGCTGGCAAAACCCTGGCCACTTTGATAACGCAAAGTGAATTCCTTATCTGATTTCCTTTTCTTAGATCACGCTTGGCAGAGCCACTAAAGACAATCAGATTGATGTAGATCTGGCACTGGAAGGCCCTGCTTGGAAAATCTCTCGCAAACAAGGTAACGGAAGTGATTCTTGCCTCTGGATTGCTGAGAAAAAAGATACTTTGTTGGGCAAGCTGTGTAAGCCATGGTTAAGAAAGCATTACTATCAGGAACCGGATCCTGAATCTCTTGTTTGTGGTTCCTGATACACTGACTTCACAGTGTGAAATGCCTGAGAATTTTCTTTTTTTTGGCTAGGAGAAACAGCTGTCTTTAAAATGTGAAAGTGGGGCAAAAGTAAGATGCTGTTTATCATTCTAATGACCCTATGAAATCTTTGAGGCATTAGATGAAATTCTATGAATCCAAACAAGCTCTGCGGTTTTTCTCATATATTTACTATCAGCCTGTAAAAAGTACATACAGACAGTCCGTGATTTACAATTGAGCATGGAATTGCCATTGTAAGTTGAGGCATGACTTGAGCTTTTGTTTTTGTTTTGTTTGGGTGACCATTAAGCGAATGCCCTAATCGTTAAATGAACACCGTGACGAAGGCAAAACCATTTTATCCAATGGACATTTTTTGTCAGAAACTGGAATTAAAACGTTGCAAACTGGCATCAAAAACTGCAGTCCCATGAGCACGGGATGCTGCAAAAAGGCCATGAAGTTTGAACCGATTGCCAAGAGCCCAAAATGCAGTCACGTGACTGTGGGTGGGTGCGTGGGCATGCATCTGTCGGAACTTCAAAATGGGGCCGTGAAGTAGCTTTTGAGGAAAGGGGGTGTTATAACTTTGTAAGTCAAGGATTACCTGTTTTCAATGGCCGTTCATCAGGCTGCTTAGTTGGAGAGCCTTCTCTGGGTGGAGATTGGCTCTTTAACTTTTGAAGATAACCATTTCTCAAGAAAGGTCAACATGTTCTTTAAAGGCAGTGGCTGGCATGGTGGCTGTGGCCTAAATTCATGTGGCTTAGGACCCAGTGACATTCCATTGCGCTTCTCTTTCCTCCTGGGAAAGTCCAAGTCACCTTAATCTCTTCCTAAATGCACATCCCTCAACACTGTCCAACTATTTACAAAGTCTACACTACTATTACTGTTAACCTTCTCATCATTCCTTATCACCCATCCTCTCCCACTTGTGACTGTATGACTGTAACTTTGTCACTTGTATCCTTACGATTTATATGGACTGTTTCCTAGTATGATTTGATTGCTTATTGTACCCTGTGACTATCATTAAGTGTTGTACCTGATGACTCTTGACTCTTGACGAATGGATCTTTTCTTTTATGTACACTGAGAGCATTTGCACCAAGGCAAATTCCTTGTGTGTCCAATCAAAATAAAAGAATTCTAATTCTAATTCCCATAGGTGTCATCAAGCTGAAGAACAATGGGGACTTTTTCTTGGCCAATGAAGGCCGACGCCCATTTATGTTGATGGACGGCCAGTGCTCTGTGGCAGCAAGTGGAAACTCAGCAATAACTCTGTGGTTGAGGTGAGCAGTTTTGAGTTAGATATTGTCTTCTTGTCTGTAGGACTGTGTTCCAGTTGTGTTTTCTTTTTGGAGGGTGGGAAAACTGGGAATTTGGATTAAATTAAATAGCATTTCTTGCTAATTGATGCTGAATCTGTAATTTTTATTCTGGTATTAATTTTTTAATTTGGTTTTGTGGACTTAACTATACTAAAGCACTGAGAACTTTATATTGGCATATTGTTCTGCTTTACCTGTGTATTTTTTAAACGTTGAACTGCTTAGAATTACTTGAAGTGGCCAGAATATAAATATTGCTGTAAATTTAGTAATAAAAAGCCAGGGCAAATTACCCATGCTTGCAGCCTATCTGCATGGACGCAGTTGAGCCCAGATGGCTGTCAGCTTTTATGGGCGTGGCACCTTCAGAGGGGTTGAGACTGCAGCTCTCAGATGGGGATTAGAATAGAATAACAGAGTTGGAAGGGACCTTGGAGGTCTTCTAGTCCAACCCCCTGCTTAGGCAGGAAATCCTACACCACTTCAGACAAATGGTTGTCCAATCTCTTCTTAAAAACTTCCAGTGTTGGAGCATTCACAACTTCTGGAGGCAAGTTGTTCCACTGATTAATTGTTCTGTCAGAAAATTTCTCCTTCCACTGATTAATTTTTCTAATTGTCAGAAAATTTCTTAGTTCTAGGTTGCTTCTTTCCTTGATCCAATTTCCATCCATTGCTTCTTGTCCTACCCTCAGGTGCTTTGGAGAACAGATTGACCCCCTCTTCTTTGTGGCATCCCCTGAGAAATTGGAACACTGCTGTCATGTCTGCCCTGGTCCTTCTTTTCATCAGACTAGACATATCCAGTTTCATCAACCGTTCTTCATATGTTTTAGCCTCCAGTCCCCTAGTCATCTTTGTTGCTCTTCTCTGTACTTTTTCTAGAGTCTCAACATCTTTTTTACATCGTGGCAACCAAAACTGAGGCTGCCTTAAATGGAGGGCTGGCTCATAATAAGAGCCTGGTCAGGAAGGAGGACACATGAGTCACTTTAGCCCAAGAACCTTCTAGTTAGCTACCATTGCAGAGCTCCACAGTGGTAGAAAAACTTCCTCCAGGTGGCTCGTGTCTTAATTGGGTGCGAAAGCAGAATATATACAAACAGATTTAATTCTCTTCTCCCTCCCTTCCTCTCTTTCCAGATTGCCAGCTTGCTTTGTTTTCCTCATCAACCAAGATCTGATTGCTCTTATCAAGGCAGAAGCTGCCAAAATTGCCCAGCCCTGAGGCTTGGATCAAACCAAAGGACACCCCCCAACCCCACCCTGCTCCTCCTGCCTCCAGCAGGGACTGCTGTGTTCTTTGCTGCTTGATGCAGCTTCCTCCAGTTTGCCTCCTTTGAGGTTAGGACACAAAGCAAGCCTGGGTCTTTGTTGTTGTTGTTGTTGTTGTTAGCATAGAGGAACTCTGTTTCATGCGTGCGCACACACACACACACTGACCCCGGAGAGAGAAGGGGTGGGTGTGGGTAGAGAGACTGGGGCTTAAACACAGCCCTTTGGCTAACAGGGACCTTTTGCTGGGTTGGGTGAGAAATGGCTTACTGCTTCTACTGACTCTTGTGCTTCACTCTCTTTGGGACAGAGTGATGAAATTTTTCAGGACTGGATGTGGCGAGAGCCAAGGTCAAGCTAATATAACACTTGATCAGTCCTCTCGTTCTGTGCTGTGCTAGTGCCATTTCTAGATGTCAGTTTTTTTAAGGTATCGTCCATTATTTTAATCTCAGTTCCTTGGGCGTGAAAAAAAGAATGATTTATTCCAAATAAGGTTGGTTGTAAAAATAGAGGTCCATCTGTTCCTATCTGCTTACGTGGTACAATATTACTACTTAACAGGGGTGTTGACAGACTAATGAGCTATTTTAGCTTTTGGCACTTGCCTCCCAAGTGCAAACACATCCTTGCCTGTAAGTTAACTGAATGGTAGAGCAAGCTTACCAGAGTGTTGTCAATCACAGTTTGATTGTTTGGGGTTTTAAAAGAATGGCAAAAATGGAAGTAAAACCTAATTATTTAAAATGCAGCCTTTGTATTGCTGGCTTTTTAAAAAAAAAATCTAACTTTTATGTCCATTAAAATTTCTGGTGCAACAGTGCAAACTGGCTGGTGGCCTCCGTTGAACTGGCAGTGAAGTTTATTGCAGAATCTCCTTTTCCGTGTTTTACGACTAAAGTTTGTGGTTTTCATTTCACTGTTGGTAGTGGTTCTACATACCGTGATTTAAGCATTTGGGGAAGGTCACTGTGAGTCTCATAAGGACAACATCTGAGCAACAGCAGTTCATAAATGAAACAGTCAGAGTTCAAAACATACTTTTATTTTATAAAAGGGTGCCCAGCATCACTCTTACTTAGGGCTGGGGAAAGTCTTGGACCTGCCTTCCCATTTGAAAATTACATGCTCAGGGGGAGTTTCCACTCCAAGTCCACTCACTATCCCCACTGCAATGCCTAACAACCCAGCTGCCTGAAAGAAGAGTATCTAAAATGGAATCATGTACAAATATGGGTACATTTGCATATTTCAAGCTGTGACGCATGGATGTATTCCCTAGCCCACATAACCACTCCGATGGCCCAGGTTTTGGCTTTTGCCGGTAGAAACTCTTCAACAGCAGCTTGCTGTTTTCTGCTTTGCCAAGACGAAAGGTGCCTTGTTTCATGGCTTTGCTATCTTTTTCTTCTGTCCCCATCCTGAGAACAATTGCAACTCTCTCCCTCAACCTTGGAAGAGCTGATCGTAACCTTTCTCTGTTGTGTTCTCTGTCCCCTCACATGGGAGAGCATCCGGTCCCATAGGACAAGGGCTAATCCTTGATATTCCCAGGACAGGAAAATCCTGGTCTTTGTGTAGTCAGTTGTGCTCAGCACATTCATATCCCCGTCCCTTCTTCCTCTATCCAGCAGGGCCCACTGCAGGTAGAACCATCATCCCCAGCACCAATCAGCACCATCTCAAGGCTGGAGGAATCACAGTCTTGAGTCCTAGAAGGTTTGGTTTCTGGAGAGCTTGTATGGTACGCTGGATCTGTGGCGAGCAAGCTTGGGGCAGAGAGCTCTCTCTTTGGCTCAGGTTTGGCATCACGTGTTGTTCCCTTGGTCCTTGGGACCGTGACCAGAGGGTGAAAACACTCCTGACTCAGAGTCCCTTGCTCAAGGCCCCAGGGTCCAAAGCGTTCCAGGCCAGGGTGAGCTCTGCCCAGCTGGAGGGCCCACATCCACTGAACTTTGCCACAGGCTCCGTTAGGGCATGGTGCTTGTGGTGCACTGTGGAGCAGAAAGCTGGTGAAAGTCCTGTGTCCACCGAGGGCTCAGCAAAGCGTCGTGGGAGTATCTGGATGGGGAAAGACCCACAGGCAGAAGGATCGGCCAGCTGCTGGGCTGATGTCTGGGAGAAGGAAGAGCTGGACAGCCTGGCGCAGAGAGTACAGGCCTTCCGCATTTGCTGAACTTGCGAGCTCAGCCACCTGGGAAATGATGCAAGGAAATGAGGTCATTTGCTTGCCTGTCTTCTTAGACTGGAGCCCTCCCTGCCTTAAAAATCACTTTGTAACTACCACAATGCATAAAATCTTTCCTAGGGGTGAGGTAACTTAGTAGTTTGGCAGTAGATCAGTCGGTCTCTGGAAACACAGGACCGACCAGTTGGGAAGAAGGGCCTTGGTGGCTCAGGCT
>CM019149.1:152491577-152608476 GCA_009733165.1 Naja naja | reverse complement strand
AAAATTAGAATATCGTGCAAAAGTTCATTTATTTCAGTAATGCAACTTAAAAGTGAAACTAATATGAGATAGACTCATTACATGCAAAGCAAGATAGTTCAAGCATGATTTGCCATAATTGTGATGATTATTGGCTCATGAAAACCCCAAATCCACAATCTCAGAAAATTAGAATATTGCATGCAATCAATAAAACAAGGATTGTACATAGAACAATATGGACCTCTGAAAAGTATAAGCATGCATATGTACTCAGTACTTGGTTTGGGCCCCTTTGCAGCAATTACTGCCTCAATGCGAGCGTGGCATGGAAGCTATCAGCCTGTGGCATTGTTGAGGTGTTATGGAAGACCAGGATGCTTCAATAGTGGCCTTCAGCTCTTCTGCATTGTTTGGTCTCATGTCTCTCATCTCTCTTGGCAATGCCCCATAGATTCTCTATGGGGTTCAGGTCAGGCGGTTTGCTGGCCAATCAAGCACAGTAATCCCATGGTCATTGAACCAGGTTTTGGTGCTGGCAGTGTGGGCAGGTGCCAAGTCCTGCTGGAAAATGAAGTCAGCATCCCAATAAAGCTTGTCTGTGGAAGGAAGCATGAAGTGCTCCAAAATCTCCTGGTAGACAGCTGTGTTGACCCTGAACTTAATGAAGCACAGTGGACCAACACCAGCAGATGACATGGCTCCCCAAATCAACAGACTGTGGAAACTTCACACTGGATTTCAAGAATCTTGCAGTGTGTGCCTCTCCATTCTTCCTCCAGATTCTGGGTTTTTGGTTTCCAAATGAGATGCAAAAGTTGCTCTCATCAGAAAAGAGGACTTTGGACCACCGAGCAACAGACCAGGTCTGTTTTCTTTCTTAAGTAAGAGCTTCAGCGTTTGTTGTTCAGGAGCAGCTTGACAAGAGGAATACGACATTTGAAGCCCATGTCCAGGATCCGTCTGTGTGTGGTGGCTCTTGATGCACTGACTCCAGCCTCAGTCCACTCCTTGTGAAAGTCCCCAACACTTTTGAATGGCCTTTCCTGACAATCCTCTCAGGCTGCGGTCATCCCTGCTGCTTGTGCACCTTTTTTCTTCCACACTTTTCCTTCCACATAACTTTCTATTAATGTGCTTTGATACAGCACTTTGGGAACATCCAACTTCTTTTGCAATTACCTTTGAGGCTTTCCCTCCTTATGGAGGTGTCAATGATGGTTTTCTGCACAACTGTCAGGTCAGCAGTCTTTCCCATGATTGTGATTCCTACTGAACCAGACTGAGAGACCATTTAAAGGCTCAGGAACCCTTTGCAGGTGTTATGGCTTAATTAGCTGATTAGAGTGGGACACTTTGAGCCTAGAATATTGCACCTTTTCACAATATTCTAATTTTCTGAGATTGTGGATTTGGGGTTTTCATGAGCTGTAAGCCATAATCATCACAATTATGACAAATCAGCTTGAACTATCTTGCTTTGCATGTAATGAGTCTATCTCATATATTAGTTTCACCTTTTCAGTTGCATTACTGAAATAAATGAACTTTGCACGATATTCTATTTTTGATTTTTTTCTGTAGTTGCTTCTTTCTCTTTCTTTCTTTCTTTCTTTCTTTTCTTTCTTTCTTTCTTTCTTTCTTTCTTTCTTTCTTTCTTTCTTTCTTTCTTTCTTTCTTTCTTTCTTTCTTTCTTTCCTTCCTAATTGCCCCAAGCCTGACTGTTTTTTACCTAGAACTGAGATCTCTTTTTCTTTCTTTCTGAAGACCAATGATCTGACCTCTGTGCACCTGGGAGTGAAGTTCAGCTGTCGCTTTAATCTCTGCGAGAAATCCAGGAGCGGTAGTACGCTCTCCTCTGATCCTGTGATTTCCAAGTAAGTTTGGTCATATTCACACAATCCTGATTCTCAAAGAGAGGACAGAGCTGTGGTGAAGGCTTCCTCTTGTTTCCAAATTAGTGGAAGTGGCAACCTGAGCCACTACCAGCTGAGGACTAGAAGCAGATCACTCTCTTAGGGGAGGCAAACATCCCAGTATGCTGAAAAGACACTTGTGTATTGGTCTAGTTTCAGAAAGCGTTCCT
The DNA here is from genome assembly GCA_009733165.1 of Naja naja. NCBI lineage: Eukaryota > Metazoa > Chordata > Lepidosauria > Squamata > Elapidae > Naja > Naja naja. The sequence goes on along the minus strand of CM019149.1, from coordinate 152,606,411 downwards.
TTGTGGAGATTCTGTATGTTAAGTGAATTCTTTTGACTTAATGGATCCTACTTTCAAGCAGAGTCTTGGGATAAAGGTTATGTGTGGCCATGTATGTAGCATATATTAGGTCTCTTCCTGCCACCCTTATTATATAAAGCCATTGTCCTGAGAGGTTTCCCATTCCTTTCAGTATAGTAGTACAGCTACTCCTGTGGCTTTCCTTGATAGGAAAAAGAACCCTGAAACACCAATAAGGATTCATTGATTTTTATGTGGGGAAGAATAATCGGGGTCCCCCCCCTCCCATTTTATGTGCAGTTTCACAGCTGTTGAGAAGCAGTGTTGACTACCTCTCATGACTGTCGATAGGGAGAATACATGACAAATAGATGCAATTGCATATGTGTCATCACTGGGGTGTCATTTCAGCTTGCTGCAGGTGTCATGGCCAACCATGATCTTTGCTTCCATACCGCAGGGGTGTTATCTAACTGCTGGATCCGATTCTTGCAAATTGGATGTTAAATTTTCCTCTTTCTTTGAGGAAGAAACAAACTCAGTGTGTCCCAGCTGAGGAGAGAATAAAGCATCTCCAGCAGCAGACCTGGTCTGCTTGCACCAGTACCTTTGCTGTCTGTGCTCCTGCTGGCTTGCTACTGCAGCCATGGCTCCTGCTGGTGCATGGCTGTGTCATCTGGTTCCCCACTAGGCAGAGTGTCCAAGACAAGTCCAGAAGGCTAGTCAAGCTGGAAGAGGGAAAAAGCCAAGATGGAACTGGTTGTTTTCATTGAAACTGATCATTTCCTGATTTAGATAACATTCCTGCATGTAGTTCATCCATTCCTCCCACAGTTCTTATGTGACAGAGATAGCATGCAATGCAGTAAAAGCAGAACGTGGATTTTAGTATATTGTTGATGGACTGGTAGAACCACAGTGTGATGAACTAGGGTGGGGATACAAAATAAACACAGTCACAAAAACCCAGTGAAGCCCCTTTTATTCCTTCACTTTTGCTTCCAAGCTCCAAATATCCTTGACAGGAAGACAAAGAACTCCCACACAAGCAGTTACAAGAAGGAGGGAAAAACAACACAAACCAGGCAAGATAAGGGCTGGAGGAAGTCCACAGATAACAGAACACACACTGGGAAGGACGCCAAACTCTGAGAGGAATCATAAACTAGAGATATTTCCACACTTTGTTTCCAGCATTTGCCGTAGGCATGTCCGTCCTCTTATTCAGTTGTCACAGCTGCAGCCCATGAAGAGGATCAAGGCCCTCTCCCAAGTAGACCATGTCTCCCTTATCCTTTCCTCCCTGTGTGCCCTAGGATGGAGGGGATGGGCCTGGGTCCTCCTCTGGCTGCCCAGCCGCCCTCTGCCCTTCCCCAGCCTCCTCCATAACCTCCAGAGCCACACTTCCACTCCTGTCGGCTGTTCCTCCTCTCCCTCAGAGCCAGTCTCCACCAGGGTATGACACATAGGTGGAAGAAACATGAAAGTAGCACAGATTCCAGATTTCCAGAGGGTTAAAACAAAGTAGTGCAGCTTAAATATTGATGCAGTTATGTTTGTTCTAAATGAGCTTGTCTTCTAGTAGAGATGAATAACAATTCCTGATCATTGTAAGCGGTATTTTGATGTTCTACTTCCCAATGCATATTTTATTTACTTTTCTTAGGTAAAGAAGGGTTTTCTAATCATGTGGCACTGGAATCCTGCCACTAGAAAAACAATAACATTCTTAAACATGGCTGAGAGGGAAGATGGTTTTAAGTTGAGAGAATTAGTTTCTAGTTCATCAGTGGTGGAATTAAGGTGAAACATTTATTCTGACATCTCCAACTTTTCCTGAAATGGTCATCTTGCATTTCTTTGGATATGCAAATATCAGGATAGCTTTCTAAAACATGAAAATCCTGACATACCCCTTTGAAAAGACAGGATGCATATATCAACTACTTGGGACTTTATTGAATCTGTTTTCATATTAATGAAGAGAGAGATTCAGTGTACAGCCTTGTTTTTCCTCTTTCATTCTTTCTGCTGGAGAGTCTTGGAGAGACAACAATCCCACTGAGTCAGTGAAGCCAATGAATTCTTGGTTCCTTTGTCTTCATTCTCTACAGGCTGTCTTGCCAAGCAATGAGGCAACTGCATCCTGAAGCCATTGCGTCCATGCAGAGCAAAGTGCTTTTTAGCAAAGCAGAGGAACAGCTGCTAAGCAAAGTGGGATCGGTAAGGAGCAACAAACCTGGATGTCACATCCCCAGCCCGAGTAGCCCTGACACACAAAGCAAACTTGGGTTTCTGAGAGCCCTTTAGTGTCAGCCTCTAATGCCTCACAAGTTCTGCTTTATCCCTCTATAACTCACAGACACTTCCTCTTCTCAATGCTCAGAAAAGTTTTTTTATAAGAGTCATCCCTTGTTTCTGCAATTAATACATATAGTATAATAGACCAGGTTGGAGCCATTTTAGAGTTGGTGCCATTGCAAACCTTACTGCTATGGATTTCAGGAAACCTGAAGTTAGCAAATGCATTGCACAACCAGGCTTGAAATACACCTAAACCTGATTTTTGTACTGGAAATTTTTATAACATTAGCAGTGAAGACCACTCTATGTAATGACAACTCCTGCTTTCACTCCCTTTCTGTTGTTCACCTAGACCAGTCAGCCAAGTTTGGATACATTCCAGGATTTGCTTCACAAACATCCAGAGATTTTCTACCCCTCCCGCACTGCTAAAGTCTTACAGACCCATTGGCAGCTCATGAAGCAGTACTACCTCCTGGACGATCAAACAGGTAAGGTGGTCTGCTGATTCCTTGGCTGAGGCTAAGGCAGAGGCTGGGATCTGAATTCTGAACTACCTTGTTCCCTCCTCTCTGCAGTGCAGCCACTGCCCAAAGGAGACCAAGTGCTCAATTTCTCAGATGCTGAAGACATGATAGATGACAGCAAGCTGAAGTAAGTGAGAAGCTGGTAGATAACACCACTTGCCCCTCTTTCCTTTTAATTGTGGAGCATTGTGCCACCGATGCGGCTTGGCTAACTTCCCTTCAGTGTTTAGAATGACAATTTGAAGCCTCCTGTTCCCTTCCAGATTGAATGTCCAGGAATTGTGTCACAGTAGAGTTTAGATTGGATGACAGTCATTGACTAGCTTTTACAGTGTTTTCAGTTCCACCTATTCTGCAGCCAGCATCCTGGCTCTCCTGGGGAATTCCAGCTGGAAATTTTTAATTGTTTGCTTTTTGAAGTTGTCTGCGTTGCACCGGTGGCAGAGTCTTAATCTGACCCAAAATGCATACATGTGTTTAATAATGGAATTTCAATAGAACAGAAAGCAGATGCCAAACTCATACTGGAGTAATCAGTGAGCAGTCTATAATCTGCTGAACCTTCTGTGTCTCTCTTTTTCTCTACCCTTTTCCCCTTTCCCTATAGAGATGTACGAGATGAAGTGTTGGAACATGGTAAGTTAAATTTGGTTTGATAACGTGAAGCTACATATATGGACTGAAAAAAGCTTCCTCTTTTAGATGGCTGTGTTTTGCATTATCAGCTTTATGTGTTTCTGACTGTTTTCTGTTTGGTCAAAACACTGGGCAATACTAACTCAAAGGATTAGAATCTGTGTTGGAAAGCTGTGGAAGGAAAGCAGGGCAGAGTTTTGCTTTCTTGACCAAGGAAATGGCTAGGGCCTTCTACCCCCTTTTGGCAAGAACCCGATAGCAACAGAGCCAAAAGAAAGAGGAAGCCTTGTTGGAGAGACGTGAGAACCTAAAATGCTAGAATTGTTCAATCAATTTCTGCCACGCTCTTCCTTGTTTTCCTGCAAAAAGGGGAAGAAAGAGCTGCCAGGATTGAATGGTGGTAGGAAGCCTAAGGAAGGGAATTTGGGGGGGGAAAAATACCCCAGGATTTCTAGGAACCCAAATTATGTATAGTTTTATTATAAAAGAATGCCATTGCATTTTTCTGTTAAACATGTGTTTGTTACCTTCCTCCTTTCAGAACTGACTGTGGCAGACCGGAGGCAGAAGCGTGAGATCCGCAGCTAGAGCAAGAGCTGCACAAATGGCAAGTGCTGGTGGATAGTATAACAGGTGAGAAAAGTCTGCAGAGGCCTCTTGCAGTGGAAAGAGCTGCTGGAGAATCTTGAAAGGACGGAGATGGAAGCCAAGTTTTGAAATGGAAGTGATATAAATCAGGGGTCCCCAACTTCCGGTCCATAGAGCAGTACTGGTCTCTGCGGCCTGTTGGGAATTGGTCCACGCAAGTGGTGGGAAGTGTGTGAAGCTTCCAATTTACACATGTAGGGGATTAGGTTAGCATGCAAATCATCCCTCCCACTCCCACTGCCGGTCTGTGGGCCGGAAAGATTGGGGACCACTGGTACAAACAATACCCAAGCATGATTTATTTATTTATTAAACTTACATGCCAAAGGCGACCCTAGGCACTTCGCTCTTGCCAAGCTTGCTACTGGTCTGCTCCATTTTCCAAAACCTTGTCAGTCTGATTTCTTTTTTTCCCCTCCTAGGAATGAGCTCCCTGATTTTGATAATCAGACCTTGGCGGTGCTGCGTGGGATGGATGGTGCGCTACCTCATGCGCTCCCGGGAGGTAAGTTCTGTTTTTCATTCAGCCATGCCCAAAACTAAGGAAGTGAACTCCTTATTACCAGCTTGGGTCAAGGAGAGGAAGTTGATCATTTTTTTTAATTACATTTATATGCGCCCTTCTCCAAGAAGACTCAGGGTGGCTTACAATTTTGGGATACAACCCAATGTGCTCAGCAATAGCCTTCATTCCATTGTATATGCCTGCTTATTACTAAGCGGCATTTTTACAAAGTCAGCTTATTGCCCCCAACAATCTTGGGTCCTCAATTTGCCTACCCCGAGAGGATGGAAGGCTGAGTCAGCCTTGAGCCTGGTGGGATTCGAGCCTGCACTAATTGCAGGCAGCTGGAACTTAAGTGCTAGACATTTAGCAGCCTGCACCACCAAGGCTCTTTAATAATGCAAATCAAGCACCACAATCAAGCTGCATTTGATTTTGAAGTACATGGCATATTTGTGTGTTCTGAAACGTTGAAGATTCTGGGCTATTTCATTGAGAACATTTTGATAGAAGAACAATTTTTAATTCAAGAGGTACCAATATTGTTTTTATTCTTCCTCCAGACAGTGGAAGATAACACTATACTGGCAATGGCATGGAGAATGAACATTAGTTTCTGATTTTCATTACCTTGACTGTTACTCCATTAGTATCTTTGTAATTTACTTTGTGACAAAATGACAACCTGAGAACCATGTTAAAAATGTAATTTTCAATCCAGTGATGAGCTTCACTTCTTTTTTTTCCCACTGGTCTTTGCTTGTCTCCATGCCCTCATGGGGTCTTTAGAAAAGTCAGCATTTGCAAAATCAAAACAATGTAGTGTGTCAGTTCACCTGATTCATTTTTTTTAAATTACATTTATATGCCGCCCTTCTCCGAAGACTCAGGGCGGCTTACCATTTTTGGATACAACCCAATCGCTCAATAGCCTTCCTTCCATTGTATATGCCTGCTTATTACTAAGCGGCATGTTTACAAAGTCAGCTTATTGCCCCAACAATCTTGGGTCCTCAATTTACCTACCCGAGAGGATGGAAGGCTGAGTCAACCTTGAGCCTGGTGGGATTCGAGCCTGCACTAATTGCAGGCAGCTGGACTTAAGTGCTAGGCATTTAACAGCCTGCACCACCAAGGCTCTTTGATCGCTGAAGCTGGCAAAACCCTGGCCACTTTGATAACGCAAAGTGAATTCCTTATCTGATTTCCTTTTCTTAGATCACGCTTGGCAGAGCCACTAAAGACAATCAGATTGATGTAGATCTGGCACTGGAAGGCCCTGCTTGGAAAATCTCTCGCAAACAAGGTAACGGAAGTGATTCTTGCCTCTGGATTGCTGAGAAAAAAGATACTTTGTTGGGCAAGCTGTGTACAGCCATGGTTAAGAAAGCATTACTATCAGGAACCGGATCCTGAATCTCTTGTTTGTGGTTCCTGATACACTGACTTCACAGTGTGAAATGCCTGAGAATTTTTTTTTTTGGCTAGGAGAAACAGCTGTCTTTAAAATGTGAAAGTGGGGCAAAAGTAAGATGCTGTTTATCATTCTAATGACCCTATGAAATCTTTGAAGCATTAGATGAAATTCTATGAATCCAAACAAGCTCTGCGGTTTTTCTCATATATTTACTATCAGCCTGTAAAAAGTACATACAGACAGTCCACGATTTACAATTGAGCATGGAATTGCCATTGTAAGTTGAGGCATGACTTGAGCTTTTGTTTTGTTTTGTTTGGGTGGCCATTAAGCGAATGCCCTAATCGTTAAGTGAACACCGTGACTAAGGCAAAACCATTTTATCCAATGGACATTTTTTGTCAGAAACTGGAATTAAAACGTTGCAAACTGGCATCAAAAACCACAGTCCCATGAGCACGGGATGCTGCAAAAAGGCCATGAAGTTTGAACCGATTGCCAAGAGCCCAAAATGCAGTCACGTGACTGGGTGGGTGCGTGGGCATGCATCTGTCGGAACTTCGAAATGGGGCCGTGAAATAGCTTTTGAGGAAAGGGGTGTTATAACTTTGTAAGTCAAGGATTACCTGTTTTCAGTGGCCGCTCATCAGGCTGCTTAGTTGGAGAGCCTTCTCTGGGTGGAGATTGGCTCTTTAACTTTGAAGATAACCATTTCTCAAGAAAGGCCAACATGTTCTTTAAAGGCAGTGGCTGGCATGGTGGCTGTGGCCTAAATTCATGTGGCTTAGGACCCAGTGACATTCCATTGCGGCCGTTCTCTTCCTCCTGGGAAAGTCCAAGTCACCTTAATCTCTTCCTAAATGCACATCCCTCAACACTGTCCAACTATTTACAAAGTCTACACTACTATTACTGTTAACCTTCTCATCATTCCTTATCACCCATCCTCTCCCACTTGTGACTGTATGACTGTAACTTTGTCACTTGTATCCTTACGATTTATATGGACTGTTTCCTAGTATGATTTGATTGCTTATTGTACCCTGTGACTATCATTAAGTGTTGTACCTGATGACTCTTGACTCTTGACATATGTATCTTTTTTTTATGTACACTGAGAGCATTTGCACCAAGGCAAATTCCTTGTGTGTCCAATAAAAGAAATCTAATTCTAATTCCCATAGGTGTCATCAAGCTGAAGAACAATGGGGACTTTTTCTTGGCCAATGAAGGCCGACGGCCCATTTATGTTGATGGACGGCCAGTGCTCTGTGGCAGCAAGTGGAAACTCAGCAATAACTCTGTGGTTGAGGTGAGCAGTTTTGAGTTAGATATTGTCTTCTTGTCTGTAGGACTGTGTTCCAGTTGTGTTTTCTTTTTGGAGGGTGGGAAAACTGGGAATTTGGATTAAATTAAATAGCATTTCTTGCTAATTGATGCTGAATCTGTAATTTTTATTCTGGTATTAATTTTTTAATTTGGTTTTGTGGACTTAACTATACTAAAGCACTGAGAACTTTATATTGGCATATTGTTCTGCTTTACCTGTGTATTTTTTAAACGTTGAACTGCTTAGAATTACTTGAAGTGGCCAGAATATAAATATTGCTGTAAATTTAGTAATAAAAGCCAGGGCAAATTACCCATGCTTGCAGCCTATCTGCATGGACGCAGTTGAGCCCAGATGGCTGTCAGCTTTTATGGGCGTGGCACCTTCAGAGGGGTTGAGACTGCAGCTCTCAGATGGGGATTAGAATAGAATAACAGAGTTGGAAGGGACCTTGGAGGTCTTCTAGTCCAACCCCTTGCTTAGCAGGAAATCCTACACCACTTCAGACAAATGGTTGTCCAATCTCTTCTTAAAACTTCCAGTGTTGGAGCATTCACAACTTCTGGAGGCAAGTTGATCCACTGATTAATTGTTCTGTCAGGAAATTTCTCCTTAGTTCTAGGTTGCTTCTCTCCTTGATTAGTTTCCACCCATTGCTTCTTGTCCTACCTTCAGGTGCTTTGGAGAATAGCTTGACTCCCTCTTCTTTGTGGCAGCCCCTGAGATATTGGAACACTGATCTCATGTCTCCTCTAGTCCTTCTTTTCATCAGACTAGACATATCCAGTTTCATCAACCGTTCTTCATATGTTTTAGCCTCCAGTCCCCTAGTCATCTTTGTTGCTCTTCTCTGTACTTTTTCTAGAGTCTCAACATCTTTTTTACATCGTGGCAACCAAAACTGAGGCTGCCTTAAATGGAGGGCTGGCTCATAATAAGAGCCTGGTCAGGAAGGAGGACACATGAGTCACTTTAGCCCAAGAACCTTCTAGTTAGCTACCATTGCAGAGCTCCACAGTGGTAGAAAAACTTCCTCCAGGTGGCTCGTGTCTTAATTGGGTGAAAGCAGAATATATACAAACAGATTTAATTCTCTTCTCCTCCCTTCCTCTCTTTCCAGATTGCCAGCTTGCGCTTTGTTTTCCTCATCAACCAAGATCTGATTGCTCTTATCAAGGCAGAAGCTGCCAAAATTGCCCAGCCCTGAGGCTTGGATCAAACCAAAGGACACCCCCAACCCCACCCTGCTCCTCCTGCCTCCAGCAGGGACTGCTGTGTTCTTTGCTGCTTGATGCAGCTTCCTCCAGTTTGCCTCCTTTGAGGTTAGGACACAAAGCAAGCCTGGGTCTTTGTTGTTGTTGTTGTTGTTGTTAGCATAGAGGAACTCTGTTTCATGCGTCACACACACACACTGACCCAGAGAGAAGGGTGGGTGTGGGTAGAGAGACTGGGGCTTAAACACAGCCCTTTGGCTAACAGGGACCTTTGCTGGGTTGGGTGAGAAATGGCTTACTGCTTCTACTGACTCTTGTGCTTCACTCTCTTTGGGACAGAGTGATGAAATTTTTCAGGACTGGATGTGGCGAGAGCCAAGGTCAAGCTAATATAACACTTGATCAGTCCTCTCGTTCTGTGCTGTGCTAGTGCCATTTCTAGATGTCAGTTTTTAAGGTATCGTCCATTATTTTAATCTCAGTTCCTTGGGTGTGAAAAAAGAATGATTTATTCCAAATAAGGTTGGTTGTAAAAATAGAGGTCCATCTGTTCCTATCTGCTTACGTGGTACAATATTACTACTTAACAGGGGTGTTGACAGACTAATGAGCTATTTTAGCTTTTGGCACTTGCCTCCCAAGTGCAAACACATCCTTGCCTGTAAGTTAACTGAATGGTAGAGCAAGCTTACCAGAGTGTTGTCAATCACAGTTTGATTGTTTGGGGTTTTAAAAGAATGGCAAAAATGGAAGTAAAACCTAATTATTTAAAATGCAGCCTTTACATTGCTGGCTTTTTAAAAAAAAAAAATCTAACTTTTGTGTCCATTAAAATTTCTGGTGCAACAGTGCAGACTGGCTGGTGGCCTCCGTTGAACTGGCAGTGAAGTTTATTGCAGAATCTCCTTTTCCGTGTGTTTTACGACTAAAGTTTGTGGTTTTCATTTCACTGTTGGTAGTGGTTCTACATACCGTGATTTAAGCATTTGGGGAAGGTCACTCGTGAGTCTCATAAGGACAACATCTGAGCAACAGCAGTTCATAAATGAAACAGTCAGAGTTCAAAACATACTTTTTATTTTATAAAAAGGGTGCCCAGCATCACTCTTACTTAGGGCTGGGGAAAGTCTTGGACCTGCCTTCCCATTTGAAAATTACATGCTCAGGGGGAGTTTCCACTCCAAGTCCACTCACTATCCCCACTGCAATGCCTAACAACCCAGCTGCCTGAAAGAAGAGTATCTAAAATGGAATCATGTACAAATATGGGTACATTTGCATATTTCAAGCTGTGACGCATGGATGTATTCCCTAGCCCACATAACCACTCCGATGGCCCAGGTTTTGGCTTTTGCCGGTAGAAACTCTTCAACAGCAGCTTGCTGTTTTCTGCTTTTGCCAAGACGAAAGGTGCCTTGTTTCGTGGCGTTTGCTATCTTTTTCTTCTGTCCCCATCCTGAGAACAATTGCAACTCTCTCCCTCAACCTTGGAAGAGCTGATCGTAACCTTTCTCTGTTGTGTTCTCTGTCCCCTCACATGGGAGAGCATCCGGTCCCATAGGACAAGGGCTAATCCTTGATATTCCCAGGACAGGAAAATCCTGGTCTTTGTGTAGTCAGTTGTGCTCAGCACATTCATATCCCCGTCCCTTCTTCCTCTATCCAGCAGGGCCCACTGCAGGTAGAACCATCATCCCCAGCACCAATCAGCACCATCTCAAGGCTGGAGGAATCACAGTCTTGAGTCCTAGAAGGTTTGGTTTCTGGAGAGCTTGTATGGTACACTGGATCTGTGGCGGAGCAAGCTTGGGGCAGAGAGCTCTCTCTTTGGCTCAGGTTTGGCATCAGCGTGTTGTTCCCTTGGTCCTTGGGACCGTGACCAGAGGGTGAAAACACTCCTGACTCAGAGTCCCTTGCTCGGCGTCCCAGGGTCCAAAACGTTCCAGGCCAGGGTGAGCTCTGCCCAGCTGGAGGGGCCCACATCCACTGAACTTTGCCACAGGCTCCGTTAGGGCATGGTGCTTGTGGTGCACTGTGGGAGCAGAAAGCTGGTGAAAGTCCTGTGTCCACCCGGAGGGGGCTCAGCAAAGGCGTCGTGGGAGTATCTGGATGGGGGAAAGACCCACAGGCAGAAGGATCGACGCGCTGCTGGGCTGATGTCTGGGAGAGAAGGAAGAGCTGGACAGCCTGGCAGAGAGTACAGGCCTTCCCGCATTTGCTGAACTTGCCCGGAGAGCTCAGCCACCTGGGAAATGATGCAAGGGAAATGAGGTCATTTGCTTGCCTGTCTTCTTAGACTGGAGCCCTCCCTGCCTTAAAAAAATCACTTTGTAACTACCACAATGCATAAAATCTTTCCTAGGGGTGAGGTAACTTAGTAGTTTTGGCAGTAGATCAGTCGGTCTCTGGAAACACAGGACCAGTTGGGAAGTTGGGAAGAAGGGCCTTGGTGGTGCAGGCTGTTAAATGCCTAGCACTTAGCTCCAGCTGCCTGCAATTAGTGCAGGCTTGAATCCCACCAGGCTCAAGGTTGACTCAGCCTTCCATCCTCTCGGGGTAGGTAAACTGAGGACCCAAGATTGTTGGGGGCAATAAGCTGACTTTGTAAAAATGCCGCTTAGTAATAAGCAGGCATATACAATGGAAGGAAGGCTATTGCTGAGCGCATTGGGTTGTCCAAAAATTGTAAGCTGCCCTGAGTCTTCGGAGAAGGGCGATATAAATATGAATAAAAGAAGAAAGATTTGTATACCTTTCCTCCCTCCCATTTTTGGCCATTGAACAGTTTTATCTTGGTTTTTGTGTGTGTGTGTGTGTGTGTGTGTGTGTGTGTGTGTGGATTCTTTTTTCACCCAGAATGATACTGATAGCATGAAACACCCTCTTCAAGCTGGGATATGGCAAAGGAGAAAATAAAAGCTCTTGTTTGCTCAGAGGAGAGTCCTCTCTAGGTTTTCCTAATTGGGGAAAGTATTGGAGAAGGTGGTAGAAGTGCTGCTTCTGCAAAGAATGCTGGGTGAAAGCCTCCCTTTCAGTCAGGCTTCAAAGGGGAGCGAAACTGTCCTGGATAGTTTTGACTGAGGATGCTTTTATTGGAACCAAGCTGGGATTTGCAGGAGTTGGGAATGGGAAGCACTCTTTGAGTTTGATCCTGTGGTTCCAGTCTGATAATTGCAGGAGGGTGTGTGTGTGTGTGAGCGGTTGAGTTCATAGGCATTCTGTGTGATGTAGGACTCAGTCCTTTGCCAAATTGTTTAACGTCTACATAAAACTGGAGGTTGGGTTGGACTGAGGTACCGCCATAGCAATTATACACGCCTACTGCCCTCCTCCTAGATGTGGTAGGTGGGGGGATGCAGGGGTGGGAATTAAACATTTCAAAACTGATTTCAAGCAAGACAGTTGCTTTTTGTTCGTAAGCCATGAGGTTTGGTGGTTGTCCTTAATCTGACTCTGGAGGGAAAGGGATGGAAAGCAGATCTGCAATTGTCTGTGGAGATTCTCAGTCATGCAGGTCATGGTTGTCCCAAAGATAATTAATAATAGTTAATAATAATAATTTATTAAACTTGTATGCCGCCCTCTCTCCCTAAGGACTCAGGGCGGCTCACAATATAAAATACAATACAATAATTTACCTAAAAAAAGATTAAACAATACAAGCCCAATATTAAAAACAATTAAAATTACTTTAAAAAGAAAAGACACCCCCCCCCTTATTTCAGTCCAGGCCGGCCCGCTGAAACAACCAGGTCTTTAGGTCCCGGCAGAAGGAGCGGAGATCAGGGGCCAAATGAAGGCCCAAGGGGAGCTGGTTCTGCAGGGTGGGTGCTCCCACAGAGAAGGCCCTACCCCTGGGCACCGCCGCCAGCCGACAATGTCTGGTCGACGGTACCCCAAGGAGGCCCTGCCTGTGGGAGCATGCAGGGCGATCGGAGTATGATGCTGGCAGGAGATGTTCCCGCAAGTACCCCGGACCCAAGCCATATAGGCCTTTATATGTTGTCACTAATACCTTGATGCTTTTTTTTCCTTCAAAAGGCCACTGGACTGTTTGTTTTTACTTGAAGATAGTTTTCCTCTTCAGTTCAGAACCGAAGAAGTTTCATGGATGAGGAGTGAAATGTCTTCAGGAAAAACAAAGTAAAGTGGCCTTTTGAAAAAGCACTTTGGGGACAAAAAGTAATTTGTGGCTTCTGATACATGACTTTCTGCTCGATCAGCAGCAGGGAAGCTTTTGCCCAGCTTGGTGCTGTCTTTGAAGACTACCCAGAAGCCAGGCCCTCTCCACCAGCATGTGGCAGAAGTGCACTGGTTGTCACTAATTTTCCAAGTACAAATCAAAGTGCTGCTTTTCACCAATTAAGTTCTGTAAGGCTTGAGCCCATGTTTGTTTACAAGGCTGCCTTGTCCAAGTACAACATGCCTACCCCTCTATCAGCTTAGGGAGCAATGCCTGAAGGCAACTGGGGGAAAGGGAGGGCTTACAAGCAAGTTTTTTTTCTATGATGACCTTGTCATTCAGGAATACTCTAGCTCCAAAGGCCAGATCACCTTCATTCACAGAAATTGGGAAAATGGCAAACAAGCCATTTTGTCAGTCTTGAGGGGAGGGTTTGGGATGCTCACTACATTTAAAAACCTGGTTTTAGTTTTTAAAAGAGGATGAATATCATGGTTTTTATTTAAGCTATCTGGATTACGTGAAGGATAGGTAGAGATAAATTATATAAGTAAGACTTGCTCGGTCAGTTGCACTCAAAGAGCCTAGTACCTTTCCTTTGGTACTCAAATGGTAAATCGTGAGTTTGTGTTTTCAGAAGATCATTTAAATCTACCATTCTCTGTAGAGAATATTTCCTAGACTAGTGTTTTGGATTTCCAAGGGCAGACTGCACATATGTAGTCTGCTTCCCTGCTGAACAAAAAGCAAGGAAGCTCCAGGTAAACATCGCTGTAAAGCTGGAGTGTCCAACCTTGGCAACTAAGACCTGTAGACTTCAACTCCTAGAATTCCCCAGCCAGCATTGCTGGCTGGGGAATTCTGGAGGTTGAAGTCCACAAGGCTGTCTATGTACAGGCCTTGTTATTTTTAAGCAGGCTGCTCATGGCAGGCAGACACATGTTCTTAACTTATTAGACGTCAAGCGTGGTAAAGTAATGCTATCAAAGGTATAAACGGATTCTTTGAGTTAAAAATGCCTTACCGCTTGGCGCAATTTCTCAATGGTGTCGGCACCAGATAACTCAGGAGGGATAGTGAGCAGACCACTATCTGGAAGAGGAAAAACGGACCAAGCTGATGGAGGCCACTGATTCAGCCTTCCAAGAAATTCAGCCTATTTCTTATCAGCCCCTTTGTGACCCCTTCCCTGCATGATGCAGAATATTACCTGTACCAGGTGAAGGGCTGCTGTAATCCGGTCCTGACGGGCCAAGGCGGAAATTGAAAATAGGTTTGTCTGAACTGGACCCATCCTCAATTCCATCTACAACTCTTTTGGAGAAGAAGGGGTGGAAAATCAGTAAGCATTTCAGAAAAGAGAGGCGCAGGGAGAAGCTTGCATACTAAAGTCATGGTAACTGGACCAAGTTTGTTAATCTGAGCTTCTGTAGAGATTCTCAAATCATCCAGGTCATGGTTGTCCCAAAGGTGCTTTTTCAGGAGGCAACTGGACTTTCCTGTTTTTTCTTTGAAGTTGTTTCGCTTCTCATCCAAGAAGCTTCTTCAGTTCTGACAGGAAACTTTTAGGACTTCCTTGTTTTTCTTTGAAGACGTTTTGCTTCTCATCCAAGAAGCTTCTTCAGTTCTGACAGGAAACTTTTAGGACTTTCTTGTTTTTTCTTTGAAGACCTTTCGCTTCTCATCCAAGAAGCTTCTTCAGCTCTGACAGGATAGTGGGGAATGGAAGGATTTGTATTCCTTGCAGACAGCTGGTCATTTGCATCCTTTTAGAGGGTCCTTGAAGCACTTGGAGGTTTATCTGTGTCCTGGTTCCTGTAGTCTGCAATTTTTTTCTCTGGAAATCTGTTCTTACTCCCACACCATTCAAAGGGTGTTCATCCCCAATTTTTAGCTAAAAGTCTGTAGACATTCTCAGTCATCCAGCTATACAATTTGGGATGAACACCCTTTGAATGTTGTGAGAGTAGGAATAGATTTCCAGAAGCAAAAAATTACACACTACAGGAACCAAGATCACTACTCAGGTGACCCTGAGCACACAGATAAACCTCCAAGTGCTTCAGTGACCCTTTGAAAGGATGCAAATGACCAGCTGTTTACAAGCAGTATAAATCCTTCCCCACTGTCCTGTCAGAACCGAAGAAGCTTCTTGGATGAAACATCTTCAAAAGGAAAAAACAAAGCAGTCCAGTTGCCTCCTGAAAATGCACCTTTGGATTAACTGAGATGTTTTGTTACTTATCCAAGTAACTTGGATGAGAACGGTCAAAATAAAACAGGCAGAGAGTCAGAGGTCATTGGAATATACCCACTCTTGCCACAGCAAATGTAGTTACTTGAATGAGTAACGAAACACCTCAGATTAACAAACTTTGGTCCAGTTGCCATGATTTTAACCTTTTTTAGATAGTTTTGGCCTGGACGATTGAGTCTTCATTGACATACTGTGCTTCAACAGTCACCTCTGACTCCTAACATGGGGAAAGACATTTTGATGGGGCCTTGTAAGGTGTCCCCATTCCCAAAGCTGGCCTGCACCTCCTTCCCATCCTGTGACCTTACCTGGGGCTGAGATCTGGGGGACCGCTGCAGGGCACGCTGTGCAGCCGCAATGCTGTGGGGCGTGAGGATGTTTCGGAGGCCACGTGGCGTGGCATTCCTGACCGTGAGGGCAGGTGGCTGTGGCCCACAGAGGACTTGGGGAGCAAGGGGCTGGCGGGCTCATCCTCTATCTGCGTGGGCAAGCAGGGCATTCTGCGGCGTGGAGGGAATGAAATCTCTGCGTCCTTCACCACTGAAAGCAAAGTGGCAGGTTCCCTGCTGCTCGGAGATGGTGACTCTGCCTGTGGTGGAAGGAGACAGTGAAGGAACCCTTGCCTTTCCCATTACAGCTGCCTTTCTCTCTAAAATCAGGAAAGGACTATCCTGATGTGTAAACTATATTCTTCCCACTGGATCCTCCCTCTCATTGGTAAATGATTCTCATTGCCACATCCCTTCTCCACCCCCTCACCCCCAAACTCTGGGGCTTTATTTTTCTAGAAACAATGGTAAGAGTTCAGAATCCACTTGATTATTTTTTTTTCCGCCTAAGGGCCGGTTTCAATCTGGAATCATTTGTATAGATATTGGGAATTAGCAGCCTCTGCGGGACGTCCTGTGCAAACTATTCATGGCTGTCCAAAGTTTCTGAACAAAGGTGGGATACAATTCAGACGGATGCATTGGAGTAGCTGGAAAGGCGTGTTTATCATCAGTTTTCCCCAAGTCCAGCTATGTGGGTTAAGATTTAGATCTGTCAGTAGATTTCCCCCAAATTTTCTTGCTGACCTTGAGTAACTCTGGAGGATATACTGAAGACTTGCCCAGCTCTATAGCTACTCCTTTCTTTTTAATGGCAAGTTGGAAGCCCAAGAAAAGCACCTACAGAGTTTTTCTCTAGCTTTCGTTGGCCTTTGTTGGTTCTTTGTTGGCTCTGTGCAGGTATATATATTATAGTCTTTACTAATTTCAAGTAAGCCAACTCTTTTTGTTGTTGTTTGGCTCTTTTTCTCCTAGATTGCATTTTATAATTGGATTGGATACACAACATATAGTATGTGCTAAAACTGCCTATAATGGAGACTTTGCTGATTTCCTGGCTGTGACAAATGAAGCAAACGACTTTATCTGTAATCTAGACATATGTTTATAACGTTTTATATTTTGTATTTTCATCTCCTGTGGGTTTTTTTATTGAAATATGATGTGATGTGCCATATAATAAATAATAATTTGTAATTGGATTACCTCCCCCCACCCGAGACCTGGCACAATAACTGGATGAATCACTACCGCACCCAGAATGAAGCAGTGGCAATTGTTATCCAATAATAACAGAGATTTCTTTTATCACCCTGCTCCATTCACCTGGAAGATGCTGCCTCCACCCAGGTTATAGCTGAGTTCACAGGGAAGTTCACGGCGGAATTTGCTGCCAAATTCTGGGTAGAGCTCCAGACTAGCCAGCAGGCCAGACAAGCTCAGGCACTGCAGGTCGCAATAGGTGAGGCCCCGCACATCTGCATTGGCCTGGACCCCCTGTTCCTTGGATGAGATGTGGCAGCCAATCAAGTCTCCCTTCCCTGCAAGGAAAAGAGTTAAAGGTGAATCCTTCAACAGGTAGAACAAAATGGAAGCCCCTTCAGACTCTCATTCTGAAAGGAAGCTCACCGAAAACCCCAAATTGAACAGGAGGGAATAGAAAAAGATAGTAGAGCAGAGCTCTTGGAAAGAGTTGCTTTTAAAAAGCAACAATAAAAGGCAAAAACATTTCAAGCCTTATTGCATGGGGGCGGGGGTGGGGGAGGAACCAGCATGCCAAAATGAAAGTTTGGGCCTCTATTCCCACCTTATTCTGGATATAGAAACCTTTTTTTCGGTGTGCAAAACTCCAGAACGAGGGGGTTTAGAACTTCTCCCATTACACCTGCATTCACACCCCATATTTCAAATCTTGGCTAAATTGGGTGATTTGTGGCTCATTGTGTCATGGCAATTGCCATTTTTTAAAGTGCTGTGAGACGCTGTAAGACTATGAGCTTCAAAAATGTTAGCAACAGGTTCTCTGCCCTGTTGCTGGGTGGGCGTGGCCATGGTGGGCACCGCCTAGTTGGCCTCCTGCACCATGGCAGGTGGGGGTACTTTTTGCCCTCCCCTGGCTGCGGAGGTTTTCCTCAAGTCTCCGGGAGTGTGAAAACATCCTCCCTGGGCTCCGGAGGCTCTCTGGAAGCTGGAAACGGGCCCATTTCTAGCCTTCCTGAACTTCCGGGAGGCCTGTTTTTCGCCCTCCCCGTGCCTCCACATGCACCCTGCACTTACCTGCATCCAAAACGGGCCACATGGGGACTCCTGGAAGGCAAGGGGCGGGGTGGGGTGGGGCCAGCCAGGAGTGGGATTTGGGAGTTCTCCGAACTCCCAAAAGAGCCTTGGTGGTGCAGGCTGTTAAATGCCTAGCACTTAGTTCCAGCTGCCTGCAATTAATGCAGGCTCGAATCCCACCAGGCTCAAGGTTGACTCAGCCTTCCATCCTCTTGGGGTAGGTAAACTGAGGACCCAAGATTGTTGGGGGCAATAAGCTGACTTTGTAAAAATGCCTCTTGGGGGGTCCGAAAAGCCCTAGTAATAAGCAGGCATATACAATGGAATGAAGGCTATTGCTGAGCGCATTGGGTTGTGCTCCAAAAAATTGTAAGCCGCCCTGAGTCTCCAGAGAAGGGTGGCATATAAATACAAATTTTTTAAAAAAGAACTGCACAGAATCTTAGCTAGGGGCTCTCCTGAACCCCAGCAGCCCACCCCTGGATATGGCTTCTTACTCTGGGCACACCAAGATGTGAGGACATAGTGACTGTTGTGTTCACCCAGCTTTGAGGCTGCAGGTGTTTTCAAGTCCAGCCAACTTTTTGAAACTTCCCAGTCCCCCAGACCTACCACATGGGAAAGGGGGAAAGAGCAGGGACCGAAGGGGAAGCAGGCATTACCTAGGATGGCAAGCACAGTGCCATCTTTCAGCACCTCCATGGAGCCCGAGCAGATGAGATACAGAGCCTGGAGTGCATCTCCCTGCCGGATCAGGTATTCCCCCGGCGTGCAGAAAGACGTTCGGACACTGAGTGAAAGGGAACGCCGGCAGCCCCGGCTTGCCCCCTCAAAGAGGGGCAGCTGGAGCAGTTCCTTGTGAAGGTGCAGGGCAATATCGGCACGCAGCTCATCCGGGAGGCTGTGCAGCAACTGGTGAGAAGGAAGACACAGCAGCAGGGTTAGAAGGTCTCCCTTTCCTTGGGATACCAGGGAGGCTGGCTTTGTCAGGGATGGTATAAGGACTCCTGGGGGGTTGGACTAAAACATGGGTGTCAAACTCAAGGCCTGAGGTCAAGATCTGGGCCGCGGGGTGCTTGGATCCGGCCTGCAGGGCCATCCTGGAAACAGTGAAGGACTGGCCCACGGTGCCTCTGTCAGCTAAAACGGAGCTTGGGAGATGCGTGTGTGGCTCTATTTTTGCTGGCAAAGGGCAGGAGGAGGCCATTGTGGCTGAAAACAGAGCCTGGGAGGAAAATGGATCCCCACAGCCAGAGGTGGTATTCAGCAGGTTCTGACCAGTTCTGGAGAACTGGTAGTGGAAATTTTGAGTAGTTCGGAGAACCAGCAAATCCCACCTCTGATTGGCCCCACCCCCATCTATTCTCTGCCTCCCATTGAGTCCCAGCTGATCAGCTGGGTCTTCTTTTGTTGCCCTGCACAGGAGAACAGAGCTGGAAAGCAGGTTAGTGGGGTGGGGAGGGAATGGGATTTTGCAGTATCCTTCCCCCAGGAGTGGGGTAGGAATGGGATTTTACAGTATCCTTCTCCCCTGCCTCACCCACCAAGGCATGCCATGCCCACCAAGCCACACCCACAGAACCGGTAGTAAAAAAACTTGAATCCCACCACTACCCCCAGCCCTGCCTGGGCCGCCACAGGTGCCCCCAACATGAGTGACGTTGATCTGGCCATGCCCCCCCTAGCCCCCCCCCCGAGGTCAAACACAACTCTGATGCGGCCCTCAATGAAATCACGTTTGACATCCCTGCGGTAGAGGGTTTTCCTGCCTAGGTCTTTCTGTTGCCAGTGCTACATCTCACCTCCCGTGTATCAATCCCATTGCTGGCACTCCAGGTGGCTTGGAAGTATTCCAGCATGCGCTGCTTCAGCGGTGGAGGGATCCGATGAATACGGATGTAGTCGCGCAGGTCACGTGTACGGCTGTGATAGAGGAAGCGCCGAGCATACATGCGTTGAATGATGGCCGTTACGTTGCCGAAGACAACCGCATGCATGAGTGCTGGGCATGGAGGAGAAAGAGAACAGACCGAGGCTAGTCTGGATAAGATGGCCAAGGAGAAGGTGAGCAGCAGAAGCACCACCTGATTTTGTGGGGCCAGTGATGACAATGATGCCTCTGGTAAGAGGACCAGGACAAACTTCACGAGCAAATTGAAAAGAATGAAGAAAGTGTTGGGACTAAAAGTTTTGGACATAAACTTTATCCAGGTAGGAGAACAATGGGGTAATAATTGAACTAGCAAGGAATTGACTGTAATACAGATTCAAGAGGCAGATCAAGTTTTGGGATATTCAGTTTATATGAACAGTTTTAAGCATGTTTATATATAAAAAAGGAGCCAAGGGAGAACTCCTCCAACCTGGCCTGCTCCTTATGATACTTTTCTATCTGGCAAGAAGTTTTTTTTGTAGAAGAGAGTATTTCAAACAGGTTCTTCTCTTATCTACCTGACACAGGACAGATAATCCTTAAATTGCAGTCATAATCGGGACCAGAATTTCCATCACTAAGTCCAATTTTACAAACTTTTTTGGGGGTTGCAAATTACTGCTGTAGTTAAGTGACTCATGTTCTTGTTAAGTAAATCCAACTTTCCTCATTAACTTTGCTTGTCCAGAGCTAGCTGGAAACATCACAAATGGTGATTACATGACTCTGGGATGCTGCAACTGTCATAATACATGCCAGTTACCAAATGCGCCCAATTTTGATTGTGTGACCATGAGTATGTTGCTACAGTCCTGAGCGCAAGGACTGGCCGTAAGTTATTTTATTTTCAGTCCTGTTGTAACTTCAAATGGTTGCTAAATGAATAGTTGTAAGTCGAGGATTACCCATTGTCCAATTCAGAAGTGGTATTCAGCAGGTTCTGACCAGTTCTGGAGAACTGGTAGCGGAATTTTTGAGTAGTTCGGAGAACCAGCAAATACTGCCTCTGACTGGCCCCACCCCCATCTATTCTCTGCCCTTCTGAGTCCCAGCTGATTGACTGGGTCTTCTTTGGCTGCCCTGCACAGGAGAATGGAGCTGGAAAGCAGGTTAGTGGGGTGGGGAGGGCATGGGATTTTGCAGTAACCTCCCCCCAGGAGTGGGGAGGGAATGGAGGTTTTACAGTATCCTTCCCCTGCTATGTCCACCAAGCCATGCCCACCACACCACACCCACCAAGTCACGCCCACAGAACCGGTAGGAAAATTTTTGAATCCCACCACTGGTCCAATTCATATCTTTTATTATCTCATTCTATGGACATGTTTCTGCATGTCCTGGCCTAGGATGAAGTTGCTTATTTGAGTGGTCAATTGATTATTTATTATGTTTCTGAATATAGAAATGAGCCCCCTCCTCCCCCGGCTGCTGCCTCTTTCTAAAAAAAAATGCTATCCTAAAAAAGACTGGTCTCTAACATACAGATCCTTGCCCCATAACTGTAGTTGTGGCTGTAATTCCACTGTTCTCCAATTAAACCACAAACTCGTCTTTCCCAATCTTGCTACCTGTAGCTGTCTTGGACCTACAAACATGGCAGCCAAGAATCTGGGGAAACATCCAGAGAATACCAGGTGGAAGAAGCAGCACAAAAACTGAATCAGGGGAAGAATTCCAGCTGGTACTTTCATTGCAACCAATGGGCAAGGAAGCAGGTCTCTCCTGTGTTGGGAAGTCTTCTTCTTTCCCCCTTTTCAGTAACCTTGCTGAAGGTTAGCCACAGAGCATATGAACGAGAGGTATTTGGTGCACCCATCCACCCTTGCTTCTTGCTTCCTGGTTTCCTTAGTCTAATGGTTAAAAGTTAGGTCTAAATTTAAAAAGGCAGCTTTCATTTCCCACCACTAATGTGTTCCACAATCTGAGAAGAACAGAGATCGGCCATCTGGTTTTCTTTTCTTACCATTGGAAGGAGGCTAAGGATGTAAGAGCCACCTTGCTGGCTGTTGGCGATGTACCAAAATAAAACTCACAATAATAGAAGGTGCTTGGCCCGTTGTCATGAGAACTAGATTGCCCAAGAACCTGAGTTGGAAGCTGAGAGGAGGAGGAGGAGGAGGTGGTGGTGGTGGTGGTGGTGGAGAGACACTGAGGAGATCTTGCTGGTTCTCCTTGATATCCCACCCAGGGGCAGAGCCCAACTCACCCCCTACCAGCATGGTGCAGATGGAGAAAATCTTCTCTGAGTCGGTGTTTGCTGATACGTTGCCAAAGCCCACGCTGGTCAGGCTGCTGAGGGCAAAGTATAGGGAGGTAATATAAGCACTGCGCAAGGAGGGTCCCCCTAAGAGTTCCCAAGTTGTGCCGTTGAGGGAGGAACTAGTTTGGTTGGCAGGTTCTTCTTCACCACTGCTGTTCCTCTGAGCCAGGTAATAGGGAGTCTCCAGGCGTCGAGCCAGCTCCTGCAGCCAACCTACAAGGATGGGGAAGAAGGAAGCGAAGCTAGAAGAAAACCCATGTTAAGCTCCTTCTCCTGAGTACTATTTCCTCACCCTTATAGATGGGGTCCCTTTCCCAAAAGCATGCCAGCTGCAGACACAGCCTGTTCTGGTCCAGAGTCCTGCAGAAGAACCTAAACAGTAAAGCCTTGTAGGCCAGGAGATAGAAGTTCCAACATTGGTCCATCAAGACAGCTTTGGACAACCAGGGCATGCAGGCAATTGCCTTCCTCTGCTGCTTGTCTAAAGTATCTGATCTGTCGTGTTCTATGAGGTGTCATTTGAATCTCCTTTAACAGTAGTGTACTAAAAAAAATGGGGCACACAACCTATTAGCCTTCCAGGCAGTGTTGAACCATAATTCCTGGCACCTTTCCCATGGTCATACTGCCCAGGATGGATGGGAATCAGAGCCCAACAATTTTGAGATCAGGGGTGTCAAGCTTGATTTCATTGACGGCTGCCTCAGGGTTGTGTTTGACCTCGTGGGGCAGTGTGTGTGTGGCCAGGATGGGCATGACTAGGTCAATATCATTTGTGTTGGGGGTGCCTGTGGTGGCCCAATTGCTCTGCCAGTGAAAACAGGCTCCTGAGCTCCGTTTCCAGCTGCGATGGCCTCCTGCAACCCTCTGCCAGCAAAAACAGAGCTTGCGAGAGCCGCACGCAGCCCTCCCAAGCTCCGTTTTTGCTGGCAGAGGTACCGTGGGCCAGATCTAAGCACCCCATGGGCTGGATGCGGCCCATGGGCCTTGAGTTTGACACCCCTGTTTTAGATGATCACAGCTTTTCTGCCTGGCTTTACAGATAGTTTCTGTGGACATGTCATATCCCTCTACAAATATAATGTCTTTCACCATACATTGAGGGCACACATTCTCTAAGTTCATGATCTCCCACCCTTCTATAGATCAGTGGTTTTCCATTCCCCTTCCCCCCAATTATGGAAACTCTTGGTTCACAAAAATTAATTAATTGGTTCTTGGAATCCCTGATCAAAGTGGTAAAACTCTTGTTGATAGCAAAATAGCTGAATCTGAGTGAACTATTTTTTTTTAACCTTCACCTCTCACAGAACCCATCAGGTTCTTACAAGACCCCGGGGTTCCATGGGACACAGTTTAGAAAATCCTGGGAATGGCTGTACACATCATAAGCTTTCTTCATGCAAACTGGTCCCACCTGGAATCCATGCTTAAGCAAGGTGGCACTATTTGTCCCCTGTCACCGCACATTTAAGCCAGTCATACCCACTGGCATCTAAGTGAATGCTTGCATAGGGCATTTGCTAAGGCTTCTCTCTTGCAGCCATTTATGCCGTAGAGAGGGTGTCAGAGATCTAGCCAAGCAGCTGTATGCAATGTTGAAAATGAATGTAGTCAGCACAATCTTCCACTTAGATCAGTGACGGCCAACACATGTGTCAAGGGTAACACACCATGACATTTTGGGTGACATGCCAACGTTCAGCCATACCCAACCACAATTATTCTTGAAAGCACATCCCATTCTGACATAATTTTCAGAGGCTGTGGAAGATGGGGAGGGCTGTGCTCTTTATGTTCTCCACAGCCTCCAAATATTGTGTGAGGACAGGGGCTGCTCTCACGTGGTTTTCACAGGCTGTGGAAGAGCACGCTCCAAAGCTGCTTCACGAAGGAAGGCCTGGTGTGACCGAGAGCAGTTCTGGGCAGACTGCAGAGCCCTGTCAACAGAAAGAGGACACCGTATGAAGGTGAAGAGGTGTGTGGTAGATCGTGCCATTACCCACACAGGGCAGCTTTTTTGATAGCAGCGGTGGTGCTAGGGCTGAAGTTGAGGTCCAGAACTTGACTTCAGGTCCAGGCTCATCACTGCCGCTGCTGAGTGCCACTATTTGGGATGGCCTAGATATTTTTTTTCTTTTCTTTGTATGTGTGTGTATGCGTGACACAGCAGCAGAGTCAAGTTGGTCATTTTCTGAGTTTTTGACAAGCTGAGTCCAAGATGTTTGCCATCACTGACTTAGACACTGATCCAGGGACAGTATGTCTGAGAAAGCTAATCATTGTGTGTTTCCAGCCTCTGAACCGAAGAATCGACTCAGTTCAGTAAGATCAGTAAATCCTGCAGTGGTTAAAAGTGAGCTAGAGAACAGAAGTATCCTCAGTCCTAATTGCTTTCAGAGATCAATGGAAGTGGGACTGTGAGGTCTTAGGACAGGGGTGGGCAAACTTTTTGACTCGAGGGCCACAATGGGTTCTTAAACTGGACCGGAGGGCCGGAACAAAAGCATGGATGGAGTGTTTGTGTGAACTAATATAAATTCAAAGTTAGATTACTTCACGTAGCCTTCTGGGAGAGCAAGAGAACCCTCCGCTCTTTCGGCTCCACGGGCCGGATAGAACAGCCGAATGGGCCGGATCTGGCCCCCGGGCCGTAGTTTGCCCACGGCTGTCTTAGGAGCTTCTGAGGACTCCTTCCCCATTCCAGTTCTCTTAGAGTAGACCCCAGAGAAAGGAGTTGGATAGGAATTGGGAAAGCCAGAAGACAAATGGAAGCTCTCTATATAGGCCCCAAACCCAAGGTGAAATTTATCCGAATCTCTTTGCAGCTCATTTTCCCAGCATCGGTCACTGTCTCCTGCCAGTGTCGATTTCCAATCGCCCTGTGCGCTCCTACAGGCAGGGCCTCCTTGGGGTGCCGTTGGCTAGACAATGTCGGCTGGCGGCGCCCAGGGATAGGACCTTCTCTGTGGGAGCACCCACCCTATGGAATCGACTCCCCTTGGAGCTCCGGTTGGCCCTTGACCTCCGTTCCTTTCGCCGCGACCTAAAGACCTGGTTGTTTCAACAGTCTGGCCTGGACTGAAGGGTAAAGGGTGGGGTTTTATTGATATTTTAAATTTAATTGAGTTTTTTAGTTTTTATTGGGCTTAGTTTACTGGTTTTAATGTATTTTAATAATTGTATTTCTATTTTTTTTATTGTAAGCCGCCCTGAGTCCCTAGGGAGAGAGGGCGGCATATAAGTCCAATAAAAGTAAAGTAAAGTAAGTCTCTCTCTTTTCTATGGGAGATGGTGAGCCAGAGGCAGCATTCGCCAATGAAGTGCCATCTGGATGTGCTGCATGTCAGTTCCCGTCATTTCAGCGAGCATGCCCAAAGGGAATGGGGCAAGTCAGGAATTGGTACCGTCCAAGTTGAAAGCCAAGGCACCGTATCGGAGGATGAATATAATTTGAAAGCAGGGAGCAAAGAGATCCATTGCCAAACCAAAGATAAATTCAGACAGCCTGGAGAACTCCCAGCTCTCTTCATTTAAAAAAGAAAAAGAACCACCTCCCCCACTTAACCGAGTTGCAACAGATATATCACCCTTGAGCACTGAGTCTCTCTCTCTCCACACTCCCCTAGGGATTTGCCGGCCCTATCTCAAAGCCAATGCGGCAGCTACTTGTTAATTTGTCGCCATGCGGTCCCTAGAGCCTGCTGGAGAACGGTAATTATGAGAGCTCATGGTCCCCAACACGAGAGAGACTCTGCGGATTATTTCTGCCCTTGATTGGAGGTGGCTGCAGCCATTCATACTTGCCTTTCTGCTTCTACTTGGCCTTACTGTGTAGCTTCCCCTGAATTGCAACATGCAGTGGTCTGGGGAGCTCTGATTCTAATCTGGGAGAAGAAAATAACCCTTCCCTTCAGTTGCCCCAAGTCCCACCCCAAGGAAGGCAACCCACGGCACGCACCTATCCCGGGCAACTGGGAGGGGCTGCTCTCGACTTCCCGCTGGCCGATGAAGTACCAGACGCAGGCGACCCAGTGAGCCAGAAGGGCAAAGACAGTCATGAGCAGGGTGAGCACCACAGCGCTGTACTGCGAGTACCGATCCAGGTTGGGCAGCAGCCGTAGTAACCGCAAGAGCCTCACCGTCTTCAGCAGGTGCGCCCCAAAGTACTGGTTGGGAAAGAAAAGACCGGATATGCCTACACAGCACCCTCTGGGGTTGGAGGGGGAATGCTGGGATGGCAGAAGGGAAGAAACATGGCAAAGTCACCAGGGCCCCTAGCCAAAGGCTACTGGGGTTGCTATCGAGGAATGTAGTTCTCTTGAATTCAATTTAATTTTAAACATCCCTGAAATACCACACCAGCAAAAGAAGAAGAAAAAATAGAAAAGTCTTCCTTCTTTTACCAAATTAATTATAGTCCTTCGGGTAGTAACTTTAAAATGCATCCAACTGATACTTTGGCTTCTGAAGTTTCACACTGGCTTGTAATGAACTTCAACCCAAGCATGCCCCTTGGTCTTCCCACCATTTCTGAATTGCAATTACCTGGGCAAAGAGCTCCAAAGGGCACTTTGGATCCTAGAACTGATCCAAGCCACATTTAGTATAGAATAGAATAACAGAGTTGGGAGGGACTTTGGAGGTCTTCTAGTCCAACCCCCTGCTTAGGTAGGAAACTCTACACCAGGGGTGGGCAAACTTTTTGACTCGAGGGCCACAATGGGTTCTTAAACTGGACCGGAGGGCCGGAACAAAAGCATGGATGGAGTGTTTGTGTGAACTAATATAAATTCAAAGTTAGATTACTTCACGTAGCCTTCTGGGAGAGCAAGAGAACCCTCCGCTCTTTCGGCTCCGCGGGGCGGATAGAACAGCCGAATGGGCCGGATCCGGCCCCCAGGCTGTAGTTTGCCCACGGCTGCTCTACACTATTTCAGACAAATGGTTATCCAATCTCAAAAACTTCTAGTGTTGGAGCATTCACAACTTCTGGAGGCAAGTTGTTTCACTGATTAATTGTTCTAACTGTCAGGAAATTTCTCCTTAGTTCTAGGTTGCTTCTTCTCCTTGATTACTTCCCACCCATTGCTTCTTGTCCTGCCCTCTGGTGCTTTGGAGAATAGATTGACCCCCTCTTCTTTGTGGCAAACCCCTTAGATATTGAAACACTGCTATCATATCACTCCTAGTCCTACTTTTCATGAAACTAGACATACCCAATTCCAGCAACTGTTCTTTATGTTTTAGCCTCCAGTCCCCTAATTATCTACATACAATGAATGGTTGCAGGAACCTGGGCTTGGCTAGTCTGGGCTTGGCTAGTCTAGTAAAGAGAAGGACCAGGGGAGACATGATAGCAGTCTTCCAATATTTGAGGGGCTGCCACAGAGAGGAAGGGGTCAAGCTATTTTCTAAAGCACCTGTAGGCCAGACAAGGAATAATGGATGGAAGCTGATCAAGGAGAGATTTAACCTGGAAATAAGGTGAAGCTTTCTGACAGTGAGAACAATCAGCCAATGGAGCAGCTTGCCCTCGGAAGTTGTGGGAGCACCATCACTTGAGACTTTCAAGAAGAGAATGGACTGCCATCTGTCAGAAATGGTGTAGGGTCTCCCGCTTGGGAAAGGGGGGGGTTGGACTAGATGACCTACAAGGTCCCTTCCAACTCTGATTATCTGTTATCTTTGTTGTTCTTCTCTGCAGTCTTTCTAGAGTCTCAACTGGATGCAGTATTCAAAACTGGATGCAGTATTCAAAGCATAGCCTTACCAAGGCATTATAAAGTGGTATCAGCACTTCATGTGATCTTGATTCTATCTCTCTGATAGCCCTGCATAATCACCAGCCATCTGGAAATAACCAAACTTAGTTGCAGTCGGGAACAGAGAGTCATCAGCATTAATGCAGAGCTGGACAGGGCACAAGCCTTCCCAAGGCCTTCTCTGCAGCGGTCTGTCCACACTCACACTCTCATCAGTGGCCTGACCTTCTGCTAGAGCAGACATTTTTCCAGCAGGCTCAATTCAGGGGAAGGCTCCGTAGCCAGAGAGCGTTCTCCCTACTAGCAGGGAAAACTTTGTTAAAGTATGTGAGATTCTAGATCAGGAGCCATAACTTTGAGGCCAAAATGCTCATCAGCAGTATTTTACCCACAAATGAAATATTGAGGGAAAGATCAAGTTCAGGAAGCAATAGCAGAAAAGCCAAAATCAACTAAGTTGCAACTCTGACTTATGGCTGCCTGAACTGGCCTTGAATAGTCAACACGTCTTCTGTGTGCCCCCTCGTGGAGGTTCTGAGCCCAACTCACCACATTGACCTTGAAGGCATAGAGAAGGTCGAAGGGTAATGCTGCTAAGAGGTCCAGCACAAACCAGCGGGTCAGGTAGTGTAGGAATATAGCATGAGGATCAAAGACCACCTGCCCTGATTTGCTGACAAACGTGGTACGAAAATTCAACACGATGTCTGCAAAACAATGTAAACGACAACAATAAAAGAATGGAAGTGTGCAACCCTTATGCAACTCTTCCTTCCCTTGGTGTCTTCCAGATATCCCAAGGTTATAAATCTGACAATTCCTGGTCATGCCACCTGGGAATTGTGGAAGTTATAGAATGACACATTTCAGAGGCCTCTGGTAGGAAAGGCCATGCTATTTCATACTCTCACCAATTGATGCTTTCAAGCTGTGAGCCCACCATCATCTGTTTTTCTTACTATGCAAATGGACACTTGAGCGGAAGCCACAGAGTGACACTGATGTATATCTGAACTCACCCCAAACAGCTGCTTTGCCAGTGAAAGGAAATCACCTCCCGGGAAGGCCCTAACTTGTTAGAAGTGAATCAGAAGGCCTGGGGCGGCAAGGAAGGGGAGGCAAAAATGGCTCCCTTGAAGCCAGTTATGATCAAGAAATCCTCTGAGCTGATCAAGCAGGATCTAGCTCCATGCCCCAATTTTGACTGGGGACCACTGTTGCCAGTTCCTTAACAACCTCCAATTTTGGAAGCAAAGAACTTTTCAGGCAGATGCCATCAGAGTCATGGTGGCACAGTGGTTAGAATGCAGTACTGCAGGCTATTTCTGCTGACTGCTGACTGCTGACTGCCAGCAGTTCCACACTTTGATTCTCACCAGGCTCAGGGTTGACTCAGCCTTCATCCTTCCGAAGTGGCAAAATGAGGAGCCAGATTGTTGGGGAAATAAGTAAACCGCTTAGAGAGGGCTGTAAAGCACTGTGAAGCAGTATAGGCGTCTAAGTGCTATTGCTATTGCTATCACAACTCTTCACAGGCTTTCTTCAAAACCAGAGCCTAGCACTCTTTGCCAAATTCCCAGATGGAGAAATGAGGGTCATTCTAACTGCCCCTGTACTCCAAGAACTATTAGGCCTGGAAGAAGAGCTTCAGAATAGATCTGCATGGTTGCCCATCAAGTTCAGAATTAAAGATAGTCCTCAACTAACAACCAGAATTGGGACCAGAATTTCTGTTTAAGGTGGTTGTTAACTGAGTCATGCCTGATTTTACATTGTTTGCCATGGCTCTTAAGTGAATCATGGCAGTTGTTAAATGAATCGTGTGTAAACGTGAAGCAAATCCGACTGCTTGTCAGAAGCCAGTTCAGAATGTCACCCAGGGAAAGAAGGCGATCTGTGACCCTGAACTGCCGCAATCGTTGTAAATACATGCTAGTTGCTAGGAGCCCTCATTTTCATTATATGACAATGGGGATACTGTGATGATGGTAAGCGCAAAGACCAATCAGATGTCACTTTTTCAGGGTCATTGTAGCTTCAAGCAGTCACTAAACAAACGATTGTAAGTTGAGGACAACCTGTATTTACATTGACCAGCAGTAGCTGCTTCCTGACACTCCTCTATCTTGGAACGTCAGGAATTAAATAGGGGATTGTTTGTATCTTAATCCTGAAGGTTGCCAACATGCCCCCACCCCTCCCAGGTGCTGACACCTCTCCCTCGTACCTAAGATAAAAAGGATTTCCACAGAGAGATCACAGACACTGGGGGGTGCACGAGAAGCCTCCGGAAGCCCTTCATCCTTGGTGCCATTGAAGCAGACACTGTACGGCACTGTGACAGCCACGTACAGCGTGGCCAGGAGAATCAGTCCGTCCCAGCCGGCCTTGAAGGTGCCGTAATGAAGCAGGATGAATGGCGACTTGCGAGCGGCAGCCACTTTGTATTCAGGCAAGGCAGGCTTCTCACCAAACACACCCTGGAGACAAACCAACAAGAAAGATTAAATGCTCCGAATGGCAAGGCTAGGATATCACTGCTGACAACAGCAGCAGTCACCGTGCAAAGCAGGGGTCCCAGGATTGAGCAAAACCTCCCAAAGCCAGCCTCCCAAAGCAGGGAGACCCCAAGGAATACATCAAGTAAGGAAGTTAAGAGTGAGTGGGGGATTTTGCATCCAATTGGTCCGTCACTGGTTCTGCCTGCCTTTTTGGTTTAGGTACTATAGTGTGATGGAATGTGCACCTGCAGCAACAGAGGGGGAAGTATTCTGCCAACTCAGATCAAGAGACGGGACAGTCTTGAGCTGTGTGGGGAAGAGGTTCAGGGTAGCCTACAACACAGCCTAGAACAGGGGTGTCAAAGTCAAGGTCTATGGGCCAGATCTGGCCTACAGGGTGCTTAGATCTGGTCTGTGGGGCCACCCTAGAAACAAGGACCGGCCCAAAGGGAGGATAAACTCCTGCCCCAAATGGTGATTCCGTTGGAGTGGTTTGCGGCCACTGAGGAACCTGTGGACCTCCGAGTGAGGATTCAGGAGGGACAGTAGCAGGACCCAAGAAGTCACTCGCGGTTTGTGCAAACTGACACTTCTCACGCTTAGCAAACAGGTGATTCTCACGCAAACGTTGCAACACCAGCTGCACATGTTGCCAGTGTTCCTGCAGGGAGTCCGAGTAAATCAAAATGTCATCTAGATAAATGACCACAAATTGATCCAACAAATCATGGAAAACGTCGTGCATGAAATGCATGAACACAGCTGAGGCATTGGTTAATCCAAAAGGCATCACGGTAGCATGTGGAGGAACCCATGTGTCCCCTTTCTTTGCTAACTATGGTTTTCATCCACGACTTTTCCCTTTAGCCCTGTCTGACGGGAGGGCCAACGCAGAGGGTTGCAGGAGACAGTCACAGCCAAAAACAGACACCGGGAGCCCATTTTCACTGGCAGAGCGCTCAGGCCACCACAGGCACCCCTGACATGAGTGATGTTGAGCTGGTCATGCCCACTCTGGCCACACCCACCCTGTGTGTCCCCCCACCCAAGGTCAAACACAAGCCTGATGTGGCCCTCAATGAAATCGAGTTTGACACCTCTGCCCTAGAATCTCTTGGGATAGATCTATTAGATTGGGAGGTTATCGCTTTAGTTTGGCAAGATTTTGTCCATTAGCTGCAAGCAAATAGAAGATCGAACTCAACCGGATCTCACTGTCTCATCTCTAGGCTTGGGTCTGACAGATAGTAGGTTAAAGAATGTCTATTTGAAATTCTGCCTGGCGTGGCCCCTCTAGGGATCCAAAACTGGCAATCTCAGGTCTACCACTCAGTGTTGTGCCATAGCTTTGCTAACCAGGGAATTCTAAAGGATGCAGACTGAGCATATCTGGAGGGGGCCAGGATGGGCCAGGCAAATTTAAAATCTTAAATCTTTTCCAGGATTATTTTGCCCTGATCCAGTAAAGCTCAGATACAAATGCATCAGTCTCTTAATACAGATCTTCTTCACAAAATTATGGGCTTAAGAAGGATAACTAATTAAATGTGACTACTCCCCATCTGTAACCTCTGGAGGGAAGGGTGTACTGCATTTGACTGCATGCTCTAGTAACCACACACTGCTACAACTTAAACCAAATATATTCAATGGGGCTGCCTAAGTTTGTTGGTATTTTCCATGCTTTTCAATATTTTTGTTTTGGTAGCCGTTTTGACTTCTGCAATGAATGAATCTGTTCCATATTTAGTGCATGTTTAATAAAGAAATTCTGATTTTAAAAAAATGAGCCAGCTGTTTCATTAATCAGGGTGATGAATTACCCTGGACAGTAGACTTTGAGTGTTGTTTATAAAATCTGTACCATATTCTTGGAAGACAGAGCTGTGTATGCTGCTGCATGACTTATTTTTCATCCTTAAATTAGCCTTGTTCTGTCCTAAGACATAATAAAAAATACCAACACTGAAGGGAGAATCAATTGCCAACTAGTTGGCTTCTGCATATGGAATAGAAGGGGCAAAATCATTTTAGACTGGTCTTCATTAGCATAAATTAATGTCCAGATAATCATGGGATTACAGGTAGTACTTGAGTTGTGACCACAATTGAGCCCAAAATTTATGTTGCTAAGTGAAACATTTGTTAAGTGAATTTGCCCCATTTTATGACTTTTCTTACCAGACTTGTTAAAGTGAATCATTGCATTTGTTAAGTTAGTAACACAGTTGTTAAGTGAGTCAATGGCTTCCCCATTGGCTTTCCTTTTCAGAAGGTTACAAATGCTGATCACGGGACCCTGGAATTAGTGGTGGGGTTAAAAATTTTCCTACTGATTTGGAGAGCTCGCTTCGCATGCACATGCGCAGGGCCCAAACACAGCCCTCTGTTTCAACACTGGTGAGCTGTGCAGGTATGCCTAATGTGCATGCAGACCAAATGCACATTTTGCGTGTGTGCAAAAGGGGCTCAGAGATTGCCCTCTTTATCAACAATGGTGAGCTGTGCTGTTTTTTAGGTCAGCTGAGGTGTGGCAATTCGCTCTGCTCCATGAATCAGCTGAGCTAATAAACAAGAGAATATAGGAGAGGTGAGAGGTGGATGGGCGGGGCCAGCCAGAGGTGGTATTTGCTGGTTCCCCAAACCAGTCAAAATTTTCAATACCGGTATGCAAGAACCGGTCAGAACCAGCTGAATACCACCTCTGCTTTGGACACTGCAACTGTCACACAAATATGAACCATTTGCCAAGCATCTGAATTTTGATCATGTGTCCATGGCAATGCTGGAATGGTCATAAGAGTGAAAAACTGTCATAAGTCACATTTTTCAGTGCCGTAACTTTGAACAGTCACTAAATGAATTGTTGTAAGTCGAGGACTACCTGTATATAATTTCAGGGCCTGTGGCTCCCTACGAAAGCAGATAGATAAGTGTGCAAGAGCTCTCTCTACAGAGAGATGGAAGACACCTATAGATAAGACCATTTTCTCTCTTGGAGACTTGGAGGGAACATATTAAAAATGCTCACATGGTTTGCTTGTAAGCTTTTGCGCAAATAATCTTGGTCAGCAACAGAAACGAGAGAGACAGAGAGAGAGAGAGAGAAAAGAAAGAGAGAAATGATAAAAGTTGGAAACAAACAAGGAGCAATCAATACCCTAATCAAGGAACTATCAAGGAGAAAATCATGCCTCTATCAGCACTGGAAGAACAAGCTATATATATAAATAGGGAGCAAACCCTCACACTCATTCGCACTGATAATAATACCTATTTTGGTAATGAAAAGTTTGCAAGCAACCAAGCAAGCTCAGAGATCATCAAGGATTCCAAAAGTTGAGATCCCTGCTTTTTTAAATATATACTTTGGTTGGCTCTATTAAACGTTAATAAACAGCAAGAGCAAATTGTTGGGGAAGTAAGTAATGTGCATTGTCAGCAATTGCTGATTTTCTAGCAGTTGTTTGGCCAACACTTGAACCCTTGGAGAGGCAGGGCCATTTTGTATCGACAGAACTGTTCAGGGACTCTTGAGGAATTATGCAATCTGGAACTGCTTCACATTAACCATCTCAAAACTGAATCCCCGTGGTTCAGGGAAGATCTTGGATTTAGTTCTGCTTACAGATTCCCAGATAGTTATCATGGTCTCTCTTAGTTACTTTACTACTGATTACTACAGATTTTGAGTCATTTGTGCCTGTTCCCAGGGGTGGGATCTGTTAGATTTGCATGAAGAGTCAGGCGCGAAGTGCTTCAGTGAAGAGTTTATTAGTGACTACAGCTCATAACAGACCCGATTTGGCTGGTCTGTGGCTGCTACTTATAGCCAGCAGCTGCAGTTGCCAGCCAATCAGAGTGCAGGGTTTTCCCGCACTTTTTAAACCAATCATTTCTGACATTTTACAAGAACAGTTCAAACTTAACCAATGACATTCAAACCTGCATACATAACAGGATCTGACTGGTGTAACTACTGGTTCGGTGATTTACTATTTGCTGCGTGCATGTGTGAATCGTTGTCAGCTAGGTGCCTGGACAGCTGAACAGTGCTGCTCGCGGGTGCACAGCAGTTGAAAATGCACTTTTTTCCTGCTTTTTCAAGCGCAGCTGTGCCGCGCAAAGCAGCTGAGGTTGAAAAAGCAGGAAATAAAGGTCAGGTAAGAGCCTGGGCAGGTGGGTGGGCCAAAACAGCAGCAGACATAGAACCAGTTCTATGTCTGCTGCTCTTCAGAGCTACTGGTTCTGCAGAGCCGGACAGAACCGGTAGAATCCCACCCCTGCCTGTTCCCAAAAAGGACCTGGGCACAATCACTCAGACGAACATACTACAAGTACCGTGTTTCCCCCAAAATAAGACCTGGTCTTATTTTCTTTTGGGCCCCCAAATAAGCACCAGGTCTTATTTTCAGGGGAAGTCTTACCCGCTTACCTTAGCACCACCGCAGCCAGGCCTTCCACGCCCCAATACTTGTTGCATCACTGCCTGACTTCTGTGGCCGCTTGCAGCCAGGCGCCAGGTGGCTCATCATGCTGGTGCCGCCGCTTATGGCAGGAGGCTGTGTGGCCTGTTGCGCCATTGTGAGCATGAATGGTAGCACTGGCGCAATGTGCCACAGGTCATCCTGCTGGGAGCATCAGCATTAGCACAATGAGCCATGCGGCATCTGTCCACATGTGGTGGCACCAGCGCGACAGGGTATGATAATCATGATAATCTGAGACAGGGTGAAATCAATTTTGAGACCCTCCTTCAAGCATCATCTTCTTTAGATGACAGAGCAACATCAAGTCTAGTGTTCTTCAAGGTCCACAATTTTCTTTTTCTCAGGTGGTTCACGTTGCCCCATATTCATGTAATAGTGCTGATCCATGAAGGCACTTTCATTTTAAGATGCTTCGGAAACATATCTCCAATTATTTTTTTCCTCAAGATTAAATAGCTTTTCAGTATGTATGATCTTATCCCTTAATCTTTGAGATTTAATCTAATATTGCATTTTTAAAAAAAATTGAATTGTGAACAAAAGGTTTGGAGTGCTGGGTGAAATAGTGTTACATTCTTTGTCCCCTGGGATAAACATTCAGCTCCTCTTTCCCCTCACTCAACAAACAGAGATCCTGTATGGTCCCTGTACTTCTGTCCACTGAACTTCTGCAAGGCTGTTCTTCCCTTGGCCTTGTCCCTACCACGTACCTTGTGCAGTTTGCGTTTTCCTTTGCCCTGCTTCTGGAGATGTCCTGAGAGGTGATAAAGCACTGCCCGGCTTCGCCGACGATTGGCATTGAAGCCTTTAGCTCCAGCTCGGCTGTAACGTCGCCGTCCACCTAGCAAAAGACAAATGCTGGATGGCATTTGGTACGTTAGAGCAAGAAGCGTTTGTATCTGCTCTTCCAATGTATTTCAGTGGAAAATATCTCAAATGTTGCGTTTTAGAGCAATGTTTTCACCCTTGCTTGGAGACGACTTCTATTGTTACAGAACCTTACATATTCAATGATTATGTTTTAGGGGAAAAGCCTTAACTGCCTGTTTTTTTGGCCATTTTGGGCTGGTTTTTGGACCATTTTCAGGGCATTTTCGGGCCAAAAATGTCCTGAAAATCCCCCAAAAAAGAGCCCCAAAACCGGCCTGGAAACCAGCCTGAAAATGCCCAGAAAACCACCTGAAAATAACCCAAAAAACAGCCTGAAAACAGCACAAAAAATGGCCTGAAAATGTTTTGGCCATTTCTGGTGCTCTGGCACCCGCGAAGACCAGATGGCCAGCGTGCATGTATGCTCCAGAAACCAGAAGAGCAGCTGGCAACAGCATGCATGCCTACTGAGAGGGCTCTGCATGCCACCTCTGGCACGCATGCCACAGGTTTGCCATATGGCCCAAACCATTCCAGACAAGTGGCTGTCCAGTTTCTTCGTCAAAATCTCCAATGATGAAGCACCCACAACTTCTGGAGGCAAACTGTTCCATTGATGAATTGTTCTTACCATCAGGAAATTTCTCCTTAATTCTAGGTTTGCTCTCTCTTTGTTAAGCTTCCACCTGTTTTGCCCTCAGATGCTTTGGAGAATACGTGACTCCCAGTGGTGGGATTCAAAAAATTTCTACTACCGGTTCTGTGGGCATGGCTTGGTAGGCATGGCGTGGCTTGGTGGGTGTGGCAGGAGAAGGATACTGAAAAATCTCCATTCCCTCCCCACTCCTGGGGGAAGGTAACTGCAAAATCCCCATTCCTCCCCACCCACTAACCTGATTTCCAGCTCTGTTCTCCTGCGCAGGGCAACCAAAGAAGACCCAGCCAATCATCTGGGACTCGGGAGGCAGAGAATAGATGGGGGCGGGGCCAGTCAGAGGTGGTATTTGCTGGTTCTCCAAACTACTCAAAATTTCTGCTACCGGTTCTCCAGAACTGGTCAGAACCTGCTGAATACCACCTCTGGTGACTTCTCTGTGGCAGCCCGTCAAATATTGGAAGACTGCTATTGTGTCACCCCTAGACCTTCTCTTCCTTGGATGAGACTGGATATTCCCAGTTCCTGCAACCATTCATTACATTTCATCAGTATGTATCTGTTCATTAACATGACCA
This sequence comes from Naja naja, assembly GCA_009733165.1. Classification (NCBI taxonomy): domain Eukaryota; kingdom Metazoa; phylum Chordata; class Lepidosauria; order Squamata; family Elapidae; genus Naja; species Naja naja. The sequence continues at coordinate 152,569,732 of CM019149.1, read as the reverse complement.
GGAAACTGGTCATAATGAGAAAGTAAGATATAGTACTATAGATGCCACTTCAGAAGAAATGTCTAAATTCAATGACCTTCACTACAAAAGAATTGGAGCCTGAGAGTTAGCGTCTTCTTCTTTTTGGATACTGTCCTAAATGCTACTGTTGTCTTACATCAGCAGAAATATAATTGGAGAAAAAGCGCTTGCTTAATTTTTGGGGATTTTGAGTGCCTCTGAAATTCCTTCTCTGTCAAATATTCTGTGTTCTCTTCTTGCATACCCTTCTTTCTAGGCCCACATTCTGCTCTGGCATGAATACCCTTTGCTGCTGTTGTTGATTTGTGACAATCCTTCACAGGCAACAAATGGCCACCTTGCACAGACAAAGAATTGTCAGGAATCTCATCTAACAGAGCAGCTCTTCAGAGCTGGCAGAGGTAACTGGCTGTACGTCTATCCTCCATGTGGCATCACTGCTCAAGAAAATAAAATAGAGCACAGGTAGTCCTTGACTTACAACCACAACTGAGCCCCAATTTCTGTTGTTAAGTGAGACATTTCTTAAGTGAACCTTGCTCCATTTTACAACCTTTCTTGCTTCAGTTGCTAAGTGAATCACTGCAGTTGATAAGTTACCAACATGTTTGTTAAGTGAACCTGGCTTCCCCATTGACTTTGCATGTCAGAAGGTTGCAGAAGGGGATCACATGATCCCTGGGACACAGCAATCCTCATAAATATAAACTAGTTGCCAAGCACCTGAATTTTGATCACATGATCATGGGGATGCTGGAATGGTTGTAATTGTGAAAAACTGTCATTAAGTCACTTTTTTCAGTGCTGTTGTAACTTTGAATGCTCACTAAATGAACTGTTGTAAGTCGAGGACTACCTGTACCTGTTGCCCATGCATCTCCAAGTCAGGGAGATAGAAGGAAGCATCCCCTACATGCCACAAAACCACAGCAAAGTTGGGCATCACAAGTGCAATGTTCAAATGCTCAAACCAAGGGGTTGCTTGGAAGACCCAGACAGAGGCCCCAACTCAATGATAGAGTTTTTCTCTGGAGGACAGAGAGCCCTCTGGCAGACAAACAGCTGGCAAAGTTCCTATCCCAAGGCCAAGAGGGACCCGGCCAGCCAATACAAAATAGGCTTCTCCAATCTCTTGGTCAGAAAGATGAAAGTCCATTATCCAGAGATGCAGGCAGTCCTCTCTTTACAAGCAATGGTTTAGCGACATTTGAAGTTACAATGGCACTGAAAAAGGGATTTGCACCTGGTCCTCAGACTTACGACCCTTGCAGGTCGTATGATCAAAATTTGGGCATTTGGCAACCGCCGTTATTTATGTCATGTGATTGCCACTTGGCAACCTTCCCAGCCGGCTTCCGACAAGCAAAGTCAATGGAAGAAGTTGGATTCGCTTAAGACAATGTGATTCACTTAACAGCTGTGGCAAAAGTCATAAAACTGGGCGACTCAATTACTGGGTTGCTTACAATGGAAATTCGGATCCCAATTGTGGTTATAAGACAAGGATTACCCGTACACAACTTAAGAGCCAGAGTTGCGTAGGGTCTACACTTTAGCCCTCATAGTCTCTCCAAAAGTTGCTGTTGAACCGTTCCACTTCATGAGACAACCTTGTCTACGTGCATAAGGAATGACTAAACCAAGGGGGCATTAAAGACTAATTAAATGTAAAGGAAATGATTTGATATGTACATTCTGTTACATCAAATGTAATCGTCTTAGTATCATGTTATGAAGCTTAGTTGCTGGAACTGGATATGTCTAGTCTGATGAAAAGAAGGCCTAGGGGAGACATGAGAGCAGTGTTCCAATATCTCAGGGGCTGCCACAAAGAAGAGGGAGTCAATCTGTTCCCCAAAGCACCTGAGGGCAGAACAAGAAGCAATGGGTGGAAATTAATCAAGGAGAGAAGCAACCTAGATCTAAGGAGAAATTTCCTGACAGAACAATTAATCAGTGGAACAACTTGCCTCCAGAAGCTGTGAATGCTCCAACACTGGAAGTGTTTAAAAATATGTTGGATAACCATTTGTCTGAAGTGGTGTAGGGTTTCCTGCCTAGGCAGGGGGTTGGACTAGAAGACCTCCAAGGTCCCTTCCAACTCTGTTATTCTATTCTATTCTATTCTATTCTATTCTATTCTATTCTATTCTATTCTATTCTATTCTATCCTATCCTATCCTATCCTATCCTATCCTATTCTTCCACTTTGTAGGCCTAGATCTACCCACTTTTTCAAGTTATGCCCTTGACTAACCTCTCCAAGGCTGTGGGAGCCCTCAGTCATAAATATGTTCCACAATCCTGCAGCAGTCAACCCCTTCTGGAGGGCCACCAGAGGGGGGGAGGCTCTGCATTGGTTCTGGTGATCAGTGCCTGATACAGTATTATGCACTTTTCTAGGTATTACATCTGCCTATAACATATCTATGATTCAAGCCTTTGTCACTTCTTAGAGCAGGCCTCCTGGCCAAAATAATGATGATATTTATTGCACAATTCTACTTTTGTGCAGTCATGCAATAACCAAAAATATGCAGCCATAAAGTTTGCATATGCTTCAGAAAGAGCTTTGCAGGCAGGTTGCTGGGGGTTTTCCATGCTTCCCCCCCCCCGCCTGCTAGTTTCTGACCATGACGGTTTTGGGTGGTTTTTTTTTGGTGCCATGTGAGCAACACATCCTCTGAACTTGTTTTCGCCCTGTTCTAACTGAAAATGAGTTAAGTGAATATAACAGTTTTCCATAAATGAGACAATATGGTCTGGAGTAGGAAGCAACAGATGGGATACTTGGGGGCCAACTTCACATCAGGGGCAAGATCTTCCAGAGAGCAAGGGCAACAGCAGAGAAGGTCCTCCTCCTGGGCCTCGCCAGCCAGAATAACCAAGCTGATGGGATCCGCAGCAGGCCTTCTCTGCCAGGATGAGTGGATGGGCCAATTGCAGTGGGGTGAGACTCAAGTAACCTGGACCCATGCCATGAAGGGCTTTAAAGGTGATCACCAACATCTTGAATTGCACCTGGAAGCACACTGGTAACCAATGCAGCTTGCGGAGCATTGGTGTCACAGGGGCCCTTCTTGGGGGCTCCAAAACTACCTGTGCTGCCGTACTACTCTGCACCAGCTGTAGCTTCTGAATGCTCTTCAAGGGTGGCCTCTGAATTGCGATCGTTTGACCGTGGGATGATGTGATGGTCAGAACTTCAAGGATGGGTCCTAAGTTACTTTTTCCAACGCCTTTGGGAACTTCAAACCATTATTAATGAATAGTTGTAAGCACAGGTGGGATTCAAAAATCCCAGCAATTGGTTCACTGCCCAGTTGCTGGGTGAGTGTGGCCATGGTGGCTGTGGCCTACCAGAACTATCAGGAGGGTTGTTTTTTGCCTTCTCCAGGGTCCAGAGGCTTCCCTCAGGTCACTGGGAGGGTGAAAACAGCCTCCCTTGGGCTACGGAGGCCCTCTGCAAGCCAGAAACAGGCCTGTTTCCAGACTTCCTGAACTTGGCTTGGTTTTTGCCCTCCTAGACCCTGCACTTACTTGCACCCAAAACGGGCCGTGTGGAGACTCCTGGGCGGGGCAGGGCAGGGTAGGCGGGGCCAGCCGGTCAGTTCAATTTCCAGTTTGGTGAACCAGATGTAAATTTAACATCCGATTCACCCAAACTGGTCCAAAGCAGTAGAATCCCACCCCTGGTTGTAAGCCGAGGGCTACTTCTAAGGGCCACTGTAGTCCTGCAGTTGTAAGGACAATATGGTGATGAATATTATGCTTCATTTGGTCCTGAGATGAAAGCAGGCAGCTAATGACTGGTGAAATCACAGCAGGATTTCTGATTGTCAGGGAACAGGATTCTGATCTCTGTATAATTCTTTAGTCTTAGAGTGATTGCCCAAAACATACAGAACATGCACACGTGGTCAACATGTTCAGCATGCTGAGATGCTCCTTATTTATCCCATGAATCTTACTGCTCAAATTGTATTAGTGCTATGTTTGCTTGGAACATCCATACTGTGGAATTTTTAAGCAAAGCAGTAGCTCCTTCAATCATTAAGAAATGCAGAATGCCTGATATCCTTGCAGATATTATAGATTTTCCAGAAATGGAGGCCATGTCCATGATGAACTTCTCTTGCCCTTTTAAATTGACCACCATACAACCACTGCTACATCAAAAGAGCTTTGGTGGCTCAGGCTGTTAAATGCCTGCTCTTAAGATCCAGCTGTCTACAATTACTGTAGGCTCGAATCCCACCAGGCTCAAGGTTGACTCAGCCTTCCATCCTCTCGGTAAAACTGAGGACCCAAGATTGTTGGGGGCAATAAGCTGACTTTGTAAAATAGTAATAAGCAGGCATATTGGAATGAAGGCTATTGCTGAGAGCATTGAAAGTAAGCAGCCTGAGTCTTCGGAGAAGGCTGCATGTAAATGTAATTAAAAAAATGATCATGAGCCAGAGATAGTAACATTACCAAAAGGGAGCCGCTACATGAATATTATCGGTTAGCATTTAGAACAATAACAGAAATCAGTGGGGGGGGAAAGGGAGAACAGAAAGTGCAACATTTTCACATCGTGTTCATACTTTATAAAGAAATGAAGACACGTGAAAAGAGACTGAATGAGCTGCATGGATGGCTAATTAATGAAAGTTCAAGTTCCACTAGTAACTTCATACAGTGTGTGGTGAATAATCTATATAGTGATATGCCAAAGAACAGCTTTCTGGCAGATCTCCTGTGTATGTAACAATGCATGACATGTCAGCAGATTCATCAGCCTTGAGATGAGGAAGCTTCATCTATTAGGGCTCTGTATTCCAGTTGGAAAAGGCTTAGGATCCCTGCCAGCAGACTGAGTCTTCAGCTGTGCTACAATGAGTTCCTACAAGTCTTTCCTTGGCATCTGAAGCAGTTTCATTTACGTGCTCTCTTAACTCCCTTTCATTTATGCACCACTGAACATTTGTTTGCAGAGTGCTTGACTCTCGTTTTGAGAGCCATGCATGAACTAAAAAAAAATCACAGGGTGGTAGGCAAAAGGAGAGGGAGAAAACATTGCTATCATCATCATCATCATCATCATCATCATCATCATCATCATCATCATCACCATCATCATCATCTAACATTGGAAGGAAGGAAGACCTTCCTTATTGATCTCACAATCTCTTGAGGATTCTTAAGCCTCTGTGGTCCAGTAGTCCATCTCCCAGGTGGGTGGCAATACAATTCCCATCATGCCATCATGACAAGAGAGCATGTGGGAATTGTATTCCCAAGATCTCAGGAGGCCATGAATTGGTGCCCTCATAGGTAAGGTTGTACCACAGTTTACAAGTTTTTCCTTTATCACACACACACACACACACACACACACACACGCCCCACCTTCATCGCTAGCTTTATCTCACCTCCTTCCTTCCAGTTTTCTGCAGATGCTCTGGTTTTGGTCTCTGTGATGTCTTTGTGGGAGACTAGAAAAAGGGCCACTTCCCCCTTTTCATTCTTGATAGGCACCACATCCAAGAGACACCAGAAAGGGACACCTAAAAGATAAGGAGCTGTGTGAGTTGATGATCCTGGGATACAGAGTAACGGAGTTGGAAGGGACCTTGTAGATCATTCTAGTCCAACCCCTAGTCTGAAGGGTGTCAGGGAATGATCTTCTCCACTGCCATCCCCAGCATCGTTTTTTGTCTGCTGTTGCAAACTCTTTCTGGAGACCTAGGAAATGGCAGGAAAGAAAAGAAGGTCTCTTCAAAGAAAGCTCAGTGTCAAAGATGTTGCTTTACTGAGCAAAGCGATCGCTGCTCCCAGGTTCCGAAAATCCCAAATAGGGGGTGCCATTTTTCCTCCTGCTTTCCTATACTTCCTGTACAAGCAAGGACCACGCTGTTCAGCCTGGCTTTTGACCATCAAGGTCTCACGGGTTGTGCTGTGCTAAATGGGTGCTATTTCCACCCTTGTGTATTTTTAATACAATGGGTTGCACACCAAAGCCTTATTAGCTGATTGGTCGTGAGCTTTAATCATCATCATAAATGTGGCTGTGTGAGCACTTTTGAGCACACCTAGGGCTGAACAGGTAATACCTCTGCTGCGTGAGCTACCTTGAGTTGCTTCTGGGTCCAGTTCAAGGTGTTGGTTATCACCTTTAAAACCCTTCATGACATGGGACCAGGCTAGCTGAAGAACCATCTTGTCCCAATTACATTGACAGCTAGGCGGAGAAGGTAAGTTACAGACCTATCAGTGAAATTTTTTGGCTGACAGGATCTAGGAAGAAGTTTTCTCCATTGTGACTCCTGCCCTATGGAACATCTAAAAGTGAGGCTGCCTACCCACTTCCCACACTCTCCTGGCCTTTTGGAACTGGTGTCAAAATCTAATAATGGTATGCAATCATGGGGGTGGCTTGAGGATGCTTCTTCCATCTTTTTAATTCTGTTTTTTTAACTGTGCCATTTTGTATGGCTTTATAGTTTTTATCTGTACACCTCTCAGATAGCAGAATAGGCAGTATATAACTTTAATAAATAAAATAAAATTTGCATTTTTGTCTTTTGTTCTATTGTTAGTTGTATTAAGACCTGATGAGAAGAAGCACTGAAACTGACTGAAACTCCTAGAAATAATTCTGGTTTCATTTCCATTGTGCCTTATAGATGCTGAACTAGAAAAGAAAAATAGGAAATTAAAACTGTATATGGAAATGGTGGCAAGATTATTGTATGCACAAAGAAGAACGAAATATCCAGGGTAGAAGATTAGATTGTAAAATTGATGGAGCTTATAGAAATGGCAAAGTTATCCAATTTTGGTCAGGGAAAAACAAGACAGACTTTTAAAAAAAGTCTGGAAGCCTTAAAGGGCTTTTGTTAAAATAAGGAAAGACTGAATTGATGATTTATGGACCTGGGCATTGAAAGGGTTAAAGAGAAGGAGAAACAATAAGATGGCAGTTACTTGGTAGAAAAGGATAGAAGTCATAATGAAGCTCCCTTTTTCTAACTTTCTATTTTTCTCTTCCTTCTTTGCACCTTTTTCACTGATTTTTCTTTCTCTACTTTATCCACTTTTCTAAATTTTAGTGGCTTTAATCTCTTCATTTAATAAATTATTAAGTTTACAAGTTTAATAAAGTGTGTGTTTGCGTGTAGGTGGGTATATAAATGGACCCACTGCGGTATGCATGTGTATTAGTATGGTGACATCCACGCTCCACTCGCTGCCCCAGTGCTGGTATCCGCTTCTCACGGTTATTGAATAAACCTCTGCTCTATCTGTTGGCCTCCTTTACTCGTTGGGTAGAGGATTGTTATTCCACAACATGGCACTCACCATCTGCTCTTAAAACATCTTTGGTGTTCACACAGAAGTGGGAGGGGTGGTGTGAACAAATCTCAGCATGTGTGTAGGTGTGTGATATGGGCATTCCTAAGCATGCTAAATAAAATAGCAGTCTTTTTTCCCCCACCAACTGCTTCCTCCTTGGCAATGGGGAGAGTCACAGATCAAATATATATAGGGGAAACAGACAATTCAACCCAGGGCACTGGTTTTGGGTGCAGAGGCTGCCTTTTGAGGGCCCCCCCACACACACACTTTCAGTTGAAACAAAAACCAGGGAGCGGGGGAAAAGCTCTGGAAAGCCGCTCCTGTTCATGCCGGACATGAAGAAAAGAAATTGCTCTAAGGCCACTTTCAATGTTCTTCACACTTGAAAGGCTTCCAGAAGGATCTCTGCTGCAAGAGGTGGGGATACAAAAGACAACAAGAGCGCTTCTGTTTTCACAATTGTGTAGAACAGGAAAGCAGAGCAACGCAACTTGCTTAGCCAGCCCGAGCCACTAACATTCGCTTGCTGCATATTATTAAAGATCTTCTTCTCCAGCTAATTTTCTCTTCAGCAATATTCATAGCACAAAACACACACAGAGAGAGGGGGGAAAGGGCAGGCGGGCAAGCAAACAGACAGACAGGCAGACAAACTCACTTTCTACATTATCTACTTCAACTTCCATTTTCCATTCCCTGGTACAAACTCTTTCCCCGCCCCCCCCCAAAGGTTCCTTTGCAATTCAAAGTTATGTTCTCAGAAACTGAACTCACCACTTTTCCTGTAGAGGATGAGCTCAGCTTTAAATTCCTTGCGCTCGTCAAGGGCTTTGCGGATCTGGGTGCGCACCAGCTCACTGGTGTCCGGCCCGTAGAGGAAGTTGCAGGCACAGCAACGTTGCATGACCTCAGCCCGGGAGAAGCCGGTCAGTTCACAGAAGCCATCAGAACAGTACACCACCGGAAATGCTCCCCGGACTTGGGCATTGCCCAGGACAAAATTACTGTCTGAAGAGAAAAAGGAAAGAAACAATGACCACTAGCCTGGCTGTCCCAGCTATCTCAGAGAAAATCACTTTGCCCACCTGGTGCCCACTAATGAGTTGCTCTACAGCTGGGTTTCCCAACTGTGGCAATTTTAAGACATGTGGACTTCAACTCCTAGAATTCCTGAGCAAGCATGGCTGCCTGGGAGATTCTGGGAGTTGAAGTCCATGTGTCTTAAACAGTGGTGGGATTCAATTTTTTTTACTACCGGTTCTGTGGGCGTGGCTTGGTGGGCGTGGCAGGGGAAGGATACTGTAAAATCTCCAGTCAGAGGTGGCATTTGCTGGTTCTCTGCACTACTCAAAATTTTTGCTACTGGTTCTCCAGAACTGGTCAGAACCTGCTGAATACCACCTCTGGTCTTAAAGTTGGGAAACCATGCTCTATAGCAGGGCTCTCAAACTCACAGGCCATGGGCCGGATGCGTCACGCCCACGCCTGGTTTAGCAAAGGGAGAAAAATCACAATATGTCACATGACGCCGGCGTGATGATACAAGTTTGACACCCCTGCTCTATAGCTTTCATCTTTGAGACATCAACTTTCAGGACTCTTACATAAATGTTGATACTGAATTGTCAGTATGGAAAAGCACTGGTGTACTTTATTCACTAAGACACATGACAGTCGATGGCTTGAATTAATTATGACTGCCCTGTAAAAATTTTGAACAGCCCAGCTTGAAGCAAGTATTGCAATGACCAGTCATGATTAGGATTGATATCTTAACCAGTAATCCTGTATACACTTAGCAGTAAGACCCATTGAAATCAATAGGATTTACTTAACTTTTGGTGCAATATTACATTTTACTATATATCACTTTTCTTAGTTTTCCAGGGTATTTGTAACCACGCTACATATTTATTAAGGACATAAATGCTGTTAGTATAATGTTTACAGTTTAAAACAACTGCTACTATTAAACACAAACATCCATCAGGATTGGGATGACAGAAGGCAAGAACCTTATTTAACTGCTTTCATTGTGATTTTCCCCATTTCACCCAAACTGCAATTAGCTGAAAGAAATACTTCCTCTTATGGCTCGACATTGCCCCTAATATGGTAAAAAATAACAACAGCAATGAAAATGAGAGATATCATTCTTAAGTCTTACATACATCATTTTCTCACAGTAATTTATAGTGCCTTCTAGAGTTATCCAGCCACTGCTTTGCCAAAATAGCAGTAATAAAAACAAGATTCATGTCAACAAAACATTCAGAAACTAAATTGAAACAAGTTTGGAGAGCAAACCACTACCAAGATTCATGTAACTCCAATAATGGCTGAATGCTGCTAAGAAGTTGGATGAAGTCACTACCCAAGTTAGTTGGTTCATTACCACCAATATATATATATATACACATGTAGGTCTTGGTGTATTCGAGTCTTATCCCATGTAAGATTGAGAGTATCTTGGCGGCGTTTGTCCCACTCGCCATCTTCAGGCTGGTGTCTTCCAGCAAAGCGTGATCGGAGCTGCCTTCTCTCTATAAATACTGGAGGAGGTGTGTGGTGTGCTGGCTCTGCTGTAAGCGGGTTGGTTGGCTGTGTTGTTGGCTGTGTTGTCGCTTCTTGATTGGTTGATGGAGTTGATGTTTGCTGATTGGTTGGCTGTGTTGTTGCTTCTTGATTGGTTGATGGAGTTGATGTTTGCTGATTGGTTGGCTTTTTCCCCTCCAGTATTTATAGAGAGAAGGCAGCTCCGATCACGCTTCGCTGGCACAAGCACAAAGCCGAAGACACCAGCCTGAAGATGGCGAGTGGGATCTCGTCGAAACGTCACCAAGATACTCTCAATCTTACATGGGATAAGACTCGAATACACCAAGACCTACATACCTTTACCCGTGAAAATCTACAAAAACAAATTATATATATGTGTGTGTGTGTGTGTGTGTGTGTAGGTCTTGGTGTATTCGGGTCTTGACCCATGTAAGATTGAGAATACCTTGGCAACGTTTCAACGAAATCTCATCCGTCATCTTCAGGCTGGTGTCTTCAGCTTCGTTCTTCTGGGAGAAGTGTGTGATAGTGGCTGTTTTTCCCTTTTAAACTCCAGAGTTGGCTGTGTTGTTACTTCTTGATTGGTTGATGGAGTTGATGTATGCAGATTGGATGGCTTTTTCCTGAGACCCTGTGTGGCTGAGGTGATACTTCCTGCCTACCAGACATCTGGAAACTAGCCCTAATCAACAAACGAGTCCCAGCCATGAAAACCAACACTGGACCCAAAATAACACATGATGCCACCACCAATCTCCTTCACCAGACTCAAACCCAAGCCCACGCCACAGATGAAAGGCAACCACCATCCAGAAACCAGACCATGGCTGCAACACCAGCTGCTACACCCCTCCACCCCCAAACTAAGCAAACTGACACACGCTATAAACACATAGCCAGACCTCAAACTCGAGCCAAACCAAGGCCCGAATGTCACATCACAGCCTTCCACCCAGGACACTACATCACAGAACTCAGGAGATTACAACACAAAACATCAGGAGGTTGCAACACAGACAATGACCCAGGAGATTACAGCACCACACCAAGGACGTCACAACAATAGAACTCAGAAGGTCATCACACAGCCCATTACCCAGGTCGTTACAACACAAAAGGCTGAGAGACACACAGCCAGCACCTCAGCCACACAGGGTCTCAGGAAAAAGCCATCCAATCTGCATACATCAACTCCATCAACCAATCAAGAAGTAACAACACAGCCAACTCTGGAGTTTAAAAGGGAAAAACAGCCACTATCACACACTTCTCCCAGAAGAACGAAGCTGAAGACACCAGCCTGAAGATGATGGATGAGATTTCGTTGAAACGTTGCCAAGGTATTCTCAATCTTACACGGGACAAGACCCGAATACACCAAGACCTACATACCTTTACCCGTGAAAATCTACGAAAATATAGGCAGAGGTGATATTCAGCAGGTTCTGACCAGTTCTGGAGAACCGGTAGCGGACATTTTGAGTGGTTTGGAGAAGCGGCAAATACCAACTCTGACTGGAAATTTTACAGTATCCTTCCCCTGCCATGCCCACCAAGCCACGCCCACAGAACCGGTGGTAAAAAAAATTGAATCCCACCACTGGTTGTAGGACTGTAATTCCTTCCCATTTCAACTGCACCAGCTTAGGATAGGTTGCTACCTTTACTGCTATGAATCAGCCTCAGCTTGTAAAGTGGGATTGAGACAACAGGTTATGATAGGAAGGAAGGATATGAAGGACTGTGGGTCTTTGGTGCTCTCTGAGCTTGGTGGTTTTCTTGCAGATGTTTCATTACTACACTAGGTAACATCATCAGTGCATAGAACAGGAAGGACTGGAATGTATCTCTGAGTGAGATGTATGGAATAATAGCAGTATCATGGTGTAGATACTTCTGAGGGACAGACAAAGATAAGGAGGCGGACTGTAATCCATGATAATCTATGACATATTAAATTTGTCAGTCTTTCAAATGCATGAAGCTCTAGTAAAAGCTTTGCTGGGGTTATTTATTTGTCTTGTTTGTTTGTTTGCACCCTTCCTTTTATTATCTTTTACAAATACCTCAGGCAGCAAACATTTCCAACACACCTCCTCCTCCTATTTTCCCCATCGCAACACTCCTGCGAGCTGAGTTGAGTTGAGAAAGACTGACTGGCTCCAAATCACCCAGATGGCTTTCATGGTTAAGGCGGGACTAGAACTCACTGACTCCCAGTTTCTAGCCTGCTGCCTTCACCACTAAACCATACTGGCTGAGGCAGGGGTTAGAAACACAACTCTCCAAGAAGACAGGCCATCAGCTATAGACTGGGGGGGCGGCAGGAATGGGAAGAGGGACATAGAGAAACCATGGACTAGAACTGGGATCTCAGGATGCCCTACATGCCTCATTCCCCAGATGCCTCACAGGGAGGGAGTGAAGCCACATTCTTAATTCCTTCCCCACTCGCTTCCCAGGAGTTGGCACCATCTGGTGCGTCTCCAGTTTCTGACTATTTTTACCCTGTTTGTTCTGTGCAGAGTTTAGTCATCGCCTGTGGCAGCTGGACTCAAACCCCCAACTTCTCACCAGGCAGAAAAAGCCAAAGCCCATCCCCAGCCCTGCCTGATCCATTTGCATAGATTTGAATAGGAAAAACAGAATCCTGAAAGATAACACAGAGATGCTGGAGGGACACTTCCATATCCAGAGAAGAAAAAGGGAAACATTCCAATTGATCTGGAGAAGAAGAAGAATGGAGAGAGAAAGAGATGGTGCAGAAAAGTGTAATTTAGTGACTAAAGCAGCATGAGGGAATGGAGATTCTTAATTTTAGGATTCCTTAGAAATTCCAGGAAAGTTGGAAAGGTACACACCTTTCCTGATTGTACCTGAAACCTAACAACAAATACTTCCAATTGTTTAACCAACAACTCGTTGAAATTGCAATCAACATTAAAATAATTCAAAAAGCCATGACACAAGAAAGACACAGAGGGTTTGCACGTTATGAATGGAAGGTAACAAAAGTTCAGGTTTAAGCAAAACAAATTTGTTATATTTGTTAGATTGAAAGAGTACCAAAAGCCATCTCTACAATAGCAGACAAAGAGAGTTGTTCACAGAATTGTGCTGGTGCCATAATCAAAATGTCTCTTTTGCATAGATACACCATGTTTTTTTAATAGTGTGCAGACTAGGAGTCCAGTCCTTATGGAGAACTTTATATAGAGTTCCCTCCCTCCAACAAAAACTCTTTACTGCTGGCAAAAATCACCCCCCTCTGAATAAAAAGATCTCAAGGAAAAAGGAAGATTGTACAATCTTTTTTCCTAACCAGGAAAAAATACTGGGAAAAATGTTTGAGAAGACGGGGTCTGGAAGGAAAAAACACTGGCCACCTTCTTCTAGCTTATAGAAGATGGGTGGCATATAAATGTATTGTTTTAGCTCATAGTGAGATGGGCAATATATAAATTTAATAAATGAATAAATAAATAAAAATAAATAAATAGACAATCTTGGAGCACCAACAAATTTCCCAGGGCCATTTAATATATCCACAAGTGAAACTAGATTGCTGAAGAACGGAAGAAATCTTTCATAGCATGAATATTAAGTGTGGGAAAGAGAATCTGGATTGTATATGTGTATGTCTCTGGCTAAAAGTGTAAAAGAATTATTTAAACAGGACTACAACAAGAATCTGCCACAACTGAAATTGCTTGAATTGGAACTTCCCATTTTGAGAACTTGCTATAGTCAATTGGTAAAATCAAAATCTTTGTGTTACAAAAGTAAGGAAAAGAACCTGCCAGACAAACTCAAGGTGTTTTTTTTAGCATTTTACTTACTTCCTGCAAGATATTTTGAAAATAGACTTATTATTTGTAGGTTCTGACGATCGTTTCTAAAATAGTGGCTCTTGACACAAACATGCTTGTAAAGTGGAAAGGTACATTCAAGCTGCCAACATTAAAGCAATAGTCAGAACCTTGCATGTACAATAATTATATTATAATTATAATAAATATATTTTCAAAACAGAGAACTCAGAGAGCTTTGTTTTAAGTGACATATTTTCAGCTAATTGTCTAAATATTGAGAAGCACCACTGGTTTCACGTTTAAAATTCAGTAGTAACAAATGCATCAAAGACCCAATAAGTTCTGTTTCAAAAAGCTTGCATCTCTGTGGCTCAAAACCATATTTGTTAGATCCAAAGACCCCATCTACTCTTTCTGCAAAAGCAGCTCACTATTTCTCTGGGTTCATGTCACTCCCTTTCTCTTTTGCCCAATCAGTTCAAAGTCATCAGGATGTTTGTCAAAAACTCAGCCTTTCCTTCTCCTTCACATCAAAGGGAGGATTGGTGTCCAATCCTGTAGGGAAGACAGTCTTTCAACCCACAAGAGAAACTGTGTGTGGGTACCAAGGCAATGTGACACCAGGGAAATGGCCCTATAACTAGAGGTGACGCAGTGCAACAGTACAACTGATGCAGAAAACTGAACTGTTTTCAGAAACAGATATATGAAGCTGGGACTGGTAACACTTCTTGCAAAATAATAAATAAAATAAAGTAAAATATCAAAACAAAACAATAAATAAAATAAAAATATAGCAAAATACAATATCCTAGGGCCACAGACCAAAATTCTACAGGCTTAAACTGGGTTGAAACAGTGAACCTGTGCCAGCTGGGAACTGTAGTGCTGTGTATGGAGTGCCTGTTAAAAATGCCCCTACAAGTTCACCAACAGAACTACAATACCCCGGATTCTTCAGGGAGAACACTGTTGGGTCAACGGACAGAGGTACAGTAGATACATTAATATATCTTGAGCACAATCATCCATGAAATGGAGGTTTCCTCAGGGACTGAGGTGATTTCCAGGTTAAGCTGATGTTCTTGCTTCATTGGTTGAAGTTGCAGTTTCCACTGAGGTAGACAAAGGGCTCAGCCTCTTAGGAAGCACGCATCCAGATCAGGATTAAATAGCTCCCTTGCTAAGGAGTCAGATGACACAATTGGTATGGAAGATTCTGAATTGGAATCTGTTGGCTGAATAGTTGGGAAAACAAAGAAAAACCTTTGATTTCAGCATCCTTATCTTAACACTTTCTTCTCTGCAGAGCAAACTACTGGAAGGGATTATCCTTGCATCCTGCTTACCATGACACAACTCTTTAGTGACCTTTTGGAAGCAACATGTTCTTGTGACATCACCATTTCATCCCAAAGTATTTTTTTTAATTTTAAAAACAACTTTATTTACAAAACTTAAAAACACACAAGTACAAAAACACTGATACACAATACAAAAACACTAATATGTAAATACTCTTTACATTGATATTGAATTTGATACATTCTACTAGTCAGTACAAACTAATACTTGTCACATCTTCATTTACTATCACCTCCTAAACACTAAATGACTCACAATTCTCTACTAATCTTCCCATTGGTTTATAACTGTTTTTCAACTAATAATACATTTGTGCTGTTTAAATAATAAAGTAACTTAATAAATAGATAATAATGATAATGAAGAGAAAAGAAGATTTAAGATCTTTGTTATCTTTATGCATTTCATATAGATTGCAGAGTATGATAAGTGTTTTTTCCTTTATGATCTACCCATTTATACCATTTATCCCATATCTGGTAATAATCTGTATCCTCCTTCCCACTGATTTTGAGTGTGAGTCTCTCCAATTGGGCACATTCATAAGTTTTTTGAATAACAACATGTATTGATGGTATATTTGGTTTCTTCCAATATTGAGCTAATGAAATCCATGCCGCTGTTAATAAGTGGATGATTAGATATCTTACTTTAGGGGAATAATCTCCTTTAATTATTCCCAACAGGAACAGAAATTTGGTACATATTTTCATTTATGGTGGACTTGTCCCGAGACAAAGAAATATTGGTTAAAAATAAAAGTGTGGATAGAAGAAATCATAAAGTGTGGACTGGAGTGGAAACCAGAACTGTTCCATCCCAATGTAATTTTTAATGTTCTAGTTTGGCAGCCGTGTTTTCCCTCTTTGCCCAACACAAAACTTCCCATCAGGACAGTCCAGGAAAGCAATCTGCTTAACTCCCATTGACTCAGCCTATCTGCTGTATAAACCTCTCTCCCCATCCAGTTATTGGAAACACTCTGCTTCTCCATCCTTTTGGTTTTCACTGTGAAAATAACCAAACACCTGATCTATAGAATATAGAATAACAGAGTTGGACCCTGTAGATCTTCTTGTCCAACCTCATACTTAAGCAGAAGACCCTATAACTTGTCAAATGGTTGTCAGTCTATTCTTAAAAACCGCCAGTGATGGAGCACGCATAGCTTCTGGAATCAAGCCATTCCACTGGTTAATTGTTCTCCCTGTCTCCTCAGTTGTGTCAGTGAAAATCTTCAAGATGGCGGCTGTGTTGACAGAAGCCCTGGCCTTCCTGTACATCAAAAGGGACAGGTTTCGACTGGAGTGTTGCACTGGCCATCCTGCAGATCTTAAGCCTTCTGCAGATACCTCTGCTTGCCACTCTAATAGAGAATCAACTTTTGCAAGATGGATGGTGCAGTGGAGCTGTGAAAGCCTTGCTCTGGCAGAGCTCAAAGGAGGCGGCTCCCCATTGTTGCCAGCATCTGAATTTGTCAATCTTCTGCTCTTCACACTGAATACTGAACACCCAGAAGAGCGATAGCTCTGGTGTGTGTGTGTATGTGTGTTGGAGAGATCATAAGATAATAATTTTCATTTACAGCCAAAAGACCTGAATACAGAGAACATAAAGAATCCTAATGAGGCATAATGGTTAGGGTGTTGAATTAACTAGGAGACCCAGGTTCAAGTCCACTTTCCTCACTGGGTAACTTGTTGTTGTTTCCTCACACCCAAGGAAGCATTGTTGGGCTGTCATTGTGGAGAAAATGGGAGGAGGGAATGTCATGCACTGGAGGAAAGGTGGGATATAAATCTAAAAAGTAAAAATATAAACCATTGGTGGCACAGTGAATAAAGTGCAGCATTGCAGCCTCCAGCCTGGAGTTCAATCTTGACGGAGCTCCAAGTTGACTCAGTCCTCCATCCTTCCAAGGTCCGTAAAATGAGGAGCCAGATTGTTGGGGGCCATATGCAAATAATGCTTCTATCCACCCACAGAGTGCAGTAAAGCACTATGGGGCAGTAGGTAAGCCTAAATCCTAAATGTTATTGCTATAAAGTTGGAAAAGTGTGCCCCCATCCACAAATGTCAAATGGGGAATGGGGAATGGGGAGGGAGATGAGAGGCTTTTTGCTTGACCAGAACTTAGTTGGGGAAAAATGGCATCAGGAAGGAGAAAGGGAAAAGAGACACAATAGCAGTAGCACTTTCTCATTTTATATTTCAAATTCCAAGCTCTTTCTCTTACTCTGGCAGATTTTGGTGGAGAAGCTTCATTTGACCTACGATTGATTTAGTAGCACAGTTTCTGACATCACTGTATAAAATAAGGACAACTGCTGAACGTGACATTAAAAAAATTAATTTTATAAAAGGAGTCTTAATGCTGTAATCCTTAAGTCCATGTATTGTCCTGCCTCCACGGAATTTGGTTCTTTGGAAGGTTATTATAAAATCTTCTACTCTCTCCTGAGTCCAGTTAGACAATTCATGGGTACGATCTATACAGGAAAAACTCTTATAAGATTGGGATATGTTTCAGTTTGGTTCTCAGATGTTTTCTTAACATAATTATCTCTCTGTGTAAGTCATTTTAAGGGGAAGAGAAAGCTTAAGGTGGCTTAAAAATAGTCACACAGTCCTAGCACTTACAATGCAAGTGAAACATTTAGAAAGCAATTCAAAATACTTTAAAATGAAACTCTCTTGGGTAAAACATCTATTTGCTCTTTCTTTCAGTTTTCTATAGTACAAATGGTTTTCCTATGGGAAAAAATTAAACATTTCTCCTGGATGCACAGCTCCGGTTGGAGGAGCAGGTGGGAGCCGTGCCAGGGGGCCTTTGCCCAGGTCCGGATGGTTCGCCAGCTTCGCCCGTTCCTGGACCGGGATGCCCCACGTACGGTCACTCATGTCCTTGTTACTTCGCGACTTGACTACTGCAATGCTCTCTATCTAGGACTGCCCTTGCATACCATCCGGAGATTGCAGCTGGTGCAAATGCGGCAGTGCAGGCAGTGATGGGAGTTTCCTGGTTCTCCCATGTTACCCCCCTCCTGCGCTGCCTGCATTGGTTGCCGGTTGCTCTCCGGGTGAGATTCAAGGTCTTAACTTTAACATACAAAGTCCTACATGACATGGGTCCTTATTACTTAAGGGAGCAACTGCTGCCGACATCGAATACTAACCGCCCTGTGCAAAGTCATAGACAGGGACTCCTTGGGGTCCCATCGGCCGGGCAATGCCGGCTGGCGGTCCCCCGTCGATGTGCCCACTCTGTCACGGTCCCCGAACTCTGGAATCAACTTCCCTTGGGGCTCCGCCTGGCCCCTGACCTCCGCACCTTCCACCATGACCTGAAGACCTGGTTATTTGACCAATCCGGGCTGTGACCCTTGGGAGGGGTGGTTTTAGATTTTGATTGATTTTAAGTTTTGTATTTGGTAATTGTAATTGGGACTGTTAGTTTAATTCTTTTTTAAGTATTTATTGTTGCTGTTTTATTGTAAGCCACCCCGAGTCTTCGGAGATGGGGCGGCATATAAGTCCCATTAATAAATAAATAAATAAATAAATAAATAAATAAATAAATAAATAAATATGGGCTACAGATATAAATTTAGTCACACAAGGGCATCTTGAGTTCTCTGCAATTGTGCAATTAAGTTTATATCTGTAGCTCATATATAAGGAGAAATGCTTAATCCCCCCCATAGGAATGTAAAGCAAATTAAGCTTGGCAATTGCAGTGTTTTGATGGCAAAAGTAAGTTTCTGGATCCTTATTTTACTGATCTCAGAAGGATGGGGGGCTGAGTCAACCTTGAGCTGTCAGGATCGAACTCCTGACAGCGGACAGAGTTAGCCTTGAAATACTGCATTCCAACCACTGCACCGTCATGGTGACTTACAGCCTATCCTCTCACAATCATTGCTGCATCTCCATAATCATGTGATCAAAATTTGGGTGCTTGGAACTGGCATGTATTTATGATGGTTGCATATTTGAGTGTCATGTGATCATCAGTTATGATCTTCTCAGATGGCTTCTGATATGCACAGTCAAGCTACTGGATTTGCTTAATGACTGCATGACTCACTTAACAATTGTAGTGTTTTGCTTACCTGTGGCAAAAAAAAAAGATTATGAAATTGGCACAACTCACTTAACAACTGCCTTGCTTAGCAATGAAAATTCTGTCCCAATTGAGGTCATAAATCAAAGACTACTATACAGCCTAATCTAATAATAAAGACGTTGAGACTCTGGAAAGAGTGCAGAAAAGAGCCACAATGATTATTAGGGGGCTGGAGGCTATATGTTGTGGTTCGCCGGCAGCAGGTGTGGATGGCTGAGGTCTTGGAGAGCGAGGACTCAGATGAGGGGCCTGCATGTGAGGCAGGGACAGGGCCAGGATCATCAGGGAGTGGAATGCTGCGTTTGGAGATTGTGAAGGCTGGCAGCAGTGATGAAGAGGTCCCTGAGGAGCCTGTGCCCAGAGCATGTGTGCGCAGGGCTGCTCAAAGGAAAGAGCAGCTGCAGCAGCACGGGTGACTCGGGAGTAAGGCTTCAAGGTGATGGCCCCTCCCTTAAGAGATAAAAGCCAGCTGAGAAACCGGAGCTCTTTGCAGGAAGCAAAGAAAGTTTTGCACTCAAGCCTTGTGGATGTTTGGAGTATCTTGGTTGGTGACTGGGGACTCTTTGTGTTTGAAATATTTCTTAGTAACTTTATCTACCGTGTTTCCCCGAAAATAAGACCTACCCTGAAAGTAAGACCTAGCACTATTTTCTAAACCTGCCCTAATAAGACTACCCCAAAAATAAGACCTAGTGTAAATCTCCAGTTCAGGAAGACTTTTCAGGAGCAACTGTGCACCAAAACATCCCCCACACACTCACACCCACTATTTGGCACCATAAATATAGGAATAGGAAGGGTGTGTTTGGGAAAAGAAGGAATATAAACAGTGTCTTTGAGGGAACTGATTTTCAATCTACAAGGCAAGACAAGAAAGAATGGATGGAAAATAATCAAGGAGAGAAGCAACCTGGAATGAAGGAGAAACTTCATGAGAACAGTTAGCCAGTGAAATGGCCTTCAGGAGTTTGTTTGTTTGTTTATTTATTTATTTATTCGACTTATATGCCCCTCTCCAAAATATGGACTCGAGGGTGTGTCTAGTCTGGTGAAAAGAAGGATTAGGGATGACATGATAACAGCGCTCCAGCATCTAAGGTTGAGGGGGGTCAACCTATTTTCCAAAGTACTACAAGGCAAGACAAGAAAGAATGGATGGAAAATAATCAAGGAGAGAAGCAACCTGGAACTAAGGAGAAACTTCTTAAGAGTGAGAACAGTTAGCCAGTGAAATGGCTTGCCTTCAGGAGTTTGTTTGTTTGTTTATTTATTTATTTATTCGACTTATATGCCGCCCCCTCTCCAAAAGGACTCGAGGCGGCTCACAACTAAAATACAACAATAAATAAATTAATTAAAAGAATATTAAACAAATTAAGCCGAATTAAAATTTAAAACCCCTAGTTAAAATAACCCCAACCCAAGAGAATCAGCACAGCCCAGATTGTAAAAAGAGCTAAGTTTTCAAATCATGGCGGAAGGTGCGAAATCGGGGCCAAACGGAGCTCCAGTGGAAGAAGATTCCAAAAGTGGGGGCCGCCACAGAGTAGCCTGGTGCCGAAGTTGTGTCGAGACGGACACCCGATTTTTCTGAAACGGCACAGGATCTCCTGCTTGGACAATGGAGTGGACTAAAAGACCTCCAAGACTATTCTAAAATTCTGAAATCTACATCCTGAAATTTCCTCTTCTTTATTTCTCACATGATGTGGATTAGGGTTTAGGAATGATCTTCCCGATCATCTGAAGTCATGAAACTTACGACATAGAAAAAAATAGCTTATGAAAATGTGTGCCATCAGTTACAAGGAAGCTCCTGATCTAAAATATAGCCTCAAATGGAGCGTTAAATAGAATTTAATTTGAACTGTAACTTAACCAACACTCAGCCTCAAATCCGTCAGCCTGAGCTTTACATATGGTCCATGATTACATGATTCCGGACTGACAGTTTTACTCTTACAGTTTCTTTCTTTTTTTCCAGGTCTGCTTCTACTTCCCCATTTTTATCTTCTAGGTGTTGTATCCCTCTTTTTTGCCCCTCTTTTCTCAACTTGTATGCTAGCCACCTACCTGGCTTGTTTGCACATTCGAAATAGTTTTGCTTTGTATATTGTAGTTTCTTAATTAACTCTTGTTCGAGTATGTTAATCGTGTGTTTTGCCTGCATTAATTCGTCTCTAATTTGTTCATTATCTGGGTTTCTCATTTGTCGATTCTCCAACTTTCCAATTTTTAACCAGACTGACAGTTTAATGCAACTTGGCTGCATTATTTATCCAAAGATTACGCCTCTCTTCATCATTAAAAATGTTGAAATTTATTAAAAACTGAAGTTTATTCTACTGTATATCCCAAGAGGCTGTTGGACACCAATTCCCAACAATACAGCCATGAATGGAGATGAGAAGAATAAATTCCAATAACATCCAGATAGCTATGAATTTCCCATCTTGATTCCAGAGTTCGTTAGCTGGGGGCTCAGCCAATTTTATCTCACCATCAACACTGCAGGAGACATAAGACTTGTTCAAGGTTGCACAGTCGGTTTTTATATTAATTAGGGGGAAAAATAACACGTTCTTCAAATGTTTTGGATTACTAATCCTGTAATTGCTCATCATTGTTCAGGCTAGCTGGGAGTGGTTGCCAGTCTCTTTCTTAGTTAGGAAAGGGTTTTGGGTTTTTCCCCCCCCCCTCTCCTGTCTCATTCTGAAACCTTTGTGGGGTGGAAATATTAACACTCCTGAGTTTACCCAGAATGCATTTGCCTCCCTGATGATGTCATCATTGGTAGTGGATGTGGCCTTCAGATCCCAATTGCCTACCAACTGGTGCAGAGGTGGTATTCAGCAGGTTCTGCCCAGTTCTGGAGAACTGGTAGCGGAAATTTTGAGTAGTTTGGAGAACCAGCAAATACCACTTCTGACTGGAGTATCCTTCCCTTGCCATGCCCACCAAGGCACGCCCATAGAATCAGTAGTAAAAAAATTTGAATCCCACCACTGAACTGATCATATGCTCATCCAAACATCTACTTTTGAAGGAACTACCAGCTTTCTGAACAAACATTCCTGATCTCAAAATATGTACTACTAGAGCAAGGGTGTCAAACTCACATCATCACAGAGTCATCACGTGGGCATAGCATGACTTTTTTCCACTTCGCTAAACCGGGCGTGGGTGTGGCCAGCACGTGATTGACATCCCTGTCCTAGAGGAACCCACTTTTCTCCAAAATCCTGGATATCTCCCCTCATATAGAAAATTCTCATTTTAAAAGTCTCAAAAGTATGTACAAGTAGTCCTTGACTTACAACCATTCATTTAGTGACCAAAGTTTACAACGGCACTGACAAAAAGGTGACTTATGACCGTATTTCGCACTTACAACAATTGCAGTACCCCCATGGTCACATGATCAAAATTCCAATGGTTGGCAACTGGTTCATTAAAAAAAAATACATTTTTTAAAATTTTGGTTTCTTTAAATATGTCATTGGGTGAACAGTGTGGTTCCAGGTCATTTAACATTTCAAAAACAAACATGACCCTAATTTCATATCCTAATATTCATAGTATTAATTTTCTTATTTAGATTAATATTTGTGCATGTTATCCATTTTTTATCATTCAAGATTCTCATATATTGCTTTATATCAATCTCTGAATTCTTAATATCATTTTTAATACAAATTCTCTTAGTTACAATGGCACTGAAAAAAGTGACTTATTTATTTATTTATTTTTTATTTTATTGGACTTATATGCCGCCCCATCTCCGAAGACTCAGTGCTCACAATTAAAACATACAAATACAATAAATAGATTAAAAAAATTAAACCATTGTGAAGTCCAATAAAGCGAATTAAAGTTAAAACTATCCCATACCCCCACGAGGTAATCACAGCCCGCCTTGGTCAAATAGCCAGGTCTTCAAATCAAGGCGGAAGGTGCGGAGGTCAGGGGCCAGATGGAGGTCCAGAGGCAGTTGGTTCCATAAGTCCGGGGCCGCCACAGAATAGGCTCGCCACGGGGACCGCCAGCCGACATTGACTTGCCGACGGACCCGAGGAGCCCCTGCCTGTGTGTTCCTACAGGCGGTTGGTCTCGATATCGGCAGGAGGCTCCCTTAAATATTGTGGACCCATGTCGTGGAGGACTTTGAATGATAAAGCCAAAACCTTGAACCTCACCCGGAGTGCAACCAGCAGCCAATGCAGGCCGCAGGAGGGGGGCAACATGGGAGAATCGGGTAACTCCCATCACAACCCGCGCGGCTGCATTCTGCACCAGCTGCAACCTCCGGAAGGTGTGCAAGGGCAGTCCTAAATAGAGAGCATTGCAGTAGTCGAGTCGAGGTAACAAGGGCATGAGTGACTGTGCAGGGCATCTCGGTCCAGAACGGAAGCTGGTGAACCAGCCAGACCTGGGCAAAGGCCCCCCTGGCGACGGCCCCCACCTACTCCTCCAACTGGAGCCGTGCATCCAGGAGTACCCCCAGGTTCCTTGCCCTATCCACAGGGGCAACACCACTCCCCTATGGTCAATGATGGACAATCTTGACTGGACCGAGATGCCGGTATGTACAGCCGGGTTGAGCCGAAGCATGTTTCCGTCCATCCAGGTCCGTACCGCATCCAGACAGCAGTCATCACGGAGAGGGCATCACTGATCTGGTTTGGGGTGGAGATGTATAACTGGGTATCGTCAGCGTACTGGTGATACCTCACCCCAAAACCACGAATGATCTCACCCAGCGGTTTCATGTAGATATTAAATAAAGGGGGAGAGGACCGACCCCTGAGGGACCCCACAAGTGAGCGCCCTCGGGGCCAACCTCTGTCCCCCTGTCAACACCGATTGTGACCACCCCGAGAGGTAGGAGGAGAGCCACCGAAGAACAGTGCCCCCCACTCCCAACCCCGAGTGCAAAGGATACCATGGTCGATGGTATCGAAAGCCGCTGAGAGGTCTAATAGGACCAGGAGAGAAGATCATCCATCAGTGTGACCAATGCTGTGTCCGTGCTGAAACCAGGCCAGAAGCCTGATTGGTACGGATCTAGGTAGTCCGCTTCATCCAGGAAAAGTGGAAACTGCTGAGCCACCACACTCTCAACAACCTTTGCCAAAAAACGAAGGTTGGAGACTGGGTGAAAGTTGTCTAACACAGTCGGGTCCAGGGCAGGCTTCTTCAGGAGGGGCCTCACCACTGCCTCTTTCAAGGAGGAGGGGAAGACACCCTCCCTTAACGGCGTTGACCACTGCCGGAGCCAACAGCAGGTGACCTCCCTGGCGGCATAAGCCAACCAGGAAGGGCACGGGTCCAACAAACATGTGGTGGAACTCAGACGCCGCATAATCCTGTCCACTTCATCCTCGGAAACAGGATCGAACTCAGCCCAGATCACATCGGCCAGACTGCTTGCACCACGATCCTCAGACCACTGCAAGGTGGAACACAACCCGCCCCGAATCCGCGCGATCTTATCCGACAGATATTGACCAAATTCCTCAGCCCTTCCCCAGAGAGGGTCCACCACCTCCCCCGAATGTAGGAGGGAGCAGGTGGCCCTAAACAGGGCGGCTGGGCGGTTATCTGCAGACGCTATGAGGGTGGAGAGATAAGACTTTCTCGCCACCCCCACAGCTACCAGGTAGGCCCTAATATGGGCTCTTAGCTGGGCTCGATCGGCTTGGGAGCTGGTGGCCCTCCACCTGCTCTCTAAGCCCCTCCGACGGCACTTCATCTCCCGGAGCTCCTCAGTATACCAAGGGGCAACCTGGGATCCACGGCGTGTGAGGGGATGCATGGGGACAACCCTGTCGAGGGCAGCCTCAGCAGCCTGCTGCCAAGCTGCCAAGTCCTCAGCAGAGTTGTGGGCAAGGGAAGAGGAAAAACCCCAGTTCCGCCTGGAACCTCTAAGGGTCCATTAGGCGTCTGGGGCGGAACCATCTAAGTGGCTCCTCATCCCAGCAGTGGGGAGCAGCCTGTTGGAAGACCAGCCATAGGAGATAGTGATCAGACCAAGGGGCGGGCAGTGTTGTACAACTAGCCTGCCCTATATCACTACACCACTGTTCCAGACGAAAACTAGGTCGAGAGTGTTTCCCCCGTGAGTCGGACCTTGAATTAACTGGGTCAGGCCCATGGTCCCCATGGAGGCCATGAACTCCTGGGCCAAACCCACGCCCCGAGGGAAGGCAGGTTGAAATCCCCAGGACCATAAGCCCTGGGAGATCCACCGCCACCCCGAGAGGACGCCGAAGCCCAGGCAGGGTTGCTGCCACACAGCTGGGGAAAGGTATGTCAGCAGCAAACCCACCACCACCAGGCCCCACCTCAGGAGGAGGGTCTCACTTCCGCCTATCTCAGGAACAGCGACCTCCCTTGGAATCAGGGTCTCCCAAATAACCACAGCCACTCCACCACCCCTCCCTGAGCCCGTGGCGGTGCAAAATCCAAAACCTGGGGGGCATAAATCAACCAGAGGGACTCCTCCTTCTGGGCCCAACCAGGTCTCGGTGATGCAGGCCAGGTCCGGAGCCTCTTCCTCAATCACCTTGCGGAGGAGGGAAGACTTATTAGCCACGGACCTGGCATTAAAATACACCAGCTTGAGCCCAGGGGTCCCCATTCCCCTGCCCCCAGGGGAGGAGGTCATAGGGTCAGAGCGCGCCACAGCTTGAAGATAGCGGGGGGGCGCTCCCAACACATGATCTGGCCCTATGCCTCGTCGTCTTCCGCTGATCCCAACCACCTGGGGATCGCGGTCCCCGGCCCGCACTCTGGGCCCCACCGCCCCCCCCCCCCCCACGCAGCCGGCTGCAGTCCACCCTCGCGGTATCATTTCCCACCCTCCTCCCTAACCTACTTAAAAATTTATTTAAAAATTTAATTAGAGGGGCCCTAGTGACCCTCTTTTTAACCGATAAAATAGCAGGCCATATCCTGGAGGGAGGGAGCCTCCTAAAGGAGGACTTATGATCATTTTTCACATTTGTGACCATTGCAGCATCCCCAGGGTTATGTGATTTACTTTTGGCTGCTTGACAACTGGTTCATATTTATGTTAGTTGCAGAATCCTGGGGTCACGTGATCTCCTTTTGTTCTGATTTAAAGTCAATGCAGATTCACCTGGGGTAAGCAACCTTCTGACAAGCAAAGTCAATGTTCACTAACAACTGTGTTACTAACTTAATAAATGCAATGATTCACTTAACAACGGTCACAAGAAAAGTTGTAAAATAGGACAAACACACTTAACAACTGTCTCACTTAGCAACGGAAATTTTGGGCTCAATTCTGGTCATAACTTGAGGAGTATCTATGTTTTTCACCCTGTAGGCCAGTTGGTTTAATAAATTATATTTCTCAGCTGTTGCAAAACCACCTTTAGTGAAGATTAAAGGACTCCATCAGAAATGTGTCTGTTTCAAAAGTCCCCTTGTATTCATCACTATCCTTAATGGCCTTCAGTTCAACATGGCAGCTTCATTAGGAGCCAGAGAGATTTCCCACTAATTTATCACTGGGTACATTTACTATCCAGCCCCGTCAAACAAGATACAAGTTATACCCTTTTCTCCTCCAAAAAGTCAGCAACAAGAAGAGCAGGAGAAAGCAGGAATCTAAAAATAGATTTTGCCAGGCGTTCATTTCAAGCTGGTTTCTGCCAGTTCAGCACTTTTGGAAATCACAGGAAAGTTCTGGGCAGTTCGAGACTGTCAGAGAAATCAGACTGCTCCAGGTGCTTTTTTTTAATGGATTGCACAGAATTCCTAAAGGATCCAGCCTTTTGTCGGAACATGGAGTCGAGTCCTTTCTGCTGGAAGATCATCCATGTTTTTTCACATTTCTGGCTTTTGGTTCCAGGTATTACAGCACATCCACAAAGCATCAAAACAAAAGCTGAAACCCATATTTGCAGCCCCAACTGTGTAATGAGGACTTGCACTTTGTGTGCTGTATTTCACACATCTAGTCCAGTTATTTTCATTTTCTTTCTGCAGTAGCACACATCTTATGCTCCAAAACACACCAAGTAGAACATTTTTAAAGGGCAGGGACATGCCACAGCCAGCTTTTATACTAATTACCCATTGATGGAACTTAAACCGTGTTAGGGAAAGGCTGATTTTTTAAAATCAGTCTTTGTCCTTTGTTTAACTGCAACCTTCTTATACAGGTAATCCTCAATTTACACCCACAATTGAGTCCCAAATTTCCATTGCTGAATGAGACCATTATGAAGTGAATTTTGCCCCATTTTACAAACTTTCTTGACACAGTTGCTAAGTGAATCGCTGCAGTTGTTCAATTAGTAACCTGGTTGCTATGTGAATTTGGCTTCCCCATTGTGACTGGTTTGTCAGAAGGTCACAAAAGGTGATCACATGACCCCTGGGACACCGCAACCATCATAAATATGAACCAGTTGCCCATTTTGATCACGTGACCCTGGGGATGCTACAACAATCATGTGAAACACAGTGATAAGTCGCTGTTTTTCAGTGCCATTTTAACTTTGAACAGTCACTAAACGAACTACTAAGGACTTATTTATTATTTATTTATTTATTTATTTATTGGACTTGTATGCCGCCCCATCTCCGAAGACTTGGGGCGGCTCACAACTAAAAGCAAACAATCAACAATAAATAATTAAAAGAGAATTAAATAGTCACAAGCCCAATATTGATAACATTAAGTTAAAAATCAAATTTAAGAAATCCCTCCCTCCCCAGGAGGTCAGCACAGCCCGGCCTGTTCAAATAACCAGGTCTTCAAGTTGTGACAGAAGGTGCGAAGGTCAGGGGCCAGATGGAGCCCCAGGGGTAGTTGGTTCCACAGGGCTGGAACCGCCACAGAATAGGCCCGTCCCCGGGGCACCGCCAGCCAGCATTGACTTGCCAATGGAACCCGGAGAAGCCCCTGCCTGTGGGCTCGTACCGGGTGGTTGGCACTCGATATCTTGCCTGTACATGGGCTAGAATAGCCCTTCCTAGAATAGCCATTCCAATAGCCCTTTTCCTGTTTGCAATGCAGCCCTTTCAGCAGTCCCAGGAAGCTGCCACACCCATTTTTCAGGTGACCCCGAAGATACAGATAAATCCCCAAGTGGCCTCAATGACTGTCTGAGTGCCAACAACCAGATGACTACAAAGAATATAAATCCTTCCCCACCAGACAGTTGGGGAAGAAGCTTCTTGGATAAGAAGTGTAATATTTTCAAAGAAAAAAAAGCCAAGAAAATCCAATGGCTTTTGGAAAAAAAAAAAACCACCTTTGGGACAGCCCTTACAAATTCCCAACCAACATCACCCCCTACCAACATGACCCAACACCTGCTGCTGGAGAAATCTGGCCCATTTAATACATTGAGGGGCTGATTGAGGTGTCTGTAGCAATTAATTTTTCTAATTTTTGGTTGCCTTATTTTTTTTTTAAATTACATTTATATGCCGCCCTTCTCCGAAGACTCAAGGCGGCTTACAATTTTTGGGATACAACCCAATTTGCTCAGCAATAGCCTTCATTCCATTGTATATGCCTGCTTATTAACTAAGCAGCATTTTACAAAGTCAGCTTATTGCCCCCAACAATCTTGGGTCCTCAATTTACCTACCCTGAGAGGATGGAAGGCTGAGTCAACCTTGAGCCTGGTGGGATTCGAGCCTGCACTAATTGCAGGCAGCTGGATCTTAAGAGTAGGCATTTAACAGCCTGAGCCACCAAGGACTCTTGCCGATTCATTTTTATACAGTTCTGCTGGGATCCGTCCCACATGAAATTTTTCCCTTTTGTTTTTTTGTTTTGCATCAAAGTGGCACTGGGTAGAGAGAAAACTCCATCTGCTTTGCAACAGAAGTTCTAACATTACAAAAGACTGCTGCAGGCAACTACCTATAATTACCTACATGCTTAAGGCTGAAATGGTAATCAGTGCATCAGATGAGGAAATAACTCTATAAATAGCTGTTCCTAGGCCATAACGTTTACCCAAAGACCTGGCACTACACTCACAGGTTGTTTTAGTTCACTGACAGGGTTGCTGTTGGTTTCTAATGTCCATCCAAAGCTGAAATTGTGCCAAGAAAATTTGCAGTGTGTAACCCGTGCGATTTACACCGATGAACTGAAAGAACAGCCACAAAAAGGTGCTTCTTCCCAATAACATGTTCCTCTTCTACCAGTTAAAGGAAGAGGACAAGGAGGATGGAAATTCCACCTTCCTGACTAGAGCCAGTTTGGTTGAATGGTTAGGGCACCAGGCTAGAAGCCATAGGACTGTGATTGGGTGGGTGACCTGGGCCAATCTTTCTTAACTCATTTCATGGGGTTGTTGTTGTGGGGAAAATAGGAGTGTTGGATAGGTTTGCTACCTGAGTTATTTATCAGAAGAATAAAAGTGGTAGCACTGCATTCAAAAGAACGCAGTGGTTAAAATGCAATATTGCAGGTTAATTCTGCTGATTGACAGGAGTTGAATGGCTCAGGGTTGACTCAGCCTTCCATCCTTCCAAGGTGGGTAAAACGAGAACCCACATTGTTGAGGGTCATATGCTGATCTGTAAAACCGCTTAGAGAGGGCTGTAAAACACTATGAAATATTATGTAAGTCTAAGTGCTATTGCTATTAAAATGTTTTTAAAAAAATATTATTCCACTCTCTAGACAGTTTGGCAGGTGTTGCACTTTTCAAACTAAGTGGAAGGGAGGAAGGTCTGTGCCCTAATATCACTGAATGCCTTTCCTGTGCTTGTAAATAGCCTTTAAAACGAAAGGACAACACTCTAAGCAAGGAAATAGTCTTTCATTCAGGAGAAAGGATATCTCCCCAAACCAAGTTTTATTTATTTTTATTTATTTATTTGATTAGTCAATTGCTTACAAGATAATAGGAGTAAGTATAAACATAGTTATAAATACATGGATACATATAAGAAAATAAAAGAAACAATAGGACAGGGACGGTAGGCACTTTGGTGCGCTTATGCACGCCCCCTACAGGCCTCTTAGGAAAGGGGTGAGGTCAATAGTAGACAGTCTAAGGTTAAAGCTCGCTATGGTAGCACTAGTACTGCAGCTGCTCTTTTCAAGCAGACCCTTCCTTCCACCTCTGAGCAAACTTCTTAATTGTACAAGTGACCCTACAAAAAAGCCACTCCCCCACACAAAGAAAGTCTCTACTTTGAGCCAAACTGTCTTGAAGCCCCTTGCTCCCCATTGCTTTGTTATACACCATTTTTGAGCCATGATGCAGCTAGTTGAAATTAAGAGGCAATTAAAATAAGGGGGGTAGGCAGAAGCCCCCGCTTTCTGCTGCCTGTTTAAACTGCACCACACAACTCCTCACTACCCTCTAATTATACCCACGGTGACAGCAGCTTTCAGGCTCTGCGTGCATCCGTTAGATCTGCTTGACTTGGTGCCTACGAGAGCTCTGAGACCTGCTCTGTAATTTGCCTGCTGCTGTTACTCACTATTAGCAGTGTGGGGTGGGGTGGGTATTTATAGAGCAGCCGATTGCTGGTGGGATCCTTGTGAAGTCATCTGATGAAATGCAGGGGGGGGAAGAGGTAAAGGGACAAAGGTGGACACGCAGGCCTGCACCTTCCATGAGCTTGACAATCCTCTTTTTTCTTTTTGCAAAACCAGGCACAGTAGGCAACAAAATGGCAGGAGGAAACGAGTGACTTGTAGCCCTGGAGAGTCAGACATGGCTCATGCAGAGCTGAGAGTCCTGTCTAGGTTCTGCTGTGCTACTGTCATCCTAACCCTTATTATAACAGAGAAGCCCCATCTTTCTCTGCTGCTTCTCTTTGGCTCTCGGTCTCCACAGTGGCTGCCCTTCGTTAGCTGGTTCTCTTCTAGTAGCCTGTTATTTCACAGCATGGCTTCTTCCAACCAGCATTTATTCTCAACTGCCTCCCAGGCAAAGGAAATTTTTAGACAGAGAGTCCTAGATATCAGTCCTCACACTGACATGGAGTTATTGGGGGAAAATAGACCTTTCAATTGGCTTGGCTAAGAACAAAACTATTCTTCAGTTTTGAAAAATACCTATCAAGGAGGTTGAGCCAATTCTCAGGAAGGGACTATTCTACAGCCAGATTTGAGTTGGTGACTTCCATGGCCAAATACGGGTGCTTCCATCACCTGCCGTATCATGAGAAGACATGTGTATGTGGTATTCCAGCGATTGAAGACGCTGCTCATGTTTTCTTTGATTGTCAATGAAATGCCCCTCTTGGGCCTTAGATACTTAGCATCCTTATTCAAAAGAACAGCCCACTGGGACCTGAATCGCAAATTGTCCTATTTCCTCCTAGGAACTAATCTATGCATTGTGAGCAGAACTGCTAAGTTTATAGTTAAGGCAGTTGAGCTAAGAACCCATAATATCAAACTGATCAGGTTATCCTGTAAAGGTGGCATATTTACCTGAATGTTGGTTCTTTGTATTCACCACATATGTATTTTGTTATTGTATTACCTTATCTGGGCATTAGATCTTGTATTTTATTTTGATTTTGTATTTTTGATATGGTCGTGAGCCTAATCAGTTGACAAACTAAACTACTAGTAGATTGCCTCATTTGTCACATTTCAGATTAAGGTTTGATATTTTCTCCACCCTGCCACAAATGCTACTTTATAATCACACCTGCACAAATGAATACATCAACATTATTTGCATCATATAGTACAAACTGATGCAGAGAATTGTTAAGACATCAGCTGGAGATTTTGATTCTGCATTCACAACTATTCAACTGGAATATAAAATGTATTAGCCCCCAACAGTTATACATTACACATCTAAACATAAGGATGGAAACTACTCGTTTTGAAGAGAAGCTTCTAATTGTTATGACTGCAGGGAAGAAACATGTTGTGTAAGAGACACTTTTAGAGCAGCATGGCACACACATCTAACAAGCTTTAAATACAACCAATTATACTGCACAGATTTGCCAAAGAGTGAGTACAAGGCAAAATCAAAGAATGTAAGCTATCACAGGGAAATGGTTTTAGAGAGCCAGTTTGGTGTAGAGCAGCATTTTTTAACCTTGGCAACTTTAAGACATGTGGACTTCAACTCCCAGAGGCTGGGAGCATGGCTGGTTGGGGAATTCTGGGAGTTATAGTCCCCATGTCTTAAAGTTGTTAAGATTGAGAAATACTGGTGTGGGGGTTCAGGTATTGGGTAAGAATCAAGGACATCCAAGTTCAAGATCCCAATAAATCAAAGTTCACTTTGGACAACACAGTGTTGTTACTTCAGAAGACAGTTGGAAAAAGCATAAAGTACACTCATGTGTGTTTCTGGATAAAGGTGGGATGCAAATTTAACAAAGACATTTTAAAAAGTAATGCCAGTGTAAGAAAGTCTACTGCTGTGTATTTCTCAATTTACAGAATCATTATGTGCTACCTGGAATTGCTTTAAAATATGGTGAGAATGTGGAGGTGCCAACTTTCTATGTGTCGATTTCCATTCAGAAGTTCACTTCCCATCTTAATTTTTTCCCCAAGTAGCCTAAGGAAGAAGCCACCATATTTGCCATTGCAAGAACATTTCAAAAGGCTCAATGGGAGGAGCAGGATATACCTGTTTAATTGAGGTCATGCGCATTCTTAGGTCAATGGTAGGCTTTAAAAAGAGGAGTAACTAAATGTGTTTGTGTTGCTGGCATGTGCAACTACAGTATTTGCTGCTGAGCTGGCAGTTAGTGTTTCCTCACACTGTTTTTCAGGCATAGTACTTTCTGCCAAACACCCCAGAGCCCAGAAAGCAGAGTCCATCTAAGATGAATGCATTTTAAGTGTTGTACTTTAGGCAGGATCCCATGTTGATTTAGCATAATGGACAAGGTAGAACTATGTAACGTGGAAGGGAAAGGAAAAACATTCCTTTGGTGCACCCAGCCCATTATTATTATTATTATTATTATTATTATTATTATTATTATTATTATTATTATTATTATTATTATGGGACTTATATGCCGCCCCATCTCCGAAGACTCAGGGCGGCTTACAATAAAAACAAACACAATAAATATTTAAAAAAGAATTAAACTAATGGTCCCAATTAATACAAAACTTAAAAACCACCAAAATCTAAAAACACCCCTCCCAAGGGTCACAGCCCGGATTGGTCAAATAACCAGGTCTTCAGGTCATGGCGGAAGGTGCAGAGGTCAGGGGCCAAGCAGAGCCCCAGGGGAAGTTGGTTCCAGAGTTCAGGGACCGCGACAGAGTAGGCACGTCGTCGGGGGACCGCCAGCCAGCATTGCCCGGCTGATGGGACCCCAAGGAGCCCCTGTCTGTGACTTCGTACAGGGCGGTTAGTATTCATTTTACACCAGTAAAATGAGGAGAACTAAAACTCAATTTCTGTGAAGATGCATAAGAACAAAAATCTTTATTTAAGACTTTTTCAGATAACTGCAGCAGCAATGCAATATATGTATCAATAGAATATTCAAAGCATTGCCAAAAGAAATAGATATCACTTTTTCTTGGAACACCCAGCCCACCATAAGCAATGCAAAACCTGATGGGGAAAATAATGGGGAAAATAAATATTGCTGAATCAGTGTTCTTAACTCTCAAGGTACGAATCTTCAGAATAAACTTTATCTGCTGTTTAATTGATCGTATTTAAATATTATATTGTATCATCTGACTTTTAATGGATTTAGTTGAATGTATTATATTGTTTGGTACAATTTTTGTACTAATCTATTGGCAAAGTCAACACCACTGTCTTTTTTATATAGTAAAGAGGCATCAATACTTGCAGTTAACATACAAAAGCTCGGTATTTTTTTTAAAAAAGATCTTCTTTAACAACTTTCTTTTCCACTCCATACTGTAGCAAAGATTATGTTACTAAAATAGTTTTTAAAGTAAGCCAGCATGTCCTTAAATGTCAGCTCCAGTAGTTAAATTTTCCTTTCACAACTAAAATTGGCTTCTACCAATTTAGCCAGCTTTTGTTTTGTTTGATTATTGTGCTGTTTTAACTGGTTTAACCTTAATAATCATTTCTTTCTAAAGCTTAAGATTCTAATGCCATATTGTGGATTGTACTTGGAAAATATAGAGTGGGGGAAACAGTTTTTTCTTTCTTTCATAAGTGCTAAAGGTTTGCTAGTAGCTAAAATAAGCACAGTACTGTAGTCATTTGAATGCAAGTTCTAATATCTGTGTGGAGCTGACCTGGGTCCTGAATGCATTAATTTTTAGTAAGCTAAGATAGTTCCCGCTAAGTCTGATTCTGGAAGAAAATGTCTTTTTTCAAACTTCTGGTCTTATTTGAAGCAGCCCACATTTTATAGATATTCCATTATAAAAAGAAATTATTTCAAAATAAAATATAAGAAGTGCACTGTTAACAATGAAGGTACATGAATAGCAAGCAACCTGACACCATTTTAGCAACCCAAGAAAGTCTAATTTAAACATCTGCAACCTACACCCACATTCCATCTTCTGATGGTAACTAAATGAAGAACTCCTCTCTTGACTATCAGCCACTATCCTTCTCCCTTTCCCCTTTGTTTGCCTTCTTGCCTAATGAAGAATTTCTGAAGAATAGAAAAGATTGCACAGAACAGAATTGGTGCCCCTTAGGGATTTGGAATAATGATTGATGAATTATTGTTAAAACTGAGCTAATAGCCATTAACATTTATTTTAGTCCTTATCTTAATCTGTCACATGGAAGTATGTGTTCATATTCACACACACTCTATAGTGATATAAAGCTATTGAACATATACCATAGCTATGATGATGATCAAAGGCCCTCATATTTGCCTGAACTTCCCCATTTTTCAATACCTCTCATTTTCTGTAGTAGTAATCATGTCCAATTACTCTAGAGTTACATTCAGCCTTCACTGGTGATTTTAGCGGTTGACAGACTGAGGAGGAAAGGAATGATAGGAAAGCTTTGTTTTGCCTATCGCTTAATGCTGAAAGTTGGTCTTCCCCAAATTTTTCCATCAGAAATGTTGGATTGCAACCCCAACAATTTTCAAACGTCATGCTCAAGTTGAAGAAGCCTGAGCTAAGTTTTCATTCCATATATTCAAAACTGTGACATTCTATAATGATGAGGGGGAATAAATGAATAAATTCATATTTTCTTCAAGTTGGGAATTAGTTCCAAGTTTATAATTTTTGAATTAAACTGTGTTTTATCATGTATGCCCTGTTTTTGGTATTTTTTAAATTGTAATGGATAACTGCTTTTTTTAATCTCTCCATTATTATTTTTATAAATAACTCAAGAAGTGAACATGCCTAATCTTCCTCCTCCTATTTTCCTTATAACCACCCTGTAAGATGAGTTGGGCTGGGAGAGAATGATTGGCTAAGAGTCACCCAAACAGCCTTAATGTCTAAGGTGGGACTAGAACTCAGTCTCCTGGTTCAAGCCTGATATCTTAACCACTAGACCAAAGTTCCTGTCACAATTTGACACAGTTTTCACTTGTGTATGGTGTTCTAGGATCTCAGCATCCTCATTCTAAAGCTCTGACGTACAACTTGAACAGAATCTAGAATGAGAATGCTAAGGTCCCACAATGCCATACACAAGTGAAAAGCCTTAGCAACAAACCATTGCTATTTAAAGGACCATTAAAAATTGGAAAAGCATGATGAAAACCCCATTAAGGGGCAACAAATTAAAATGCAGAATGCTAAGACAATCAACAGATACAGAAATCAAAACTAAAGAATAATTCTGAAGTGAGGAAGAAAGTCCAGGATGTTTTCTTTTTAAAAGTTTGGCATGGTGACTAACAAGATAACTCTATGAATGGCCACTTCCCTAAGAAGAACTTTTTGAAACAGTGGTGCCTTCAATGAAACAGACTCTTTCATAGTAGTATAATTATAGCCCTGCCATGTTATTGCCAAGAAAGACAAAGCTATGAACTTACCAGCAATTGAGTTTCAGTTGAAGGAGACTACCATTTTTAACATGTGTTGACTCAGTCCACTGTCATTTCTTCCATTATTGCTACCTATTATGGAGAAATGGCTTTAATTTCAGATATGTCATCTTTCAGTGTCCTCATGAAACGTTGATGTTTTTGTCAGCTTGGAAAATTGAGTATGTTCAGAAGAAAGCTAGCACACATTTTGTAGGGCA
This sequence comes from Naja naja, assembly GCA_009733165.1. NCBI lineage: Eukaryota > Metazoa > Chordata > Lepidosauria > Squamata > Elapidae > Naja > Naja naja. The sequence continues at coordinate 152,533,322 of CM019149.1, read as the reverse complement.
TCATATGGAATGGCTTTCAGGGGTCTACACTCACAGCTTCTTGGATTCCTGAGCCTCCATCATCTCATTCTCTTCAGCTATACCAAAAGTTTTCTGCTTCATTTGCACAGTGGGGGATTGGATTTCATATTTTATTTCACCATAAAAATAATGGCAAGGAAAAGCAAGGAAGGTGGCAGGGCATCAGTTAGCTATTCCCAGTGCTCCTTCCCATGACAGTTAAAGCATGTGCTCACTGACTGATAGACAGGAAAGGAGGATAATTATGAAGCAGTGTGAAAAGGCTGCTTAGAATCAGGAGAAAGGACTTAAAGATGGGCTTTTAATTGATATATCATGTGGGAGAAGAAGTGGCAGAACCTGGGGGTGCAGTTAAAAGAGGAATTAGTCTAGGATCCCTACATACATAGCCACAAGTGGACGATGTCCAACACCCTTGTATTTTGTTGAGCCTTTTCGAAGTAACCACTAGTTGAGGAGATTCCTATGCATAGGCATGAGTAGTAATAAATCTGTTTAATTGAAAAATGTGTGGACCTGATCTTCTGTGCTTGACAATTGCTTACGTATCATAAGCCACATGCTAACTGATTGATCCTGCAAGTCATTGGATGGAATAACTGTCCATACTGTCCCAGGAATATTTGCTTTACAACCCTACGATTAGAAGAGAAGATGCTGCTTTTCTGTGTAACAGGGAATATCGGTGAAACCATATGGATTTTTTTTCTTTTGAAATATCCGGCAGGCACCAACTGAAAATATGAGAATTCTCAAGCAGGTTAACTGTACCAGGCACATCAGAAGTGCAGGTAAAACAAGTTACTGTCTGTGGCATTAGCTCACCCAGCAAAAGGAAAGGCTATCTTGGAACCAGATGACCAAAGGATGGGAAAGGATGGGAACAAACAGCATAACTCTCAGCCTTACCTTAATAGCAGATCAGGTGGCAAACCTGCCTGCAAATTTTACCATGTCAGATAGTGGATGGAGATTCACAGCACTTACTGCTTCTCTATGTGAAAAAAATGAATAGTGTAATACCTGGATATAAAAAACCCACATTTTACATTAGTCTGGTCTCCGATCTAACAGTTTCCTACCTGCAGGGACTCTAACAAATATTTGTTTATGGGAAATTATGGAGTTGTGTAAGCTTCCCACATGCAGTCTAAAATAGCTCAGATGGAAGTCCCTAGCCTTCTCAAAGAAAATGCTCTTGACCAACTGATTTATCACACTCTCCTCTATTTATAAGCAGCCCATAATACAGGCAGGAGTAAGAAATCTGCAGATTCCAAAGCATTTTAACAGTCTCCCAGCCCTAAATTATTCTGATCATGCTGCCAGAAAAACTCACACACATATAAAGGGGGGGAGAGGAATCTGTCAACAGAAGGAAAATCCCAGCCGTCCACAGATACAGTTCAGCAATGCTCTCTTTATGTCCTTGCTTCATTCCCTATGCTTTCAGCTCCAGAAATCCCTGTGAAACCTTAGCCTTCTCTGGTAAAATATATTTTCCACTGGGAGAACAATCAGGGCTGTGGATAGGAAATAAAATTTGATTCCGAATGGCCAAGGTAGAGGCCTATAATATTATTCATGAAGGCATATATACATGTCTCAGGATAATGTTGCAGGATCCAATCTGGGTCGGTCACTGGGACCAGAGACTTAGTCTTCTAAGCTTTTGGACTCATGCTGGAGCCCATCCTCAGAGAACTTCTAGCAGAATGTGCTAGAGAGAAGTTGTCTGTGGAGATTCTCAAGTCATTCAGGTCATGGTTGTCCCAAAGGTGCTTTTTTCAAAAGGCAACTGGACTTTCTGGTTTTTCTTTGAAGATGTTTTGCTTCTCCTCCAAGTTTCTTGGATGAGAAACAAAAGGTCTTCGAAGAAAAACTGGAGAGAAGTTCTACATTCTACATTCTGCTAGAGAGAGGTTACCTGAGGATGGGCTCCAGCACAAGTTTGAAAGCTTGGAAGACTAAAACTCTGGTCCCGGTGACAGATCCAGGTTGGATCTTGCATATAATATTCCATGCTGTGGTCATTTCACACCAAATAATTACTGGAAGTTTCCCATCAAGGGGGTCTTGAACATTCATCCCTATCTAATGGAAAAGTCCCATTCTGGAAGCGGACTTAACACTTTTAAAAGATCAGATTTGTTGAACACATATGAAAAGCTTGTCTGGACTATGTGTAGCTAGCCACATCAAGTAATACTAACCATACAATACTACGCACATCTTTTTCAAACCAGTCCCATCCAGTCCAATCCAGGAATTCATTTTAATGAAATGAATACAGGAATTGTTAATAAAATGACTAGTGGATTGTGATTTTTCTGCCTCAGGGTCAATAGGCATTCATTTCTTCTTGGCTGTTTAAGCAGCAAAATAAAAAAATAGTTAGGCTATTTCTGAAACTTGCCACCCTACACCCTGCGTGGCTTGGTGGGCATGGCAGGGGAAGGTTACTGCAAAATCCCATTCCCACCCTGCTTTCCAGCTCCATTCTCCTGTGCAGGGCAACCAAAGAAGACCCAGCTGATCAGATGGGACTCAATGGGAGGCAGAGAATAGATGGGGGCGGGGCCAATCAGAGGTGGGATTTGCCGGTTCTCTGAACTATTCAAAATTTCTGCTACCGGTTCTCCAGAACTGGTCAGGACCTGCTGAATACCACCTCTGCCCCAAACAAATGTAGAAATAAAGCTAATCAAAATTGTAAATGCATCAGACTCTTGAATTAAACACACATTTAATGATTTCAGACTAGCGTTGATGAAGTTACTTAATTTGGGTAAGGAGACATCTGCAAGAAAACAACCAAGCTCAGAGAGCACCAAGGACCCCCTCATTTCAACCCTGAGCTACAAATATTCTCCTCTATCAGTTAAAGATTTCTGCTCTCCCCTCCCAAATCACAGTTTAAATACAATTATAGTCAGCGAGATATCATCACTTTATCCTTCTGCTGCCATCAGCCAGTGCAAAAAATCTCCATATTCATGCCAGAAGGCCAGCAGAGAAGTCAGAGAATGAAAAAGTAGACCTGTGTCCACAACTTGACAATTGCCCTTCCACAACAGATAGCACCCAACCCAGTCCCTTCCCTGCTGAGCAGAGCAGTGTCTAACACAACATAGATGTGTGGCTGCTATAAAAGATGAGATGTATGTTTAGGCCATCTGACCTGTGAATACACTGCTTTTGTGTAACATTCATCCCCACAATAGATGGCTTACCAAGACTGTCTTCCCCTATCTCTATAAACATCACAATGAATAATGCCTCTATAGTTATATTGTAAGAAAAAAAATACCACAAATAAGTAGTGATGATTTTGACAACATTTTCCATTTTCATAGCGCTTTGCATCCCTTATTGTTTTTATAATAAACTTCTAAAAGACCTCAGCATTATAATTGCCTCACTATTGTAAGGAGAAGCTGAGATTTGGAAGAAGTCCCTTTTCTAAGGCCACCTAAGAAGGTCTTAATTTCTTAACCTCTGAGTTGAACCAGCTCAGTCTTCATAATACATTAAATGGAAGTTGGAATTACACAAATTCTGTAGCTCTGGTGTTACTAGGAAAACCTACAACCAGGGCAAGAACTACTCTGCCAATTGTTGACAGATGTGTACACTTATAAAATTAAGACATATGGACAAGGACAAAAATATTCCCTCTTGAGCCTGGAAATCACACAATAAATTCTTATTTTATATCCGGTAGTTTATTATTGGCAATAAGAGCATGACAGAAGAAGCAATTCTTGGCAGCTGCTCCTGATTTGTTCTTAATCTTATGCATTCTTACCTGGAACCAAGCCCCATTAAACACAGCGCACTGTGTTTGCAGTGAAAACTTGCACAAAATTGCACTATTTTACCTATTTCACATTGTAGGTAATGAGGCACAGCCTCTATTTATCTCATTAAGGGAGACATAATAACTTTTTAATTAATAACACAATTACAAGATTGGGCTAATTTATCCAGTGATTATGAAAGAAGGATGACGTCATGTCCACTCACTGCAAAACTGTAAAGGATTTCAAGTGTAAACTAATGAAGGGTCACCCTGGATCTTGGTAGGAATTCAACCTCTGCGATAATGAAAAAAGATATGCAAGAGAGGCTGTTTGGTTTAGTGGTTAAGGAATCGGGCTAGAAACCAGGAGATGGTGAGTTCTAGTCCTGCTTTAGGGATGATGTCAGGTGGGTGGCCTTGGGCCAGTCTCTCTCTCTCTCTCTCTCTCTCAGCCCAATTTACTCACAAGGTTGCTGTGGGAGAAATAGGAGGAGGAAGGAATATTATGTGTGTGTTCACTGCCTCACGTTATTTAATACAGGTAGTCTTCAACTTATGAACACAATTCAGCCTGAAATGTATGTTGTTAAGTGAGAATTTGTTAAGGGAATTTGGTCCCATTTTATGACATTTCTTGCCACAGTGCAGTTGTTAAATTAGTAATCTGGTTGTTAAGTGAATCTGGCTTCCCCATTGGCTTTGCTTGTCAGAAGGCTGCAAAAAAGTGATCACATGACCCTGGGACTCTACAATGGTCATAAGTATGAGCCAGTTGCCAAGCATCTGAATTTTGATCCCGTGATCGTGGGGATGCTGCAAAGGTTGTAATTGTGAAAAATGGTCATAAGATCCTTTTTTCAATGATGTAACTTTGAACGGTCACTAAGTGAACTCCTGTTAGTGGAGGATTATATGTAAAAGCAGGATAAAGATGTAATAAATAAAATAAAATAAACCTCCAATAATCTAAATATTCTTTATTTTCTACCTCTGATATTCCCGGGGGATTAAAAATAGATCAACAGGGTAAAGCTTTTCTCAATCAAGATTAGAATTTGGGGGGGGGAAATAGAAGAAGGTCCATTTGTTATAAACCATCATATTCTAAACCAGGGGCATCAAACTCAAGGCCGTGGGCTGGATCCAACCCACGGGGTGCTTAAATCTGGCCCATGGGGCCAGCCTGGAAATAGCAAAGGACCAGCCCACTGTGCCTCTGTTAGTGAAAATGGGGCATGGGGGGCTGCATGGGGGCCCTCTGTGCCCCGTTTTTGGCCTATAGGGCCTCCTGCAGTGCCCTGCTAATTAAATGGGGCACAGGGGGGCATGCGCAACCACCACACCCCATTTTGGCCGGCAGGGTGCTGCACGGGACGTCTCCACCTACCCGGCCGGCCGGCTGGCCTACAGAGAACTACAATACTGATCTGGCCCTCGAAGAAATCCAGTTTGACACCCCTGTTCTAAACAGTGAGAGGGCCCCTGAGTGCAATGGAAGACTGTATCTCACTGTGCCATTTTAATTGCCCCCCCTGGTGCACCCCCTGAAGGGGTGCAGGACAGAGAGAGAAACAGACTGGTTCAGTTACTGTTCAAATGGCACAGCAAGCCAATTGCAGCAATATTTCTAAGGACTACATGGGAGGGTAATTTATTTATAGACTGATGCAGATGTTCTCCCTTCATCACCTTCCATGCCTGGAGAAATTTGCAAATTTATTCCCCTCCAGGTCCTCTCTTCGAATGCCCAGATTGATTGAAAGATTAAACATGCTACAAAGGCATGACCTGATACTTTGGATACAACAGATTCAGAGGATTATTATTTTAGGAACTCCTGACATTCATAGGTCTAAGTGTGCTATTTTGGATGGCAGCATCATTCAAACTACAGCCAACTGCAAATAATTTTGCCTTTGCCAGGTTGTTTCTTAAAGAGAAATTATGTCTTTTAGCTGAAGCACGCATTGCTGGTATAGCCTGCTACACCCTCTTTTCCATTTCTGTGTTACACATGATAGTTAAAGTCACCATTGCAAGTTTGATTCTGGGTGCAATTCAAAGGGTTGGTTGTGTCCGGCGTGAAAGACCAGTCCAACCTGGGAAGGATCTATTAAGCTGATTTATTGCTATAGCCTGTGTACAGGAATCTTCCCATTTAGTGGTCGGCACCTATTTAGAGTTAAATTAAGAACCAACAGCACTCAAGGAGGACTGGACTTAGGTCACTTGTGGCTACATAAAGACTGATGCCTCTTTTAATCCCAACCCTCGCTTCTGCCATTCTTTCTCCCACAGGTAAACCCTTAGATGGCATAGGGCCTGATTAACCTAGAGACCACCTGGCTCCCAACACATATGCTCAGTCCATTCAATCCAACAGGATCGGTGTACTATGGGTTCCTTGGATTACACAATGTCATCTGTTGGGACTTCAGAAGCACACCTTATCTGCAGGAGTGCCTGCCCTCTGGAATGAGATTATCCCATCCCAAGATCCAGATGTTTCCCTTCCCCAACTCTGCTATGGTTTGGAAGAGCCATGAAGAGCCCTCACTTCATTGCACTTGCCATCTTTCATCTTTCTTTTTGATGTTTTATATATGCCATTTCTTTGATTGTTGTGAGTTGCCCAGAATCGTTGAGAGTTAATTTGGGCAGCATACAAGTTTAATGATATTATCATCCTCATTATCATCATACAGAGAAGCTCCCAGGATGTTTAATCTGACATGGCTCCCCATACCCAACCACCTAGTTACTGGGAATCACATTCAAATGGCTTTGTATCTGATTTTTTCCCCCATCTGCCCAAGACTAGCTTAAAATACCATTCAGTTAGCAGAAGATGAAATTTGATTAAACCAAGAATAAATCAAGTCTATTTTCCATTTCCATCACCAGGATGAATCAATCAGCACATATGTTATAATTTTAAGCTTCTTTTATTTATTGACCTATAGTAACTGTTATTCAAAGGAATGGAAACTCAGAACATAAAGAATCCATTCCATTAGTAGGTATAAATAGTATGTCATATATATTAGCATTATTTAAAAAAAACAGTCCAAGTTTTTTTGTAGTACTGATCTGACTGCTCTACATTTATATTAAGAAGATTAAAAAAACCCTCACTAACCAGGGCCTTTTCACTAAAAGTGCAATGGATTTAGTTAGGTGCTGGTCTAGAAATCAGGTGACTATGAGTTCTAGTCCTGCCTTAGACATGAAAACTGACTGGGTAACTTTGGGCCAGTCACTGTCTTTCAGCCCAGCCCAGCCCATCTCACAGGGTTGTTGTTGGGGGCAAATAGAGCCTTGGTGGTGCAGGCTGTTAAACACCTAGCACTTAGCTCCAGCTGCCTGCAATTAGTACAGGGCTCGAATCCCACCAGGCTCAAGGTTGACTCAGCCTTCCATCCTCTCAGGGTAGGTAAATTGAGGACCCAAGATTGTTGGGGGCAATAAGCTGACTTTGTAAAAATGCCACTTAGTAATAAGCAGGCATATACAATGGAATGAAGGCTATTGCTGAGCGCATTGGGTTGTATCCCAAAAATTGCAAGCCGCTCTGAGTCTCTGGAGAAGGGCGGCATATAAATACGAATTAAAAAAAAAAATAGGAGGAGGAAGGAGTGTTAGGTTTGTTTACCACCTTGAGTTATTTATAAAAATAATAAAGGCAGGATAAAAATCCAAATAAATAAATAAACCCTCGTATTTAAGTTCTAGGTAAGTCAGAGTGCTAAAATCAAAGTCCACCAAAACAGAGATTTAATTTGCTCAACCTACTTTTTACAGGCTTCCTTGCTCTGAGAAAGGCTCCCTGCCTCTGGTGATCCCTATTTGCAGCTGGTTCCCCACAAGTGGAACGCTCATCACTTTCCAGATATAGCTCTACAGCAGGGGTGTCAAACTCCTGGTCCACGAGCCAGACCCATCACGTGCTGGCCATGCCCACCCCCAGTTTAGTGAAGGGGGAGAAAGTCGTGATACATCACATGATGACAATGTGATGCTGCGAGTGTGATACCCTTGATCTATGGCACGCCTCAAAGTCCTCTTGCCAAAATGGGCCACTGGTAAGTATGTATTTTTCAATTACAGGTCAAGCTACCTTGGGGATTAACAGGGGCCCACCACCAGGATCTTCTCCTTCACCCCAGGAAATTGGGAATACAGCTGACTTCAGTTTATGATAATTGAACCCAGAGGTGGTATTCAGCAGGTTCTGACCAGTTCTGGAGAACCGGTAGTAGAAATTTTGAGTAAATCGGAATACCACCTCTGACTGGCCCCACCCCCAACTATTCTCTGCCTGCCAAGTCCCAGCTGATGGACTGGGTCTTCTTTTGTTGTCCTGCACAGGAGAACGGAGCTGGAAAGCAGGTTAGTGGGTGGGGAGAGAATGGAGATTTTGCAGTATCCTTCCCCTGCCACACCTACCACGCCATGCCCAACAAGCCACACCCACAAGCCACGCCCACAGAACCAATAGTAAAATTTTGAATTCCACCACTGATTGAGCCCAACATTTCTGTTGCTAAGCGACAGAGTTGTTAAACGAGTTTTGATCTATTTTACGATCTTTCTTGCCACATTTGCTAAGGGAATCACTGCAGTTCTTAAGTTAGTAGCATGGTTGTTAAGTGAATCTGGTTTCCCCATTGATGCCTGTCAGAAGGTTGTAAAAGATGATCACATGACCCCAGAACACTGCAGCCATCACAAATATGAGCCAGTTGCCAAGCATCTGAGTTTTGATCACATGATCACGGGGATGCTGCAATGGTTATAAGTGTCAAAAATGGGCATGTCACTTTTTCCAGTGCCTTTGTAACTTTGAATGGTCATTAAACAAACTGCTGCAAGGTGAGGATTACCTGTATTGAATTTAGTGATGGGCTTTAAAGATAATCTTAAAACACAGATTCCAATAGATTTACTTATTTATTTGTTGATTTATTCAACTTCTATAACTGCTCCTCTCAGTCAATGACTCTGGGTGGCTTACAATTCAAAAAATATATTACAATCAAAATGCTGAAAACATTTTAAAACAATAAAAACAACTAGAAATAGTTGAAGGCAGTCCTGTAATAATTGGATCCAAACTATTTTGTGTGTGTTATGTGTAAAGCAGGGAATCTACATTTTTCAGCCCTTGGATACATAGGGAATCTTAGGGATGTTCATGATCTTGAGGTCACTGAAATGTGTATCCAGTCACAAAACACTCATCGCTCAAGTGGGATGGACTTTCAAAAAAGAGCAGTCTGATTTCCCTTTTATTGTCAAAAAATGTCTTTGGCACATACATGTGCCACAGTGGAAGGATTCAAATTTTTTTCACTACCGGTTCTGTGGGCATGGCTTGGTGGGCGTGACTTGGGTGTGGCAGGGGAAGGATACTGTAAAATCCCCATTCCCTCCCCACCCGCTCACCTGCCTGCCAGCTCTGTTCTCCTGTGCAGGGCAACAAAAGAAGACCCAGCCAATCAGCTGGGACTCAGAAGGGCAGAGAATAGATGGGAGCAGGGCCAGTCAGAGGTGGTATTTCAAACTACTCAAAATTTCCGCTACTGGTTCTCTGAACTACTCAAAATTTCCGCTACCGGTTCTCCAGAACTGGTCAGAACCTGCTGAATATCACCTCTGATGTGCCACCCCAAATAGGATTCATAACAGAAGCTTAGTCAGTTTGCAGCTAGAGAAAATGCAGCGGAAGCCAAATCTGCTTTTCCTAGGTAAAGTTGCAAATGAGAAATCAAATGAATTTGGCACAAGACTTATCTAGTTATTGCCAGTCTGTGCTCCCCCAAAGTAGAGTCTGTTGGGAATAAACCCTAGGCCTAAGACTTAATCTTCCCAAAGACTCCAACCCTACCAATGCCAAATTAATTATTTTATCTAACTCAGCAAGTTTCCCCTTCTAAATCCTGTCTTCTTGGGATTAAATCCCCCAAAACCCTTTTTAACTCTGCTGAAATGTCATTACCTGCATGCAAATGATGTCTCACATAATCACACACATACATTGTCAGGAGAAAATATTTCCAAATATGTCTGTTTATGAAGCCAATGTTGTAGTTTCTGGTTAGTGCCTTGCAATTCAATGGCTATGGAAAATATGCTTATGCTATATTTTAAGAAACTCAAACCAGCATCGCTTAGTGACCAACACTGTTAAATGCAGAGAAAATGGAATACAGGTAGTCCTTGACTTACCACAGTTCATTTAAGTTACAATGGCACTGAAAAAAGTGACTTATGACCATTTTTCACACTTACGATCGTTGTAGCATCCCCATGGTCATGAGATTTATATTTGGATGCTTGACAACTGGTTCATATTTATGACGGTTGCAGTGTCCTGGGGTCATGTGAACCCTTTTTGCAATTTTCTGACAAGCCAAGTCATGGGGAAGCCAGATTCGCTTAACAACTGTGTTACTAATTTAACAACCGCAGCAATTCACTTAACAATTGGGGCAAGAAAAATCGTAAAAGGGGAAAAAACTCACTTCACAAATTTCTCACTTAGCAACATAAATTTTGGACTCAGTTGTGATTGTAAGTTGAGGACTACCTGTATAAAGCAATTAAATTCTATTTGTCCAGCAAGTCTATTCCTCTCAAAGGACCAGACATATCCTGCAGGAAAGAGAAAGAAAGAAACTAAGAAAGGATGAAAAAAGGAGATCCTATAAAGTATTTGATTATTTGAGCAAATACTTTTCAATAAACTGAGACTCAGCCCAGAGTTTCCTTTCCCCACATAGATAGCTGGTTGCAGAAAATAATACAGTGTTGAACATCTTTGCAGGCAATCATTTTTTCAGCCAATCTGTTTACCTAATGTTAAGATCATGTTATACCTAATGTTATATATAACGTTAACATCATGTTGCCAGGGCCTAACTAGAAACTACATTTCTTCCTGATCTGTGTAACACTGACAATAATGGCTGGACCTCTCTTCTTTGGTTAATTCCTCTATATTGACTATCATTATTACATCTGATGTGTTTCCAGGAAGATCTTGCCCTGGGCAAAAGACATTTGTATGGAGATTGTCATCTGTTGAGCTTGGATCAGCCTTCCTCAACATCCTGTCAAGCATATGTAGCCATTTTATTTAGCCTTATGATATATTCCTTTTCTTTCTTTCTCTTTGCTGGTTATGGGGGGAAGGGTTTCAGGCTTGCCACATTCCTAAGCGGGGAGTGGTGGAGCTAGAGTGAGTTGTTTAGGCTAGGTGGCTCTTCTTCCCATGGGAACAACATGGGCTGACCCTGCTGAGGCCTTGAGGTGGAGATTGATGACACCAGGCAATGCTGAATGACTTCTATTGGAGAATGTGACTTTTAGAGGTTGTTTCTAACTTCCAATATTATGTGGTGTAATTTCAGGTTGTGTCAGATCCGGAATTACAACAGACTTTGCTAATTTGATGCTTTTCTAAATAAAAGAAATTATTATGGAAGATGGACTTTGCTCTTTTCTTTTTAAATGGATTTCATCACTTGGAAACCTGACACATATGTTTTGGAAGCACTGGGACTACATCTCCCAGCCTTAATAGCTAGGATGCTTTATGACTCAGCAATTCTTGCGTCCCCTGTCTGGGAATTCCTAGCTGAGAATTCATGGGGTATGCAAAATGGTTTCTCTAACCAACCATTGTTATAGTCTTCATTTCCGGTATTCTCCTTTGCTTCTAAGGTGGACAGAAGGAAGTTGGAATGGTGGGATGGATAGAAAGCACTACAAAGCCTGACTCCAGACCTTCTGCTCAGCTGTCATGTGTTTGGGTTGGGTTGGATTTATTAAATAAGCAGACCCACTGGGGTACATTCAAGTAAGGATGTGTGAAATGGAACAACCATGGCTTAGTGTGACACGCGTATCATGCATTATACATAAGAAAATCAGAGGTTTATGAAGAAGTGAAATGAGTCCCCTGGGGAAAAGGGGACACAGAGCCCCCAAGTTCCCCTGTGGAAAAAAGAGCCATTGCTCAGGTGGCACAGTTTCTCTAAGGGAATAAGACATGAGAGTAAAGATTAAACTTCTTTAGCAAGGAGGAGAGCTTTCTTAAGGTAGTATTCACTTCAGAGAAAACTTGCTTCCCCTCCATCAAACTATATGTATATATGGTACTTTACATTAGTCATTTATTGCATTGGGTTGTTTCCATTCATATCAACAAGCCCTGGGAAGCAGCAGTCCAAAGCATCTGGTATTGGAGAACAAAAACTGCATTGTATACTCTTCTAATAATTTTTTTCATCTATCAGAAATTTATGGAGTTTTTTTTAAAACCCTAATAAAGAGCCATTGATGGTAAAGAAACCAAAATGACCCCCATCCTAAATCTGCAACAGGAGTTCTTTGCTTGTTGATTTTTGTCCTCTTTTCCAGGTATTCAAATTCCTTGGGAGGTAAGCACTTATAAATATTATTCCTTTATAAAGGGTCTCCAGAGAACCAGTTTGATGACTGGTTAAGATACCTGGCTAAAAACTGGGGAACCGAGAGTGTTGCTAATAAGAAAAGTTTAGATAAGCTTGCTAGGGCATTTGGGTGTCATATTTTGAAAATGTCTCAGCAAATGATAGTGTTTTTTTTAAAGGGATGACCCATTTTAATAAACCTGGCTAATTATCATGTAGTTTTCAATATCTGGAACAGGGAATTTATTTTAAATCTTTCTGCCCCCATATCATATCAGATTTCAGAGTATATGTAAATGCGTTCATCTTTCATTCCCTTTTTCAGATAAAGATACTGCCTTCAAATCGAGTGGCTGAGCTTCTCTTGGTTCCCTGGTAAGCCTGGGCTTGATTTCAATTAGTCAGTTCCCTAGTTTTTTTATTATTATGTAGGAATAAGGGCTGGAGATATTATGTAACTCTTATGGAACCTCAGAGTACTATAGCGCCATGGTGGTGCAGTGGTTAGAATGCAGTATTGCAGGCTAAAGCTGCCAAATGCCAGAGTTTGATTCTCAATGGCTCCAGGGTTGAATCAGCCTTCCATCCTTCCAAGGTAGGTAAAATGATGATCCAGATTGTTCGGCGCAATATGCTGACTCTATAGACTGCTTAGACTTAGAGAAGGCTGTAAAGCAGGGGTCGCCAACCTTTTGGACCTGAGGGATCACCAAACTCATAATTTTAAATCCCGAGGACCAGAGACTCTGGGAAAATCCCAAAAAAAGTCTGCAGGAAAATTCCCCACCCTATTTTCCTACCAATCTGTCATTCTTTATTTGGGATCACAGGATACCGTCTCCAGCTCCGTTCACAGGGGGAGAGAGAGAGAGAGAGACTTTTGGCTTCATGCAAGGAAAGCAGCAGAAGCAGCAGAGGCAGCAGAAGTCTTTCTTTCTCTCCCCCAAATTCTGCCAGAAATGAGTCTTTGTGAGACTTGTCGTGCTGGCGCAGTCTCTTGGAGCAGGATGCCTTGCAGGGTCCCAAAGACTCATTTCTGGTAGAGTTTGGGGGAGAGAAGAAAGACTTTTGCTGTTTTCCTTGCGTACAGCCAAAAGCAGAAAGAAGCAGAAAGAAGCAGCCCAGTGGCCTGGTGAGGCACATGGGGCAAGTGGGTCAAGTTTCCCCACCTCTGCCCTTTCCCCCCTCCCCTCACTACCTTGTGTTGTTCGCAATACAAACGATGCAAGCCTTGTGTTCCCTGGCTGCCACTGTGTAAAGGGACTATGCTACTATTGCTATACCTATCATTCCCAAATAGCATACCAGGCTGACTTGATAACAATGGATATTATAGCCTGACACAAAAATTTCTGGAAACACCCCGGAAATATCATAAATATACATTTATTTTTATAAGCATTCTCTATGAGTAGCAGATATATAAATAATTTTGAGCACTACCTACTAGGATAGCTGTCACCATTCTGGCACTTTCATGGCTATTTTTGCAATCCGGCCTGGACTGACAGGGGATCGGGGTTTTAATTTGATTGTTTATTTGGCATAATTTAATATCTTTTTAATTTCTTTTAACTTTTGTACTTTCTGTCTATGTACTCCGCCCTGAGTCCTTCGGGAGAGAGGGCGGCTTATAAGTCCAAATAAAACAAAAAAACAAAACAAAAACTTTCTATGTGTATTGGATTTTCAGTTCCCAGAATTCCAACCTTCCAGCAAACATGGCTCTAGGAAGCTCCACTGCATACATTTTGTGGGAATGAACGATATTTATCCAAACAGGCCTATGTTAGAAACTGATTTTCCTGTTGAAGAAAATCTCTTCCCCTCCTGATGATTCACTAACCTGAACAAGGATGTTCTATCCCTCAAAAATTTACACACGCACACACCAGTAAAGTTCAACTAATTCTGCCAGATCAACTGTTCCATCTGTATTAAGCAAACCTGATTGTTGGAAATCCCTAGGTACCTAAATCCACCTCCTCTGGATTATGCAAGAAGGATTCAACCAACAAGCAAAGCTGATACACTAACTCTTCAGAAGGCTATACTTGGCTGGGTGACACTGAACTCAGACTGCAATTCAAGCAATTAAATAAAACAGAGGGGCTTGATCGTAGGACAATATCCTCAGGGCACCTAAGACACAATGGACCTGGAGGCTCTAAATTCCGAAAGGAATGAAACCTTGGCTCATTTTATTTCTAAATTATTTATTAAATTTATATGCTGTCCCTCTCACCTATAAGGCAGCTTTACACTCGACAGACTCCCTACCACCACCCACTGCATTCAACAAAGAACCCTCAACCCACACAAACTTCTACATAAGAGGAGCCAAGAAGACCAGGAGGGACAAGGAAATCCCCCTTTTCTTCTTTAAGAGCCTAGCAGACATTTCCCTCCTAATCAGAACAACCCCTGTCCTTAGATCTGTAAAGCCCCTATCTTTACTGAAGGAGGTTATTTTCAGACTCTCGGAGCAGAGCTTTTTTGAGCATTAGAAATCCGATCAAATAGAAACACACCAATGATTCCAAAGGCATTGCAACTTGCTGTAAGTCTTTTTTCTCCCACTCTTTCTCTCATTTGGATACCACGGGGAATGGGGGGGAAACCCTTGTATCTTCTGTAGGAAAGCTAAGCAGAGACAACGTCTGGGAGTGGGGGGATGAGGTGGGGTGACATACAGCTTCTGTGTGATCAGAAAAGCTTTTTTTCCTCTCCCAGTATAGACTGCCCCCTTCCTTCTACCAGCTTAGATAGAAGTAGAAGCGTGACAAGCAGATGTGGGAGATAAAAACAGATAAAAACCAACAAGAAACATGTTTGTCTCTACAGCAGACCTTACACATTATGCAATTCCTACTCAGAAAGTATTTTCATGTGGAAAATACCACGCAGCCTAGATTGAAGAGGGAGACATGGGAAAACCTTAGAGACATGATGGTGATGTACAAGTTGCAGGGTGAATTACTGGGGCCAAATTCCACATACAGTAAGTGGCCTGTGGTTTCTTAGCTGCGACACATGATAACTTATGACGAAGACTGTGTCATAATTTTGCAATAGGTTTCAACATTAAATGTGTTCGGTGCTTCAATCTCCGATGACAGACATGAACCATAGACTTGTCATTGGGTACTAATTCGAAGTTGCCATTTTTTCCCTCTCTTTTCAAAGCCAATGAAGCCCTGATTTGATTTTTAAAAAAGTTTCCTTTAAAGATCGTGCGACTAAAGTATCTTTGGTTCTCTTCCCTCATGATAGGATGACTCATTTTGGCATGTAGAGCAGGAGGGAAAGACCACGATGAAATTCATTTCTCCTACTTCCCAATTACTCCCCAAATTAGCAATTAAAAAAAAAGGTAAGGAGCATTATAATCCTTGTTTCCCATATATACAGAGCACTTCTATCTTTCAGAAACTGCCTCCATTCTTTCATAAGCAACAGTCAACAGTTGATTCTTTAATTTTCTGCACAATTACTTGAAACTAATTAGTAACGACCTAGAAACCAAGAGGCTCTGAGTTCTAGATCTGCCTTAGGCATGAAAACTGGCAGGGTAATTTTGGGCCAGGCACTCTCTCAGCTCAATCTACTTCACAGGGTTATTGTGGTGGGGAAAATAGGAGAGGGAAGGAGCATTAGGTCTGTTGGGTGCCTTGAGTTACTTATAAAGTAATAAAGGCATGATAAAAATCAAATATGTGTGTGCAGATTATTTGGAGAATCAAGGAGAAGGCTTAGTGGGTAGAGTTTGATTGGAGAGAACTAGGTTTAAGACCAACTTGTGAGTTAAGATTAATTATCTTTCACCCATCTCTACTATTTGAAGAAAGAAAGAATGGCCTCCATTCTAAGTACCTTGAGCTACATATATGATCAATTTTATAAGGGTAACAAAATCATTCTTTATAAAGCAAATTATGTGGCAGGAACATGGTTGAAAGTATTGTCCTTCCATACCCAGTGCCCTTTTACCCAACTTCCCAATTCACACATTTTACATATAATTTCTAACCTTTTGGGTAGCACTCAGTTCACATGTTTATATGTTGTTGATGTGCCTGCATGATATCAGAGATCCATACTATATATTCTACCACCCACACATTTTATTCTCTAACAGGAAGCCAACTTGAAGCTTCAGGCCTTGAGGGAACTACTGCACAATATTTATATGTGGGAAGAATTTATTCTGCTTACATAAAGTTAAAAGTGATGCATTGGGTCAATTTTCACCCTCAAGGATGTCCAACACAGGTTCAAAGATACTTGCTGTATTAATGACTGAGGGTAAATCTGTTTGATATGGCAACCCTTGGATGGCCAGATGCAAAGGCTGTAGTCCTTGACATGCCAGGTGGGAGTTTCACTAACCTGACAAGATCCACCTGGCAAAATTCCCCATGGATGCATGCTGGAGGAATTATTCCTGGCAACCTTAATGGCAAAAATCAAAAGTTCCAACCACATCAAACTCCCAAAGCTTCAAGAACCCTTTGCACTTTAGGGGATCATTAGAAGAAATTCACCAGATCATCAGAGAACCGTGTGGGACCTATATGTGTGTGTTGCATGTACATCCTGTTCTGGAGAGCCACCATCTCTCTCACAGCTCTCCATCATGCCTCCATGGCATGTGCACACCTGCCATGGGCAGTAGTAGGTCAACATACAGATGTCACACTAGGTTTCCTCCTCAAAAGGGACGTCCAACCTTTCTTGAGAAGTACAAACTTCATCAGTTCAGAATTGTGGTGGCAAAGGTGAAGGAGGATGGGGCTGAGAGAAAGGAAGGGAAGAAGAGATCTTTGACAGGGAGAAAGACAGGGAGAAACACCTGGAAGTGTGAGCCCTCGAGTTTCCATATGGAAGACCAGACAACAAGGGGAGAGGGGGAGGAGGAGGAGGGGAGTTAAAAAAAAAGAGTGGGAAGCCAACTCACGCGTGCCATCAAAGCGGGTTGCTATGGTATCCAGGAAGGTGTTTTGGGGAGCCAGGAGGCCCCTCATTACCGGCATTTTAAGACTTGCTCAAGGACATCGCCATCGTCCAGTTGGAAGGGAAAAAAACCCAGAGGTATCGGAGAAAGAAGGGAGCCGAGACGGGGCCCTTCGCTTCCTCTCCCGGAGACAGGCCAGGGGGAAGCGGGGCTCTCTCCGCCCGCTGCTGCCGGAGGGGTGCGGGGGGGTGGGGGAAGGGGGGTTCGTGCCGAGGCTCCGCGGGCCACCGCCGCCTCCTCCAGACGGACGCCCAGACGGGAGGCGACCGCAGCCGCGACGGCAGAGACAGCGAGGTCAGACAGAGGCGAGGGGTGCCCCCGAAGAGCTCCGACTGCAGCGAAGGCGAGTGGCCACCACTTCCCTGGTGCGCGGCGGCGGGGCAACTCCTGGCGCAGGCTGGCCCGAAGTCCGACGTGACTCGCTGAGCCCTGCAAACGGCCGGCCGAAAGCCGAGAGGAGGACGCCCGGGCGACTGCCGCCTCTGTATCCTAACGGGAAAGACCCCGCCGCCGCCGCTGCCTCCCGCTCAGGCAGGGCCCCCATTCCCCTGGCCGGGCAGGGGCAGAGCCACTTCCCACTCCAGAGCTGCGTCCCGGCTGTGGAAGCCCGAAGTCCTTGCGGCAGCGCCGGGTGATGCCTCGATCTGCTCTGGCTGCCTTCGCATGTTCCGACGGCGAGTCCCAAACAGCCGGGCGCCGCTAACCAGCCTCCAGCGCCCGGGGCGGCATTGCAGACGCAGCCTTTTGCAGAGCCGAGCCGGGCTGCGCTCCTTCTCTAGCTCTTCTTGCGAGCGCCGCCGAGCTCAAAGTTGCTCGACTTGGCGGCGAGCGGTTCCTTTACCCGCCTGTTGTATGGGAGCTACCGCGCTTGCCTCCAGAGCAGCCGTCCGCAGTTTCAGCCGCCCCGAGGAGCAGCAGCAGCAGCGGCACCCAGCATCCTCAACTTGAAAGTTACCATAGCTACTGAAGACACACCCGGCGGCTTTTCCTTAAAGAAACAAGCCGCCTACCGCGTCTGGGATAACTGGCTGGTGTGGTTTGAGTGGCGGGGCCTCCTCGGTGGGGCAAAAGTTTCCTAGGTCCAACTGGGGGCCTGCAGGTACAAAACGGGATGGTTCTCCCATTTCAAAGATAGTTTTAGGAAGAGGATTAACCTAGTGAGAGGATTTGCACCAAGACAAACTCCTTGTGTGTCCAATCACACTTAGCCAATAAAAAGAGCCTTGGTGGTGCAGGCTGTTAAACACCTAGCACTTAGCTCCAGCTGCCTGCAATTAGTACAGGGCTCGAATCCCACCAGGCTCAAGGTTGACTCAGCCTTCCATCCTCTCAGGGTAGGTAAATTGAGGACCCAAGATTGTTGGGGGCAATAAGCTGACTTTGTAAAAATGCCGCTTAGTAATAATGAGCAGGCATATACAATGGAATGAAGGCTATTGCTGAGCACATTGGGTTGTATCCCAAAAATTGTAAGCCACCCTGAGTCTTCGGAGAAGGGCAGCATATAAATGTAAATAAAAAAAAAGAATTCTAATTCTTGTTCTACTGAATGCCAATATACACAAAGTAAGGAAGCTTTTCCATCAGTGTGTGCTACCTGTTCTAAAATATGCCAGGGAAACATGGACACTAACCTCACAATCAACACCCCAAAGGTGCTTTTTTCAAGAGGCAACTGGACTTTCTGGTTTTTCTTTGAAGGTGTTTTGCTTCTCATCCAAGAAACTTCTTCAGATCTGACTGGATGGTGGGGATTGACCATCCAGTCATCCATTCCCCGCCATCCAGTCAGAGCTGAAGAAGCTTCTTGGATGAGAAGCGAAACTTCTTCCAGGAAAAAACCCAGACAGTCCAGTTGCCTCTTGAAAAAAAGCCCCTTTGGGACAACCATGACGTGGATGACTCCACAGACACTCCATAGTGATGGAGCGTCTAGGGAGAATCAAACTCACAATCAGTACAAAAGTTATGAGTGGCTCAAAGAGCCATGGAAAGATACATGCTCGGCATCACAAGACAAGATAGAAAGACCTCCCACATGGATTAGAGAACAAACGAAAATATACGATGCCATCAAAAGAATAAAAGAACTGAAGTGGAAATGAGCTGGTTGCATAGCAAGAAGAAGTGATGGCAGATGGATTGAGGCAGTCATAGAATGGATCCCATTTGATAAAAAGTGTCCACAAAAGAGACCTAAAATAAGATGGAGTGACGACATCAGCAATTATTGCAGGCCCAACTGGCAAAGGAAAGAAAGCTCAAGACCACATTGGTTGGAAACATGCAAAAGAGGGCTTCCTTCTGCAGTGGATAGACAATGGCTAGAATGATGATGAAGGAAGATTACCAGAAACTCTTTGTAGGCCAACTTTTTCAGACATTGGAGACTGGAATCTCAGGTTTTTTGTGATGGTTGTGGCCAATGAGAGCTGAAGCACCAATTTACCTACTTCAGATATAGGATATTACTCTAATCCAGATTAGGCAAACTTTAATTGGTTTGCCTTGATTTGGTTCAAGTGTTGCCTGACTTTAAAAGGGGGTAGGATTAGGAATAAACCAAACTGGCCTCCCAAATAAGGCTAAGCAAGTCAAAATGTGTAAATTCATGTCAAAGCGAACAAGCCCAAACCCAGCATAATGTTATTTGTATAATTCAGATCAATTGCACAGAATATACCAGAGATATTGTGTCTGGAGTACCAGATCACTGAAATAGGTTGGCTTTGATGGGGTTTATTGACAAACCCAAAGCCTTAAATTGGGTGTAATAATTTTAAGATAATACCCTGGGCCTTTCATAATAAATGAACACAGAGAAATTGAATGAAACATTACCCATCACTTGTGCTCCTGCCAGGAAATGCATCATCACTTAGTAAACTGAAATGTGACAAGCTTCTGTTAAACAAAGGGCCAAAGAAAGTGGCATGTTTGTCAGCCTCATAACCCTGGAAGACATTTTCAAGCCTCTTCTACCCTCTTTCTATTCACAGCTATTCATATTTGGTAGGCACGAAGAACAGAATTATACCGAACCCTAATTTTCCTTTAAAACAAATCATTCCCACCCCCCAATTTCAATATGGTACTGGGGATGATGATACACAGCAAAGCAGGAGGCAGACTGGAGGTTTGTTAAGTTTTTTTTTTAAATGGGAGATGCCAGCTCTTTATTCTTTGTTCCTGAATGTGACGTTTAATCTGTTGTTAATGAATATATTCAGTCTGAAATCTTGAGACTGACTGTAAACTGCAGATTTGATGGCTAAAATTGGTGGCCTGAGTTTTGGACTTTTCTGCTTTGTGCACTTTTCCTGATAAAGAGTTTGCAGGCTTCAAAAGATGGCATACACCCCTGAACCATTGACCGATGAGACCAATACTACCTATCACTGACTTTCAGGTGTACTGTTTTTTTTGGGTTTTTTTAGCATGCCATCCTGGCTGTCATTTTTTAACAGGTGTGAATGCTATTTATTGAATGCTTGCTTGCTAAAACGTGGAAAATGTTACTTGTGAGAATGGCTCTTCCCAATTACGGATGCCCATCCCATCAGATCCGGCAGAAGAAGCATGCTGTGGGTCCCGTTGTTACAGAACTATACTTAGTGGGTCCCAGGAGGTGGGCCTTCTCTTGCTGCAGCACCTATCTCCCCCACGAAGTGAGGTCAGCTTCATCCTTACTTATATTCTGGAAGTTCCTCAAGTCCTAGCTATGCCTTCGGACCTGGGGGTCCCAGAGGTCTGGTAAGATCTTGAGGTGGCTTCCTTGCCAATCTAATCTCTTAGGTGCTTTGTGCTTTTTAACAATGACTGTTTTTTTAAAACATGGTTTTTGTTTTATCCCTTTGTTGTATGCCACCCAGAGTCACCTCTAGTGAAATAGGCAGCCATATAAATTTGATATAGAAACAGAAATGGTATTCAGCAGGTTCTGACCAGTTCTGGAGAACCGGTAGCGGAAATTTTGAGTAGTTTGGAGAACTGGAAAATACCACCTCTGATTGGCTCCGCCCCCATCTATTCTCTGCCTCCCGAGTCCCAGTTGATTGGCTGGGTCTTCTTTTGTTGCCCTGCACAGGAGAACGGAGCTGGAAAGCAGGTTAGTGGAGTGGGGAGGGAATGGGGATTTTGTAGTAACCTTCCCCTGCCATGCCCACCACACCACACCCATCAAGCCACGCCACACCCACCAAGCCACACCACACCCACTAAGCCACGCCCACAGAACCCATAGTTTAAAAAAATGAATCCCACCACTGTATAGAAATAAATATAGAAATATATTTTGCTTAAAAAAACACAACATAGGTCCTGCCTTTCTCAGAGCTGATGGTGATGAAGACAAGAGGCAAAACCAGAAGTAGCAGCACCTCATTTAAAACCAGGATGAAGTTAAAACAGTGGCTTTCCCTTAGCCAGTCTAAATCTATACTAGAAAATTAGAACTGCCATTTAGGGTTTTGCAAGCTGGCCATAAACTGATTTTGACGTGGTTGTTGAACAGATGCTGGTTTAGGGTTAGCACAATTGAATGTCCTACACTCAGGCCCAGCATCCTGCTTCACACTCTTTAAGACAGATTCTGGTGAAAATACCAGAGCGCTCCTCCATTGCCCTTATCTCCCGTGGAGATTTGCCTGGTAAAGTCTCTCCTGAACTTTCAGCTGTTTGGAGAAGGAGGAGTATATTAACAGTGTCAATAACTGTTATTATTTTGCTCTTCTAGAGGCAGTAGTTTAACTCAGCAGGAAAGCCCTTCACTCTTTGGTTAGTAAAAAGCTGGGTTTGCCTCAAATCCCGCTTCACTCCCTACATTAGTCAGAAAGAAATTTCAAAGGCAACACCTGTATTTAAATTAATTCAGCTTGACTAAAGAGACACAGAAGTGTATTCCTTTTTAAAAAAAAAGCAAATGCAAAGAAAACAATATCCCCAGAAAAGAATCCAAAATAAAACAAAGCAGGAACTGCTCTATTGTGCCTGTGTTGATCCGATGCGGATGAGAGGCCTCTTCAGCCACAGACCTGCTCCACACACAAATAAGGCCAAGCAGGTGCACTTTGCTACACCTCCCACTTATTTCCATGGACTTGGAGAATGGGGCCAAACTGTTTAAATCTTTAATTTTTTAAAAAAGCACGTCATATTGAAGCGTAATATGTGATACTTGTTTATGCTGTTCTTTACCAAGTCCTCAAAATGTTCTGTACAAAAATATACAACTAGGTGGGTTGCAAGATAAAGGGCCCATCATACGCAGCTAATTGGTTTAATTCCTTCATTCTCTGTTTTTCTAATATAGAGTAAGGTGGGAGATTTCAGGGTCTGGACAAGCGTTTAAAGTTCTAGGATAATGTAATAAGAGGGCATAGGCAGTGGTGGGATTCAAATAATTTAACACCTGGTTCGCCCAGGATCAGGTGGCCCATCCCTGTCCTCCAGCTCTGCCGCACATGCGGGACGATCCTCCCGCAACTGCCAACTTGACTCTGGGTGAACCGGTTGTTAAATTACACCCCTCCCTGCTGTCAAAATGGATCCTGGGTGCTGCGCTACAATGGAGAAATGGGTAACGGAGCAGCTGGCACAAGGGAAGGAGGAGGAGCAGGGAGAAGAAAGAGGGAAAGCGGCCACCTTCTTCCCTCACACCAGGCCGCTCTGTTGCTAGTTTCACCATTGCAGCACAGCACAGCGGTCAGGATCCACTTTGATAACGGGGGTAGGTGGATAATGTAACAACTGGTTCACTTGAACCGGTGTGAACGGATGAATCCCATCACTGGGCACAGTTCGAAGACCCAAGTATCAAGCAGATTAAAAGCCTAACCCTCCAGCTGCCCACTCGTAGGCTGGTTTCACACAGCAGGTGCTGAGGCAAAGATGCCTTGTGGAATAGGCCTGTACAGCCTGCAGTTGAGCAATGTAATTATGGTTTTGTTCAGTAGTTCTATCCTTACATTTACTAGGACCCAGTAAAAGAGGAAACTCTTTTATCCTTGCAGCCAAACAACACTGGTTTGTCCGCAATTGTGATTTCTGTGCCTGTATATTTTCTATATTTGGTGCTTATGTTTTGTGGGGAGATGGACACACATTTTTTTAGTGCAGTCCATGTTTTGCTTAAATGTATTTTTGTGGAGCGGCATTTTATTTTGGTTTCTACCGTGTATTCAGAGATGGGACAACTCCTGTGTGTGCTTAGAAGGGAACTGGCTATGGAAAGAATACTTTCACTAGGAAAATTGAAAGGAGCAAGGAGAATCATTTGATTTTAACCCACCTTTATAAATAACTGAAGGAGGCAAACATGCCTAATTCTTCCTCCTCCTCCTATTTTTCCCCTCAATAACAACCCTGTGAGGTGAGTTAAACTGAGAGAAAGAGTAACTGGCACAAGTCACCCAGCCAGCTTTCATGGCTTAGGCAGGATTTGAACTCACAGTTTTGTAGTTTCTAGCCTTAACCATTACACCAAACTGGCTCTCTTAGCCAAAGTTCCTTTTTAAGCTGCCTTTGCCTTGCGCCCATATTCTGTTAATGATAAAAAAGAGAAAATGAAACCACACAGGCAATAGCTCAAACTTTCAGACAAAGCAAGCTGAGGGAATAAATACTGGATTAATTTTATGGGAGTATCAGCCTAAATGCTCTCGCTTCTTGATTTAGCATCAGTTTGTAGCGATGGAAGCTTCTCCTAATATTGGCAAAGAAGTTGATCGCTTGGTCATTTTTTATAATGGTTGTTCAGCTCCATAATGCAGGTTTTTTTCTCTTTAATTTTTTTAAAGGCCCACTGAGCCAATCAAATTCCATAGAATAGATTCCGTATGGAATTCCCTGTCTGGATAGAATAAAGAACATGAAGTGGATAGTTGTAGGGACAACAGCTTCTAGCTACCATTATGAGCAAAATATATCCACATAAACTGATTTCTTGGAGCAGTGGCTATTATTGTTTCACTCAGCTGCTTCACCTGTTTCTCTCCCTGCACAATGAAGGCACACATTTGGCCTTTAAGGTTGTTTCTCAGCAACAGGTCCCACAAGAGCAGCACAACCAGCTCCCTCCAGAGTGGCTCAGGAGTGCAGCCAAAAGCTCATTTGCAGGGAAGGTAACAGCTCTTGAACCTGACTAGCTATTAGAAAATAACAGCACCTGGGAGCAGAGAATCCGTTGGCTATTGTTCACCATTTACATTTTCTTCTAAGAGGGGTGCTGTCTCCTACACTTTGCCTTTTGCCTAAAGTAGACTTTAAGGATTTTAAAGACGATAAATTCCAGCAAGTATAAAGTAGGGAATGAACACAATTGATGTTCTGGACTGTTAGGAAGCTCTCCTGTACAATATTCTCTTAGAAGAGATTTTGGTGGAATGTGTTTTCATTTTCATATGCACCTCACCGTTGTAAAATTGCAGACGGTACCAAATAGCCAAGAACCCGAGGAAGAACTACTGATTTAAATCATCCTATTTAAGCCAATAAGTTAGAGTGTGTTATGTTGCTATTATCAGTTTAAATTAATCCCCGCAGATAAATATCTCTTTATTGAAGATTAAAGACTGTAATCTACCACATTGGTCCAGTCTGGGTTGATAATTAGATATTGGCTTCCCTGTCCAGGACTGGCCCCAAATTCTCCTAGCTAGATTATCTACCTAAGTGAAGACTAAAATCTGAGTCTCCATCACCTCATCCCACATCTTAATCACTGAACCACATTGGCTCTTTATCTGTCTATCATCTATCTATCTATCTATCTATCTATCTATCTATCTATCTATCTATCATCTATCTATCTATCATCTATCTCTCCTCTATCTATCTATCTATCTATCTATCTATCTATCTCTATCTCTATCTCTCATCTATCATCTATCTATCTATCATATCTATCTATCTGTCTATCTATCTATCATCTATCATCTATCTCTCTATCTATCATCTATCTATCTATCTATCTATCTATCTATCATCTATCTTCCCTCTATCTATCTATCTATCTATCTATCTATCTATCTATCATCTATCTATCCTCTATCTATCTATCTATCTATCTATCTATCTATCTATCTATCTATCTATCCTCTTGTGACCTTTAACTTACTAACTTATCCACTGCAACGATTCACTTAAGTGATACAAGAAAGGTTGTAAAATGGGGCAGAATTCACTCAACAACTGTCTTGCTTAGCAACAGAAATTTTGGGCTCAATTGTCATCACATGTCAAGGACTATCTGTATACACACCATGTAGCTGTATTCATTCCAGTGTTCCCTCAGGTTCTGTTGATGGTGCCAAACACGATCATCTTAGCCAATTCTTCTGTTAGGATAATCTCTGAGTGATCCCACCTCTTGCTGGTTATTTTGCTGAAGAACTGTCTTATTCTTTTTCCTAGACAAAGGAGAAGGAAAAAAGCAAATGGAACCTTGCTGGTGATTTCCCGAATCCATTTGTGTCATGTTTTTGGTTCTCTGCTTTATCTTTCTCATTTGCTGTCAGGTGGTGCTCCATTCAAAATCCAAGAAAGAAATACTTAGACTCCATGAATTAGAGAAAAGATATCTTTTACTGGAAATCAAGTGGTAGCAACAAAAGAATTCTGAATCTGAGAGAATGAGCGCAAAACTCACATATACAAAGTGATGGTAACGTTCCCACCCACAATAGTTCAAGCAGGCTACCCAATTATAAGTTGTGGATAACCTCATGTGGGCATCTCCAGGTGGTGATGAGGCCTCTGTCCGTTGACCTTGGCATATTTTGATAAAGCTGCGGCTGCATAGCATAAGACAGAAATCAAAGCAAGAAACCCCCCCAACTGATATACTTCTTCTTAACAAAACCTCCAGCTCACTTCCCATAATCAAGTCCCTCCTCCTCCCCCCGTTATTTATGACAGCCAAAAGATGCAAAGCAAAAGAAGGAAATCTTGAAGGCTGACATTTGCTATATTTGACAAGGGAATAAAAAGGCCCTTGGCAGTCCAAACTAGGAAAGGAAAAAGTTTCTGGCCATCCAGGAGAGATCGTCCCTTTTGTAGCTGAATTGAGCAATGTCCCCCTTTTCTCCTTTTCTCTTTCTTTCCACTTCTTCCTTTCGTCAGAAAGAAGCTCTGTTCACTTCCAAAGAAGCAGATAAGAAAATGTATATTTTAATACCAACTTTGGTTTCTTCGAATTGGTTCCTAGACCAATTAATTTCTTTGATTGTCCTTTTCTCAAGTTTTCGCCACAAAACCTACCTTAGCAAACTTTCTTAAAGTCAACATCCAACATCGGTCCTCAGAACCTTCCCTTAGAAGTTGTTCTCCAATCCTGTTTCAAAGTCATTCTTACCCTTCCCAGGGGTGGGCTTCAAAAATTTTTAGCAAGGGGTTCTCTGCCTGGTTGCTGGGTGGCTGTGGCCATGGTGGGCGTGGCCTAGTCAGCCTCCTGCACCATGGTGGGGGGGTGTTTTTGCCCTCCCCAGGTTCTGGAGGCTTTTCTTGAGCCCCTGGGAGGGCGTAAATGGCCTCCCCGGGCTCTCTGGAAGCTGTGAACGGGCCCATTTCTGGCCTTCCTGAACTTCCGGGAGGCCTGTTTTTCATCCTCCCTCAAGCCTCCACACGCGCCCTGCACTTACCTGTGTCCAAAACGGGCCACCTGGGGATTCCTGGGAGGGGCGGGGCAGGGCGGGGCCAGCTAGGAGTGGGATTTGGGGGTTCTCCAAACTGTGTAGAATCTTAGCTAGGGGTTCTCCTGAACCCCTGCGAACTCCCAGCAGCCCACCCCTGCCTTTCCCTAACCTTTCTGCCAAAAACCTCTCTCAAATTTAAAAAAAAAATTTTCACTGGAGCATGCTGCATAACTTTTTCATTTTTTAAAAAAAATATTGCTTAAATCTTCCTTACAGATTTTTTTAAATAAAGTTTTTATTGAATAAATACAGGCAGACATAAACATAAACAGACATACATTACATTTTGAACCTGGTACCGCAAAGCTCGCTTCCCTCATTGTCCTTCACTTGTTAAGTCCAATCATTCAAGAAGTTACTGGGTCTTTCTTCTGTCTAGCCAACCATAAAAATTGTTCCATATTTTGTAATAGTCCGTTTCTTCTTTATTTTTTAGCTCCTTTGTTAGTTTGTCCATTTCTGCGCATAACGTAATCTTCCTCAATAGTTCCACTTCAGTTAGAGTGTCTTTGGTTTTCCATTTTTGCGCAAATGCCATTCTCGCTGCCGTAATAATATGGATCATTAAATAGATAGTTTCTTTGGTGTATGTCTTGGTAGTGATTCCTAACAAAAAAAATTCTGGTTTGAAGTGTATTTCCACTTCACATATTTCCTGCAACCATTTACATATTTTTTTCCAATATTCTTGGGCCTGATTGCAACTCCACCATACATGATAATAAGTTCCTCTTTCCTTATTACACTTCCAGCAAGTGCAGGAGAGTTTTGTATTTATTTTTGCCAGTCTTGCTGGAGGTATGTGCCATCTCCCTTACAGATATTTTGAACCTCTATTGTTAATTTATAATCATCTGCTTTTTTCCAAAGTTCTGTGGGTTTGGAGATATCCTACCCCTTAGACCAGGGCTGTCAAACTCCTGGCCCACGGGTCGGATGCGTCACACGGTAGCCATGTCTGCACCCGGTTTAGCCAAGGGGGAAAAGTCCCGATACACCATGTGACACTGCCATGATGACATGAGTTTGACAGCCCTGCCTTAGATGAGTCAGAGGATCCTGCAGATGCATTTTCAATTCACATCTATGTCACACATGTGTGTCACCAAACACACGTGGCAGCAATATTGTTTTAACATTGCAGATAGTTTTCTACACAAAATCAAAAAAACATTTCCAAATGCAACTTTGTGCACAAAATCTGTGAAGGGATCTAATTCTATAATATTGAATGTTACCACCCCCCTCAAAAAGCGGGTGACTTAATATCAAACGAATAAATCCACTGAAGTTGTTTGGTCACAGATCAATCTATGGTTGTGAAAGTTGGACCTTAAAAAAGGAAAACAGGAAGAAAATCAGCTCATTTGAGCTGTGCTGCTAGAAGATGCTCCTCTCTATTCCTTGGACAATGAAGGTGTCTAACAATCAAGTACTGGAACCCAAAATATCAGACATGTCACTAGAAGGCAAAATCACAAAACTGTGTCTTACTACTTTGGCCATGCCATGTGGGGGAATTCACTGAAGAAACAATTATGTGTGGAAGAGCTAGCAGCAGTAAAAGGAAACAAGCTATCAAAGAACATATCATGCCCAGTTGCTGGACATCATCAAAGCTGAAACCAGCCAGAGCAGAAGTAGTAATACAAGATCCGCAGATGTGGAGAGACCTGTCCCATAGGATCTCCAAAAGTCAGATATGACGGAATGGTTATCACCACTGTTTTTTCCAAAGCAAGTGACTAATATCAAAGAAATAAATTCACCAAAATTGTTTAGTCACAGATAAAAGGAATAAAGAGCAAATTTCTCTTTCTTGCACACACACACACACACTCTTCTGTCTGTTTATTCATCTCTCTCTCTTTCTCTCTCTCTCTTTGTGTGTGTGTGTGTGTGTTAGTGTTAAGTTGCTAGACTGAGAGTAAGGAGGTGATTCAAGTTCTTGTTCTCCCTTACCCAGAGAAACCAGCTGGATGATTCCCTCCTATTCCTAGCTTAGAAAGTGTAACTATTTATCTACCATACTGCATTAGACCAGCATGGTGGATTACTGTACATCATTTTTAATGAGGCATTTATTTTTTTATTTATTAAATTTATAAACCACCCATCTCACTATCAAGCAAATCTTGGTGGCATTTATCCTGCAATGTTTTGATTTGATAGTGGCTATTATACAACATAGATTAATAGGAATACCACAATATCAATTCTGAATATCATGTTTTTCATTTGTTCAGGAGCTAAAGACAGCATAACATGCCGCTCCACACAATAACCACACTGTGAGGTAGGTTAAGATGAAAGCTGCTGGCCATAAGTCATCTAGGTGACTTCCTCTTTACTTCAAGAGGAAGTAAAATTGTAGCTGGATGAATTTGATCAGATCCCGAAGGAGAAAGTAGACCAGCTGTTTAAAGAGCCATGTGTGAAAAGGTATATGGATTGATGGAAATAAAAGTGGCCTGTAAGAATAGAAGGGCATAGAGAGATATCATGAAGAATATTTGTGTTAAAAAAATAAAATCAATTTAGCTTGCTATCTTACTCCTTTTCTGTATGCTACACGATAATAGCATGTGCACGCAATTTCTCTCAATTTCAGCTTTGCAAAGACTAATTAGAAACCACATGTATTCAAACAAACCTAAACGTGTGATAACACTGCAGCTCAGGGTTAAGCCCATGCACATGAATAATTGGCTTTCGTCACTATTAAAATCAGGCATTTGGTCTCTTGAGGAAAAAGCATAAGCTGCATGAAGTAGAGCTGAAATCTTACCTATGTTTATCTGGTCCCACTATACACAACGTGCTTCTGAATAGATACGAATAGGATTGTTTGCGAATTTTAGCCAAGTACCTGTGTTTTTATGTTAGGAAAAAAGCCCTAACTCTTCTTCCTAGCTTGAACTCCCTGGTGACATAATTAAAATTATGAAATTATTTTGGATGTTAATGAAATCCTACATGGAATTACCTGGTAGTGTGATTATACTAACTCTGTACATCTTTTCCTGGGCATGCGTAAGAGACACGGCCGATTTCTCATCTTCAGAGCCAGCACAAGTATGAAGTCTGTGAATGGCAAGATTTTTAAGCAGGAAGGAGCATAAATCTGCCATCGGATCCTGTTCAAATTAATGTAAATCCCAGTTGAATGGCAAATTGAGAGTAGGCTCACAACTGTAAGCCACATTGTGGAATGCTTGTTTGTAGCCTTGTATATTGCTGTGTAGGAAGTTAGCACCCACCCCTCTCCTAGAAAAATGAAATGTGCTAGGAAATATTAAAAAGGCTGAAAATTTCCCCCAAAAGAAAAGTAGCAACTCAGAGAGGCAGAAGCTCACCCCTTACCTTTGTTAATGCATGGGCCATTAAGGCTTGGGCCAGAGTATTCTACATAACAAAGGCCTCTACCCATCTCACCACCTGGTCTGGAAAGACTGCATCAGCCAGCACTCAGGTGAAGCCATGTGGTCCAGACAAAGCCTACAAAGTTAGCTAAGACCCCCGTCCCTGGGAGTCTGACAGCCAATGGGATACATTTCTTATACAGGAACAGGAAACACTAAGGTGGGGCCCAACAGAGGGTATAAAACTAAGGGTCTCTCAGCATCTTGCGCCTTCTTTTCTTCACCCAACATCTTGAAGCATGTGATGGTTCTTTTCACTTTGGAGCTCCAAGCCATGTGGTCCTGTCCACCATTAAACCATCTTTCCAAACAGCCTCCATGTTTCCAGTGTCTTTTTCCCCACTTGGAACTGAACCCAGAAGGATATTTCTTCCAACAGCTGGAACAAAGTCAGTGTGATTTGAAAACCAGCATTTGTAGCTCATTGGGTTCTCTTGATTCCAACTGTGGTTAAGTCAATAAATCATCATTAATGCAGAAGCCAAGCCACAGGGGTGATATTTGTTAATATACAGTATGTGTTCATCGCTGCAATTTATTATAACCATAGCTTTAAAAGGAAGGTTTTATTATGCAAAACAACAACTCAAACATTATTTAATCAGAGACTTCCACTCACTCACTCACATTTGTGAGTCAAATTCAGATGGACTGGATTTCATTTAATAAATACCTGTAAAAATTGTAAATCTTTGATTATGGTATGAGGTGTGCTCTGGTATGAGGCCTTCAGGTTGCCTGGTCTGCACACTCCATTCAAAAGTGCATTATTCCTCAATCTGGAATTCTAGACCTAATATTAGGCCTAAAACACTTATTATCCTTCACTGGTGCATGGATGAAACTCAGCATTAACGAAACAGTTATTTGATACACTCCTCTTTAGGAGTGCCACCAAGGGACATTTAGAGTTCATTTGAACACCCCAATTATCTTGTCTCTATTCCTCCCTCCCTCCCATCCATCCATCTACCCATTCTTCCCTGAGATTGTGTAGGGTGCTTTAAATCTTAGCATTATATATTGACTTACTCATTCTGTAACATTAAATGAAAAAAAAGATCCATCTGATTGTTTCCAACACTAAAGAATTCTTCAGATGAGATTCCCCCCTCTATTGGGGTGTGTGTGTGTGTGTGTGTGTGTATGGGAGAACATGGCAATCCCTTTTTTAAAAATGTCTTAATTGGAAGACATCTCTACACTGATGTTAAATCTCCAAATGAAGAAGTTTTGCTCAGCTATTTTGTGATGAAATCCATCTTAGACATTCATTTTATTTTGCAGAAGGATGTCCACCCTGAAACCAGCAGCTGAGGCTGGATTTATGCCCATTCATTGTGCAAAGCTATGGTTTGTGTTCACTATGATTCATTTAATAAGTCACAATTAACTGGAGTTATCCATAGCTCTAAGTCATAAGTCCTGATTTACAAATCAGGATGGTAGTTAGCAGAAAACCAGATAAACTACAAGAAGGCTTAAATGATAGATCAACTCTTTCAGGATGTCCTAGACTTAGAAAGTTGAAATGTTCCTCTATTTGTTTGTTTTGTAATAATACCTTCTTTGATTTCAGAGGTTGATTAATGCTTAGGGTCCTGTTTGTTCACATTGTCCTTGTTCTAGCAGCTGCTATTCATTTATTTCATTTGTTTTCATGCTTACTGTATTTTGAATGCCTGTTCTCTGGGCAAGGATCCCTAGTTATTTTAATACATACTTTAAAATATATTTCTATTCTGCTTTTGCTCCTGTAAGTTCAAGGAAACTGGAACAGAAAATGGTTACTTAACAAAGAAAAATGTCCCTAAAGTATAAAACAGTAAGTAATGAATATAGCAGCTACAAGGCTAAACATCTTCCAAGTATTCTTTAGCACAGAAAGGCAGTGGCTTTTAGGGTTCTCTGAGCTTGATTGATTTCTTTTTTACAATAATTTTTTTTATTTTTATTTTTTTAAAATATCTCTTCGAGTGAACAATGTGATCCCAGGTTTTTATATTTCATGACCATAGTTACATATTCAGCTTTCTTATCCAATTTCATATCATATCATTACCTATTCCAATTTCCCTTTTTATATTCTCATACGTTATAATAATCTCTATAATTCTTCATCAATCTCTATATTCATTACATGTATTTTTGTGTATTCGTCATATTTGCAAGTTTTATACAATTATGTTATTTCATTCATGATTTAAAAAATTCATCTTAATTTATATTATTTATTTATTATATTTATCCAATATTTGTCCCCATTTCATTATCAATTCAATCTTGCCACCCTCTTTACATTGAAAAACATTTTTTCCATTTTAATCTCTTTAAACAATTCTAAAAACTAGTAACAATATAGCCATTTTATTATCATATTCTATATTCACATTCCTCATCACATTATATCCATATATTTCCCATTTTTTCCCTTTGATATTACCTTTATAATGTCAATATTCTCCTATTTACCATTATATGCACATATATTTTCTATCAGATTCCACATGATATTCCTTTTTCCCTATTACATATTAACTTCTTTATATTTTCCAAAAACATTTATATAACAAATTATATGTTCCATTTAGCCAATTATAAAAACTAATAACAATATAGTCTCAATATGGTTCTCATATTCTATATTCACTTTTCCTCATCACATTATTTTATATCTTAAATGATAACCCTATAATAAAATCGTATTTCCATGTCTATTCCAATTAAGTCTGCCCATGTGTTGTGAAATTAAGCAGTTTTCATCATGTTTTCTGACTTGGAGTGGCCTAAATATGAAGCTCTCACCTCACAATCCAGAGGCTGTGAGTTCAATCCTAGGTAGATGCAGATATGTCTCTCTCTGGGCACGATGAGAATATATCTGCTGAATATAACTCCGCATTGGCAACAGGAAGGGCATCTGGCCAGTAAACCCTCAACTCCATTTGGTTGCCTAGACTCTACCCTGCAAGGGATTATGGGGTCATTAAAAGAAGATGACGATCATGTCTTCTGACTTGCTAGCTGGTATTCATGGACGTGTTCTGTTAGTCTTCAGCTTGGAGCCACCAACACACTATTACAACCACATGGCATCAACATAACTCATGAACACTAAAGCCCTCCAAAACATCCTAGGTAAACCAAACAACTCAGCAGCCCCAGAAGAAGGGGAAAAAATAGGAATCATCTACAACACACAGTGCATGGACCGTAACCATTACTATGTCGGACAAACAGGCAGAAGACTAGCAAAATAGGCCTTGATTTATTAGAGTTGTCCCATGATTGGTTGGCATAAAGTACGTGAAAAAGCTTCAGTAAGGAATAGACATGAAAAATCTGCCTCCCCATCAGCCAAAGGAGGAGTGACAGGGTCAGGGGTGTTTTCTCACCATGTACCTGCTTCTTTAGTACCATCTCATTTTGTGTGGGCGTGCAGCACCCAATCTTTTAAGCAAAGGCTTTATCTTGAGCACAGCATGTGTGGGATGGGCAGCAAACACGCTGACTGGGTAGAGTGGCAGCAGGAGAAATAAGGGGAGCTTGTCAAGAAATGGCTGAGCAGAAGTCTACAGCGTAAGACCAATGGTCAGTTAGCACGTCCTGCAACTTCTGTATGAAACACGCCAAACCTGGCTTTCATTTAAAAAAAAGATTGCAGCTTCCTAGCTCTCACTTCAGAGGTAAAATATGGCTCTGAGAGATCAATACTCAGGAGGTGAATAACAGATTTCAGAAATTATTTACCACTAAAAAGCAATTAAAGGCCAATTAACCAGGCATTTGAGTAGTTCAGTCAACTTTTTTACATTTGAAGGAAACTTTCAAAAATTTAGCTCATCAAGAAAGAAATGCAGAGCTTGTTGATATGAAGTCTGGTTTTTTTTGGTGGTTAGGAAAGCAGTTTAAAGGCATTTTCCAACTATTCAGATTAAAATGCATTTCCAGGGCAAAAAAAAGTAATCAAAATGATTTTCATTTGAAATAGTACAAGAAATGTAATTCTGTAAATATCTTGAAGCTTTCAGAGAATATCTTGGCTGATTTCACACATGATCATAGCAGGGTTGGCTGAGCTTGTAAAACATATTAGATTACAAACCACGGTTTATAAACAAAAGTGGTTGGTTATGCTAAGCCAAAACAGAACAAACCACATTAATGATAGATGCAGCAGTTCCCAGGCACATATCAAAATCAATTAATCAATTAAATAGATTTTGAGGCTGCCCAGCTCCAAAAAGACAGTTTTGTGACATGCACTGGTTACCAGTAAGTTTCCAAATGCTATTCAAGATGCTAGTTATTACCTATAAAGTCCTACACGGAACATGCTCTGGAGCTACTGGGTTATGGATTAGCGAGCCCAGGACAGAACAGGACTTGCTTATCTGAGATACTGTTTGCCTTTTGTCATGTCAGATAGAGTTGACTTGCTTGGTATCC
Source organism: Naja naja (assembly GCA_009733165.1). Taxonomy (NCBI): domain Eukaryota; kingdom Metazoa; phylum Chordata; class Lepidosauria; order Squamata; family Elapidae; genus Naja; species Naja naja. The sequence continues at coordinate 152,498,466 of CM019149.1, read as the reverse complement.
TGTTGATCTCTAATCATTAATGTTAATGTTTCTAGAGGCCTATATTTATTTCAGGCGAGTGAGATTCAATAGATACTATCTATAAAAATTCAGTCCAATCACTGTAGAATCTGAGAGAATTGGAAAGGCTTTGGACCCTAATAAAAGCAGGAGAGAGCATTTCTACCTCCAATGAATATTGGTGTTTCTCAGGAAAGCCACAGTAATAAAATTAACATCAGACTACACATGATTTTGTCTATCATCCATGTGTCGTGTGCCACACTATCACAAGGCTAATTATTCTGAATTGTTCCATATTAAGTTAAAGAAATCAGAGGTGGGATTCAGCTGATTTGGACCGGTTCAGGCGAATTGGTTGTTAAATTTTTGCACAGTTCAGAGAACCAGCTAATCGCATCACTGGCTGGCCCCACCCAACCACCCCCCGCCCTTCCCCTCCCAGTCACTCCTTATCTCACCTCACCTGCCTAGGCTGATCAGCTAGAGTCACACCTGCAACATAGCTGCTGCTGCTCTCTGGTTTCCTTACTTGCCTCAACCACATGGCCCAGCTGATCTCTGCCTAGTGAGCCTTCCTTTGCTCCTCCCTTGTTGCTTCCCACATAGCCCCATGGCCCAGCCCGCTTACCTGTCTTCCCCTCAGCCTCCCACACAGTGCCCGTGGTCCAGCCTTCTTGCATTGCCTTCTGCTCAGCCTCTCACGTGGTGCCCGCGGCCCAGCCTGCTTCCTGTCTTCCACCTGGCCTCCCCACAGCCCCCATGGTCCAGCCCACTTGTGTGCCTTCTCTGAGGCCTACCTGCCTTCCCTGGCCCAGTTCCCTGCCTGCCTGGTGAGTCTTCCTACATTGATCTCCGCTGCCTCCCATGTGACCCAACTCCCTGCTGCCTTGTGCAGCACAGCATTCCACCTTCATCGTGATACATTTGTGCTTCAAGCTCGGAACTGTAAGCCACATCCGGGAAGCACTGTGGTGGAAACAAGCAGCTGGGGCTGATTTTCCCATGTCTCATGTCTTGCTGGGGCTTGCTATCCAACAGTCAGGGTTTTTAAAAAAGATTTTTTTCAGCAGGAAATAGCGGGTACTACTTTTGGCCTTTGTTGGTGCAGCTGGCCATGACTCGGTCTCTCAGGGACAAACCTGCTCTCCACCCTGGCTGGCTGCGGCCTCCTCTTCCTCATTGCCTGCCCGCTGGCAAACAATGGATGCTGCAGAGACAGGGTGATTTCCGACGTACCATTCCCCCCATTGGGCTGACAAAATAAAATCCCATCGCCATGGGCAATGCGGGGAGCGTGGACTCTCAGGAGACAGACTTCAGGGCACACAATCTACCCCTCAAGCTCCTGATGCCTGAACTGGGCAATGTGGAAGGTTTGTCGTTGTGCTGGGGAGTATGAACCGAGTAGGCTTTTTACTTTTTCCTCCCACCTCCCCATCCCAATCCAGCGTGGCACAGATAGCCCAATGGAGGCAGAAAGCGGGGGTTTCCATCAGCCCTTCTCTTCCGCCCCCCCCAGAACTTCCTTTTGGCAGCATGTGCAAGGTAGGTCAACAGGCAGTCACAATGTTTAGGTGGGTTTTTATTTAGTCAGCCAAGAGGGGTGGGGGGAAGGGACTCGGAATGGTACATAGGAAATCGCCCTGTCTCTGCAGCATTGGTCCGCCTGCGTCGCCCCACCTTGCCATGAGTGATGTTGAGTTGGCCACGTCCATTCAGTCACATGACCCCTCCCCAGCCACAGTCACCAGGGAGAACAGTTGTTAAATTACTTGAATCCCCCACTAAATGAAACCCTTTCTAACCCCATATAGAGAGTGCAAAATCAGGTTTGGCAGCCTCTCGTGACTCTGACTTTGCCATTTCATCTATGCAAACTCTTATTTTACTTATGAAAACATTTTTTGAGAATTGCAAATATGTCTTACCCTAAACATTTGAGAATCATTATCCTAGGCTTGGTTTCTCCCTTTGTTTCTTTTGTAACAGGAAAATAATCTGTGCTGCTTTTAATAGTTCCACCACCTCTTCCGCCCACAACAACTGTGATTTTTTTGGGATAAGAGATTTAAAAGATACTCAGAGTATTTGGGGTCACTTTAGGAGATGAATTTTTATTATTCCTGGGAACTCTGGTGTTTTGATGGTTTTTCTGGATTTGGAGGGTTGTGAAAGAATATGAGAAAAAAAAATTAAAAATAAAAAGTGTTAAGTTTGCATTGAGAGTCAGACGCGAAGAGCTTCAGTGAAGAGTTTATTAAGTGACTACAGCTCGAATGGACCCAACTTGGCTGGGCTACGGCTGCTTCTTATAGCCTGCAGCCGTAGCTGCCAGTCAATGGGAGTGCAGGGTTTCTTCCCGCACTATTTAAACCAATCCTATTTGACATTTTACAAGAACAGTTCAAATAAACCAATAACATTCAAACCTACATACATAACAAAAAGCACCTGTATTTCAAGCAACATATTTAACACAAGTGGCAGCAGAAAAACATGCATCTGGGAATGCATTAAACAACAAGTTTAGATCATTCTGAAGCTAGCAGCAGTGGTGTATTAACCATTGAGCAGACTAAGCACGTGCTTAGGGCACCAGGCCCAAAGGGGGCACCACAAAGTTGAGAATATGGCTTCGTTTGTACAGAATGTACAAAGGAGGCGGGCACCAAGATTTGCCAGTGCTTAGGGCACCAGTGAGTCTTAATCCGCCACTAGCTAGCAGATATAGGAAAAAATGGGTCTGTTCCAAATAGAAGAAACTGTAATGTGGGGTCCTAACTAATGTATATCTTTGAATTGTTGTTCCTGTTGTTGCTGGCACTGCCATTACTTTGCCTATGCTACCCATACTGCTTTAGAGAGTAAAATAAATGAAAGCAAGAGCAGATGTTGCTGGATCAAATTCTGACAAGGAGGAAATCAACAGAAGGAAAGAAAGATTATTTAACAGCGAGTGTGGCAGAGTATGCACAAATTGCTTTACAAGGCATTTGAAATTATGGGTATCAAACATCCTTATTAGAAATACTTTGAACAGAATCAGCCAGGTAATAATTTATTGATAAACATTTAGGAGCAAAAACAAAGCTCTTAAACTTGTCAATTTATACAAAATACATCTGGCATTTTTTCTCTGTATCTTCTCTTACTTACTAAGCCAGAGATATTTTGGCAAGTTTAAGACCTGTGATCTTCAACACCCAGCGTAGCTGGCTGGGGAATTTTGGGAATTGAAGTCCACAGGTCTTAAAGTTACCAATGTTGGACACCCCTGTATTAAGCAAATGACTGAATCTATCAATCTGGCTTCTACATTCAGCCTTCTTAAGGGTGCTTCTGCATGGCAGGATTAAAGTACTATCATCCAATGCAGATGTTGGCAGAACAGCATGCCAGGTTAAATATCTGTACATTCCTGATCGCATTCAATATTACAATTCTCTTGCAACCATTGGTGACCTTCTAAGGAGCTGCAGACATCCTGGGATCAAAATTTAGGCTCCTTTGCCCCAGGGTTAAATTGGCTCCATGACAGAGAGGTATTTCTGTGAGAGTTCTGGTACTATCATGACAGCTCCTAAGACTGAGGCTACTAATCTCACAACCACCATGCTAAGGATTCCTCAAATGCACCTGCCACCTTGCTAGAGAGGAAAACCACACTTGCTCTGGTAAGGATGCAGAAACATGTTGTTGTCTTGGAGAAGAGCCAAGAGCTTCAGAAGCATAAGAACAGGAGCTGAACTGAATGTGAAGAGTTAGAAGGCTTCCCCCTGCTTTGGTGCATGGATTTTATGCAATGCGGTGAGCAACTCTTTCATCTCCTCAGCTACACGGGTGGACCAAGAGCCACTCCTTTCTTCTTGTGATGCTGAGACACAAGTGCTCCACAAGGCCAGAAGGAAGAGCTACCAGACTTTAGAGGATAGTGTTATGTATGCAGGTTTGAATGTCATTGGTTTAGTTTGAACTGTTCTTGTAAAATGTCAGAAATGATTGGTTTAAAAAGTGCGGGAAAATCCTGCACTCTGATTGGCTGGCAACTGCAGCTGCTGGCTATAAGTAGCAGCCGCAGCCCAGCCAAATCGGGTCTGTTATGAGCTGTAGTCACTAATAAACTCTTCACTGAAGCACTCCACATCTGACTCTTCATGCAAACTTAACACTGGCGACGAAGGTGGGATCCTTCCTGAAGAGAAGATGATGTGGAAAACAAGCTGAGAGAGATGTGCTGAACACCCCCCAGCCCCGCTCGATCCAACGGCAGAAGACTGGGATTCTCAGATGATCGCCAAATGTATTTGGAGGGAAACGATCTTGCCGACATTTCGAGAAGTGGAAGAGGGTGGTTCCTTCACGCACTGTGGTCCCGCAGTTTTCAAGATGGCTAAGGCATTGGCGGAGCTGCAGACGGAAGGTAATGGAATGGCCTGATTTAGAAAAGCTTTTAAGAGCCCATTCACCACAAGTATCGTGCCTCATTAAGAGACACGAGTTTTACCATCAGGATCAAGGGGAAAGCGAAAACGTTAACGACTTCGTGGCAAGTTTAAGAGACATGGGGTGCATGAAGTTTAACAACTTGGAAGAGGCCATGCGCGCGACGATTTGTTCTAGGCCTCAAAGACAAGGTGCTTCAGAGCAAATTATTATTAAAACCTAAGATCACGCTGAAGGAAGCCATAGAAGAGGCCTCTCAGCAGAAGCCACCAAGTCCTCAGCAGCAGCCATGAAGAAAATTAACAAGGCCTCAAGCCATCCTGATGTGGAAAAGTCCACAACTCATTATGAGCAAATAGATTCTGAGTCAGACTGTAGTGAGGTGGAGGAAGGAATTTATAGACTCAGAATGGAGAGGAAAAAGAAAGACCTGGGAAGAAAGAGGCAAGATTTTACTGCAGAGGTTGTGCAGGAAGCCACCCCCGCACTGAATGCAAGTTTCTTGATACCATCTGCCTCCGCTTTGAAAAAAGAGGTCATCTAGCAAGAGTCTGCAAATCATCCAGAACTCCACCCCACAGAAGGAAGTTTCCTGACAAAGAATTCAAGCCTAACAACTTCAGTGAGAAAAATAGGCACAACACAGAAGCAAATGGGAAGAATGAAACATCAAACAGTCACCATTGGTCATTCTTCACCCTTGGAAGCAGAAAAGTACATGTGAAGGTACTAATTGAAGGAAGGCCTTGCCAAATGGAAGTGGACTCAGGCTCCTATTTATCTATGTTGTCATGGGACACTATTCACAGATTACTCCCAAACATTCAGAAGAAACATTTCCAGAAGCAAGCACTGACTTTAAAGACTACCAAGGGAACAAGATTCCAGTAGTTGGAACAAAAGAATTCAATGTGAAGTTCAAAGTTTAAAGAGTCCTTGGTGGCTCAGGCTGTTAAATGCCTGCTCTTAAGATCCAGCTGTCTACAATTACTGTAGGCTCGAATCCCACCAGGCTCAAGGTTGACTCAGCCTTCCATCCTCTTGGGGTAGGTAAATTGAGGACCCAAGATTGTTGGGGGCAATAAGCTGACTTTGTAAAAATGCCACTTAGTAATAAGCAGGCATATACAATGGAATGAAGGCTATTGCTGAGCGCATTGGGTTGTGCTCCAAAATTGGCCACCCTGAGTCTCGGAGAAGCATGCACATGTATTAAAAAAAGCCACGCCAAACGCTTGCCCTGACCATCGTGAATGGACCCCAAGCTTCTTGCTGGGACTTGAGTGGTTCAATTAATTGGGGCATTGAGGTGACTGGCATCAATCACGCGAGCAACACTGAATGGGAGGAGGCCTTAAAGCCTGAGTTTCCAGAGGTCTTCAGCGATCGGATTGGGCAAGTATATGGGGACCCCATCACTTTCAACCCAGATCCCAAGGTGCCCTCACCTCGCTTTAAAAGCCAGAAGGGTCCCATTTGCCTTAAAGGAAAAATTGATGCACAATTAGATAAACTAATAGCTCAAGGAGTTTTAGAGCCCACTGACCACTCCAGATGGGGGAGACACCTATAGTCACACCAGTCAAGACTGATGGGTCAGTAAGAATCTGTGAAGACTATAAGGACATTGAACCATGCAATTTCAGCAGAGCTGCATATCCAGTTCCAGTGGTGCATCATTTATTACATTCACTTGGCAGGGGTACAGTCTTTGCAAATTATTCTAGCCTAGGCATATCAACAAGTAACAGTTGATGAGGCCACTGCAGAGAAGCCCAAACCATTGTGACTCATAGAGGTGCTCTCAAATGTAAAAGGTTACAGTTTGAGGCAGGCAAACCAGGCATCTCCAAAGCCTTATGGAAAGGATGCTCCAAGGACTGCCAGGGTAGTGCCTTGCTTTGATGATGTTAATCTCTGCTGAAAATGACACTAATTACAAGAGAGACCAGAGAAGTCCTTACACAGATTCAAGAAAGCGGGGTTAAAAGTCATAGAAGAAAATGCACTCTTAAACTGACACAGTTGAGTTCTTGGGCTATATGATTGACAAGCATGGCATCCACCCTACAGATGCCAGGTTCAAGCAATCAAAAAGCCCTAGACCTAAATGCAAAACAGATTTGCAAGCTCTTCCTTGGACTCATTAACTTTTATCACTGATTCCTACCTCAGAAGGCAACCATTGCAGAACCATTACACAGATTACTGGATAAAAATCTGCTTGGGTCTGGGGCAGGAAGGAAACAATCAGCATTTAACAATATTAAAAGACTAATCATCGTCTGATGCTGTACTGATACAGTTCTCGAGAATTTGCCTGTTGTACTGACTTGCGATGCATCCCCTTTTGGAGTGGCAGTTTTGAGCCACAGGCTTCCCAGCAGGAGGGAAGCCCCTATTGCATTTTACTCTGCACTTTGACCAAAGCAGAGAGGAAGCA
>CM019149.1:152230808-152490577 GCA_009733165.1 Naja naja | reverse complement strand
TTTATTGAGGAAAGAAATTTCCACATCACCCTGCCCCAAACTGTATTTATCTTTGAAGGTTGAGCTAGTCATCAGTCATTTTCAGGGATTAAAACTCTCTTAAGGAAACTTCTGTTTTGAAACTTAAAGGCAGCGCAGTTGTAAACATATTGAGAAGCATTAGGGTTTCCTGTCCTTGAAAGTTTCTCTTGACTGTTTGGAAAAGGGTCTTTTTAGCACCAAGTTCGAGCTCAGAAATTGTAAATATGAGGACAGAATGTTGAATATGAAGCCAAATCTCTTACTGGCCACGTTCAAATGGCGTTGTACAGAAGTTACTCTAGCTATGATTTTATATAAACTTATTCTGAACCTTGCAGTTGGTTTATATTGTGTACCAACCCAGACAAATAGCATCCAGTTGAGTCAACCAGTGTTACATAAATCAGGGGTAAGCATATTGTGCAAAGATGGACTCCTTTGTTAGTTTCTAGACTTTGGTTCTGTGCAACGTGAGACATGTGCAATTACAGTATTCTTAAAATCATCATTTATATTTATATGCCACAATCATTTGTACAGTTTTATATGACATATAATTAAGACCATTATTCTGGAGAAAGACTGGATGCATACTAAGTTCCCGCCAGCTTCATGTTGTCCCCAGCAGGCCCTAAATCTGCCTATTGTCCCTCAAGGGCATCATTGCTGTTTGGTTAGCAAAGCCACCATACTGCCTTGAGGCTGTAGTTGCATTATAGTGTCATTTTCACATTAAATTACCATGCCAGTGAAGAAAATGCCTTTATTGATATAATGAGAAGATAAATTGCATCGTGAATAATATTACACATCAATAACGTATTTCAGTTATCCAAATTAGCCCATATATATTATTTCAGCAAACCTAAACATATTTATCAGGTAGATTGGTTATTATCATGTTTAGGTTGTATAAAAGGCTCGAGAAAAGCTTTCGGCTGCATGACCACCATATCGACTCCCATAGTGAATTTACGATTTATCCTCATATGCCTCATCTTAGCCACATGATGGCCTTTTTGCTAGCTGAAATTTCATAAGGAAAAGACTTTTAAGGGCTTGATGCAACAACCAGCAAAGACATTACAATCCATTCAGGCATACACACGGAGTTGGGAGAGGGAAATACTTTAAGATATTAAATGGGACAGTAAGGGCTTTCTGGTTCTTGGTAGTTATCACCTGAGGTAGTAACATATACAACCATTACTGCAATTGCTTCTGAAATCTTATTGTACTTCTCCAATTTTCCTTTTCAAACCAATTTTGTCTTTTTTTAAGGCTGGTTGAAAAGCTCCCTAATTTAAAGCTCAACTCTGTAGTTCCGTATGCAGGTGTTCCTAACTTATACCTGAATAATCTCGAGCTGATATTTAGTAGCCAGATTCAAGTTAGCTTCAATGCAAAATAGAAATATGAGTGTGATTCTCACTTGCTTTCCTACTGCCCAGGCTTTGGTCATGTAAAAGGTGTTTTCTGCCAGACATCGAGTCTTCTGGATGATTGCTTAGGTGCTTTGACTATTCATTTCCATAATTTATTAGCAGGTTTGAGAAACTGCACCTTAGACAGACCTTTACAGAGAAAGATTTTATTAACCTGAATACTCCTACTATTTGCTTTTAAGTTAACCATTTATTACTGCCTATCATCTAGGACCAATCACAGTAAACATTCTAATCATTCTCTATGATCTAGTATTTCGGTACTCCATTTGTATTTAATATAAATAGTGTGCTAAGAAACTGATCCAAACTTTACTTCTGCAATAAACTGATCGATTGGTCTCAAGCAAATCAGCATTTTCAGTTATCTAGAATATGGGTGGTAACACACAGCATGACTGCGTGAAATGATCAGATTCTTGAAGATTCTTAAACACTCTATCATCCTATACAAAATATTTTGAGATCCATTATTTTTCCAAAGAACGATTTTTTCCTCCTTTTTATTTACTGTGAGTCCAAGCCTGAAGCCAAATTGAACATTCTAAATTATCTATAATTATCACTAAAGGCCTTATCATTTTTTCTTACTTCGTTTATCAGCTGCAGCAGCAAACTAGATGCCCAAACTAACCATACTCAAAATAGTCCAGACATTTTTTTGTTCCTTGAAATTAAACTAATCCTAAATTAATCTAACCCACATCTGTAGGAAATCCATTTACTATGAACTCTTTTTAAAGAGAAGAAATAAGGGCACAAAGTAAAGGCTACCATCTTTTAAACATGTATGTTGCTTTTATTTATACAAGGATAGAGAGACTGTAGCATTTTTTGCTTTTACTTGCGATCATTTAGGCTTAGCATTACTTATAAATTGCTAGAAATTTAGTTTAGAATCAGATAATAGGATTTTGGCCAGGAAGTGAAAAAAATGAAACCTCCCATCCCACACCAAACATTAAAACTAGGGAATATCTAAATTTATACATGACATATAGACAGAATGTTAATTCTCTCAGGAAGAATGGAAATTGCTCACCCACTGCTGGAAAAGATATTCCCCAGTATTCCCAAGTGTAGACTTTAGGATAAGTTGCAAAAAAAAACAAAACACCAATATAGCAATCTCTTACAGCTTTTCCCCTTCAAATTTCTCATCTTGAACCCACAATTTACAGCAACCTGTTTCATTGTCAGCATGAATAGCTTTTGCTGTTAAAAGTAAGGCCTGACTAGTGGCATTCTGGGAGGAATAGGGATCAGAAAATTTTGGTTTAGAACTATTGGAAGACATTCCCACCCACCACCCACCCCATCTTTAGGACATACACCCTGCAATATTTAAAACTGGCCCTACGCCATTGGACGTAAGGAGGGGCATCAGTAAGGTGTGCCAAGGCCACTCCTGAACAGCAAGAATATGTCTTCCCGTTAAAATCTGACCCATTTTACACTGCAGGAAGCAAGGGCAAGAGAAATGCTAAGAAGCTGCTTTCCCAGAATGGAATGATTGGGAAAAAGAGGCGGCACAGGGATAGCAAAGTGTAAATTTCCTTTCTCGTTAATATCTCTAGCTAAATGTTCCCACAATCTTGTTCTCCAATTTTGGAAAGTGGCAGAGTTTGTGGTCCTCAGGAATTGGATGCCTCATATTGGCTTGATCTAGGTTTCCTTGTGGCAGAGCCTTGGCTTCTGGGCTGAGTGGGACCAAATGTGTCTGTAGGGACAGGGCTGGTGGGCCTGGCTCAGGCCCAGGCCCAGTTCCATTGATTCCGGTGGGGCAAGTCTGGTTGAGGTTGTTTGCATTTCCAGAGGGTGGTCGGGACTTGTAGTTGGACTGGTACCAAGACCCATTTCTATAGCGATTTGAATTGTGATGCGATGAGCCATTTTGGCGTTGTCCTTGGGACCGGTAACCTTGACCAGACCTTCTATTTCCCTGGAACCCCTGGAACAGAAAGAAATGGGGAATCAGTGAGATTGGTTCCAGTATTATGAATGAAGGCAAATATAAGTGGTCCCAGGATAATGTTGCAAGATCCAATCTGGGTTGGTTGCCGGGACCAGAGGTTTACTCCTCTGAGCTTTTGGACTCATGCTGGAGCCCATCCTCAGGGAATTTATCTCTCCTGGAATATGTCTACTACACAAGAAGATGCAATGGCCTAGAACGTTTCATTTGAATGCTGTCAATGCAGTCTTTAAAAATGGGAAGTTACTTTAAAATTCGGTGCATGCCTTACTAGAGTTGAATTTTCATTCCAAGTGTTGGCTTAAGACAAGCAAAGGTGAGATTAAAGAAGTAGAATGACAGCCTACTACATGTCAAAATACGGGCCCTTCACTTTCCCCTTCTAAGTGAAAAATGCTATGGTAAAGAGGACCCAAGCCTGGACAATCTGTAGGCCACTCTCAACTACAGAAACAACAATAAATCATTACCTCATGGTGGGACTGAGATGGACGGCTTGTTGCATTTGTGGAGGTTTCTATAGGGGATGATGGTTTCTTATTGGCCATTATGAGGCTAGGAGAAGAGGTAGAGGGACACACTGTGGCAGTGGACTCATCCGGACTGCTTACTGCCACGGACGTCACGGAGCTGCACCGTGATCTGGTTGAATAACTGTTCTTTGGATGTGAAACTGAAACAAGAATGACAAAAACATCATTTCACACTTTCTTTTTAATAACGTAAACCTGAATTTACCTCTCATCCCATCAGCAACCAGTGATGATATATTTTCCAAATTCTTACACAATCAAATTGCAATAAAAAGAAAAATTGCTTCCACCTTCATCCTATAGTGCTCCTGTAGTAGCCATTGCCACCACTTTACAATTGCTCCTCAGGCATGGTGAGCCAGCTAAGGGGGGCAGCCATGTGCCTGCTGAAAAATACCTTGAGGTATAGAAATACGAAAAATACTGGAAGAGGCAAGGCACAGTCCAATCAGGAACGGACAATCTTAGTAGATTTAAAGGCGAAGTAAAATTGGAAGATAAAAAACCAGATTTCACTTTAGTAGTACTGCAACAAGTCTTTGAACATTTTTTTTCATAAAATCTAAAGCATTGGGCTATGTCAAATGGAGATGTCCAAACAGAGACCCCTGTCCCATGCTTATTGATTTGAAATATTTATAGCATGCCCCACACCCGAAGGATATCTAACATATACATTTATAATATATATAAAAGAAGCAGGATAAAGTAATAAATGCATGTAAATGACTCAGTTCTGGAACTGTAATAATATAAGACTAACCTAAGGAATCTCGATCCTCCTCCTTTCCTGAGCTGACAAAATTCTGAGAAGGCCTTTTCAGTTGAAAGGCACACAAAAGCATATTTTCAGAATTTTAGAAATGCTTTTGCCAATCACACATGTGTTTAGTTCAGTTCAGCTTTATCCCATCCTCGCTGTGTTTTTATTTTGTGTGGGTACCCAGGATATACAAGCTCACCTTGTCCAAAGGATTCAATGCTCTTCTTTAGGGTATCCAGGTCACAAGTGAAGCGAGCCACTCTTCCGAGATCCTCATCATATTTGCGCTCACTAACGAAGTGCTGCAGAGAAGAAAAATGTAGGCATGTGAGCATTATGCACAAAGCACATTCATGTTTTGGGAGAGAAGCTGTCAATGTGGATTGCTGGTATCAACCGAGGCACAAACTACACACCCTTCTCTCTGCCTCTACACAAAAGAAGTAGAAAAAGAAATTTATTTTGCAAGATGACCCCATTAGAAAATGAATGAACAGCTTAAAGATGGAACTGCTGATAGAACAGCAAGTACCAGAGTGATTTTTATCCATGCAGTGAGATTTTTGTGGGGATTTGAACGTAACTTCATTCTGGCCTCTAGTGGTAGGCAAGGGAAGCATTTGTCAGCATTGCTGGTTCACACAGCACAACACACTAAGACCAACTTTTTGCAGTCGCAATCAAATTATTCTTCAGCTTTATGGAGGTTAATAAATGTGAAAAAGTTTCAGGCAAAGTCTTCAACTTGATTTTCAAGTTTGTTCTTTTCAAAAGTTAATTTAAAAAAAATAATGATTTTGTTTTTCAATCAAGTTTAAGCAAATATTGTTGTCAGGTCTGACACTGAAATTGCCTGTTTCAAATGCTAAAGACTAAGACTGGCTCCTTCTAAGTATGTCCTCTGCTATTCAATGTAGCCCAATGTCTGCCTAAGAGGAATATAAGGAAATGTAATTACATCAACAAGCTAGGGAAATGTAATTTCTCTGTGCATATTGTGGCTGTACTTTGAGGAGATAGATCTCTGCCCCAACTGCCCAATCTGTGTAGATTAGAAAAAGGTGCATGTAGTCCAAAGCAGTCTGGAGATTCACCTTTATATCAGCTCTAAGTTCTACCAATTGCTCTTCTGACATTCGGACTGCTACATCAGTTAGTTTCTTCAGTGCCTCTGCCTTCTTTTGGCGGCTGCTTAGGATTTCCACTATAATGTAAAACAGAACCCCAAAAAAGGCAATCATGTTTATAATAAATACGATAATTAACCAATTAAAGCACAAAACAATGTCTAAGTTGCTACAAATCTAATTCCTGCCTGCCCCTATTCTCCCCTTTCCCCAATATTTTAGTTTATCCTTCGAAGGTCAGCTGCAGCTCTGCAATATGTCTGAAAAATGCTTGAGGCCTTGGAAAACGCCTAAGACTGGAGTTAAGTGCCAGGGGACAATTACCTAGGCAACAGGGTGAGAACTCTTAAGTTCCTTAAATTGACAGATTCTTATGTAGCTCAAGCTCAAAAAAAAAAATCTGTGAATAAGGTCTTTTTGCTTTCTTTTTCTCTCTCCCCTTTGAATTAAAAAAAGTTACCAAGTTAAATTGGTTGTTTACTTGATTGCAATGCTTTGGGTGGGGTGCAGTTTATAACTCTTTTCTCCTGTACTTTTTTCCCAATGAATGTTGGTATATCAATGGAAAGAACTGCAGTTTTTCTACTGAGAGGTAATGGGAATTGCTTTTTTATAACACAGGTAGCCACAGGTTTATTTAGATATGAAGATTATAGGATCACAAGTAGTGATTCAAGTCTCAAATCAGACAATTGGGCTAGGCACATATTTTATTCTTGCACTTTTCAGCATATTTGGACTCTTAAAGTGAGAAGTTTCATACCAGTTGGAATGGTCACAGAGAATGAGGCAGTGATAGTTTTTATCCAGGATAAGTAAATCAGTGTATAAATACACACAGAAGAAGTCTTAGGAGCACTCTGTTTAACACTGTGTTTGGAATGAGAAAATCCCAGATGCTGGTCTGGTATAGTGGCAACTTGGATTAATTATGGCACTATACTTGGAAAATAAATGCAGTTCATCCTTGACATACAACCACAATTGAGCCTAACATTTCCACTGTTAAGCAAGACAATAAAGTGAGTTATGTTCCATTTTACTTTTTTTGCCACAATTGTTAAGTGAATTACTGAAGTTGTTAAGTGAATCTGGCTTCCCCCATTGTTTTGTCAAACAATCGCAAATGACGACCAGCTGGGAAGGTTACAAAAGGCGATTACATGACCACAGGACAATGCAGTGTCAAAAATACAAGCAACTGAATTCTGATCATGTGATCAAAATGGGTTGTGTGAAAAGTAGTCATAACTCACTTTTTTCAGTGCCACTGTAACTTTGTATGGTCACTAAATGAATGGTTGTAAGTCAAGAGTAAAACCAGATCTTACCCATGTACATATAATTACAAGATATTTGAAATATGAACCTATACAACTAGATGTGATATAAAAAAATAACCAATTTGTGTATATAGTATGAGGTTTACATATCTGGAAACACCGGAAACAGAAGTCCTTCTTTGTATTTTGTCTTGAACTGCTTATTTCAAACATCTGGTAGTCTTGTACTGGTTTCAGTACACAGATATTAACATAGTTGTGTTTTATAAACTTACTTGCTTCTGCTTTTACTTTGTCCATTTCACCAAGTAGGGCTACTTCTCGATCCATGAGGCTAAAGGAAGAAAAGAAAGAAAGGAAATAAATATTAAAATTCTTATATTCATAGGCTGTAACTCTCAGATATCAACTCAACGAATCAACCAGGACATTAAATTGGGACAAATCTCTGCCTCCCTGATGAAGACAGTTCCTTGCTATACATTAAGCTTTCAAACACTGAATGGATAAATATCACTCACAAGGAACACGTCAACTTTTTTTCTGAGATTTTCAACATCTCTTTTTCTTTAACCAACTGAATTCTACATGGTTTATCATTGTTTTGGTTCCCAAAATCCTAAGTATGTTGATGTTTTAAGCTTTCATTCCCAAAGTTATTTACGGTTTGCTGTTCTATTTTTAATTCCCATATAGCAATCGCTGTGGCCTATTAAAGTGTTTAACTGCCTGTAATTCTCATATTTCAAATGGTCATCTGTGAGGATGCCTATACAAGGTTTGTGCTTGCAAGCACCCAATTTGAAACATACCAGAACTATTCTTTGCAGGAAGTTGAGCCTCATTATAACTTCTCCCCTATAACAGGGATCCCCAACCTGTGGGCTGAAGCCCACTACTGGGCCATGGGCTGAATCGCCACACAGCCACTTGAATGGCTGGCTGATGGGTGCGCCTCTGTGCGTGTGCACAGCCCCACCCACGAGTGTTGTCGCAGGCATTCACAGCCCCACTCACACTAGCCTCGTCACAGGCGCTCTTGGCCCCACTCAGGTTTGCGTTGCTGCAAACATCATGGGTGCTTGCACGTACACATGTGCTTGTCCCTCCCACAAAATCATTCCCTCTTTCCCCCCTCCCCCTGCTCCAGGCCGCCAATCCAGAAAGGTTGGGGAACTCTGCGCTGCAAGTAGTAACTGTTGTTTTTCTCCTCAGATTAGCAACTGATACAGTAATTACTGGAATTGGTAAAGCAGAATCAAGTATCTGATATGGGGGAGGGGACCAGTGTCCATTTTGCGCGCAGAGATAATCCCCAGTTTAAGAACAAGTTCTGCTCCCAAGGTCTGCTTTTAAGTCAAATTTGTATGTAAGGCAGAACGGTATTATAATACTGTATAAATAGTACTGTGTAATTAACTTGAACCGTTGTGTATTTAATTTGAATCACTGTGTATTTAACTCAGATTTTGCTAAAACAGGATCTAGACTGAACTCAGGGTTGTCCTTAAACCAGGGCGTTCTTAATCTGGGAGCTTGCTGTACACTGGTTCTGATCACCTGAAGAACCAGAGTTTCAGGTTAACCGTTAATCTGTTCTTTTTCTCTCTGATTTCCTCTGGGTTAGCATCGAAGAGCCATTCAGACAAAACTGTTGATTGAGAATATTTCTTAATCTGTTCAGGATACAGAATATACTGTTCCTTATGAAGGGCTTCTATCCTCTTAAACAGGCCAAGCATATGCCAAAGAGGAAGACAGATTTGGAAAGAAATAGGAAGAATAAATTCTTGGTTGAAATGCAAGAGAACAGGCTTTTGCAGCATCAGTTTATTCCTATGGAATGCCAAGAATTTGTTTATAGGGGGCAAAGCTCATTCATACTCCATGCTATAATACTGTACTTGTGAGGACAAAAAACGGCCTAATAAATGCAGGATAGTAAATGCACAGAGATTATTTATGGGCATCATTAGAACCTCTAAGTCTCTGAAAAGACATTCCCCTCAGGAGTCTCGGCAAAGGTTGGCATGGCTACCAAGTGCTGTTCGCCATATAGCTGCTACTCTGATCTTCACTATCACCCTCAATAGCGAGGAACAAGGAAATAAATAAAACATTATTTGTTGACATTTTATCTTTTATCCACTATATCTCTTATCTTTTTTTTGTAGTTGTTTATTCTGTCCCTTTAAATATTTTAATAAAAATAACACACCTTGCCCCAAATATAGCAATCTTATGAAATTTGAAAAAGCTCAGAGGTTTCCTAAGGGGGTCATGCATCTGAGAAAGAGATAAAAGAACTATCTGATATTTCAGTTTTAATTCCAAATTTCTGAGGGGTTGAGGATAATTCGGAGTAGTTATCTATCACACCCTACCACTAAATCATGCAGAGATGGGAGACAACATGCAGGGATGGGCGATAACAGATTCTGAATATCTGCATGAATAGGTTTCAGCTTAGATGCATCCAGATGAACAACTGATAAAGGATAAAATATAATCATTGAAAGCTTGCATCTCAGAGGTTGAACAATCTCATCAATGGCTCAGAGGTTGTGATAATGAAGGCCATGGATGGTGATGCAATTCTAAATCCTAATAATCACCTGTAAATATGTTCCAGCTTCTATTCAGGGCAACAAGCCAAGGAAAGCCAATAAAATCCTTACAGTGAGGAAAATGAAGACAGGGTAGGTATCAGCCTTTATGCTGCTATTAAAGCAGCTACAGTTCTGCTGCTTGCTTTTATGAATGAAAGAGGACTAGTCTTCACTTAATTGGGAGTGGCAACTCCACTGTGATTTGGTTGTAAAGTGCAACCTCACATGACCATGCCAACTTACAACAGCAGTTCTGGCACTTCTGGTTCCCATCATTAAGTAAATCCAGTGTAGTCATTAAGCAGAACATCATGTGACTGCTATTTGGGACTTCCTGCTGGCTTCCCCACTGACTTTGCTTGTGAGAAGCCAGTGGGGAAGGTCACAAATTGTGACCATGGGACTTTGCAACCTTCATAAATAAATGCTGGTTGCTAAGTGCCCAAATGACCTCAAAGATGCTGTAATAGCTATAACTATGAGGGCTGCTTGTAAATCTCCTGGTTCAGGGCCATTGTAACTCTGAATGGTCGCTGAATGAATGGTTGTTAAACAAGAACTACCTGGAGAGGGGAACTAGAGAATTTGTGTTTGAAAACAATCCTGATGGCAAGGCTGATGAAGTCTCAAGCAATGGATTTATTTCTCAGACCAATATTAGGTAAGCCTGAAGGAGTGAGCTGCCTATGCACTTTGTATTTCTTTTATTATACCTTCAATATCAGGTGTGGTCTGCCTGCTTAATTGTTTGTGCTTTGAGACCCAAAATAATTGTAGTGTTCAAGGCAATCACAGAATCTTATCAGAAAGTCCAGAGGGCTAATTAGGCTGCATTTGTGATGTGCTCCCAGAGATGGATGATTTGTCCTTCAATAGGAACTTCACAAAAAATCAGAAATTATATATTTAAAAGTTTGAGCATCTTGAGCAGTGATATTCAAAACCTGAAAATCTTCATTCCTGGCAATAACTTCACGAGTTCACAGCACATTCATGTCTTTTGCAAGTGGCAAAGAGAGTTTCCCGTCAAGTCAATGTTTTATTGCTATACATTGTCAATTACAAAATACGTGTTTCCTGAAAATAAAACCTATATAAAAAAAAGCCTTAACTTGATTTTTACATGTGTGCCCATTATAAACTCTACCCCCAAAATAAGCTCTAGTTAAGATCCCACCCACTCCAGGGTGTACGGGGTGGGGCGAGGTGCATGGGTAAAAATCAAGCTAGGGTGGGGATGGGGCAGTGGAGCCGCCCTACTTACTTTCAGACAGTTGCAGCCAGGCCTGGCACTCCCTGACATCTCCCTCATCTTGCTGGTCCACTTCTTCTGTGGCCGCTTGCTGCTGCTTGCGCGCGTTGCCCCCGGCCTCTGTTGAGGAAAGGCCTCTGCAGCTGATAAAAGAGCTCCAGATTGACATGCACCTGAAGGCCTCTGATGGTGAAACGGAGGCTGGGGGTGCTGCACGCAAGCGGCAACAAGAAGCCATAGAAGAGGACTGCCAGTGGGCTCCTGCTGGGTGGGATTGTCAGTGCCGCTGCCACAAGATCTGTGGAAGACATCCCCCAAGGTCTGGTGCCTTTTTTGGTGGCAAAAAAATGTAAGTCCGGTCTTATTTTCAGGGAAATATGGAAGCGTTTAGAGTGCAAGTGACCCCTGAAAGATCTATTGTGGATGAACAGTGCCTAACTCTAATGAAAATAAAAATATAAAACAAAAGTTGATAGTATGTGGTAACAAGTCAAATAAAATCTGAAACTACAGTTTTCAATTACAGAGTTATTAAACATTACTGTAGAACAGCTGAAGTTGAAAACTGTGAGAGTAATGCAGAGAATATTTAGCATGAGGGTTTGATCTTCAGGAAACTGAGCACTTCAGTCTATTACATGGCCAGGTATTCCTGAATGGATTTTCCTGTTTTTGCCAAATATTATAAATTCATCATTATATTTAAAAAGAAATACAGCCTGCCTAATGAGCACATTATGAATTTCTAAAGCAAAATAATTAAGTTTTGAAGGGATTCTATAAAATATTACTTGTTCAGTTTTAGTTCACAAAATTGTGGCAACCCGACACCTCTTCCAGCAAGTGACTACAACCAATGCATATCAAGAGAATATAATATTTGTAATGCCAACAGGTGCAAGACCAGATCTCTTGATAGACTTCCTACATTGAACCAGCAATGCTGCATTTATGTGTTGATACAAATAATTTTCCTCAGAAGTGAATAGAAAGGGATCTGTATGCTGTGGCTCAAAGATACACAACCTTACTTGCAGGATGGCAATCACCCCGTTTTGAGGAAAGAACAAATAACAAACCCTTGATTCATTATCTGGCATTTATTAAAGGAGGTTCTGCTGGCTTACTTCCAAACTAGCCATGCATTTCCCTGTGTCACGGAACTGCACTTCCTGCTTTCTGCCCTTACTCTGCCCCACAGCAAGCAGAATTATTGAAACAAGGTCTTTAACCTTTTAAGACATGACGCATGATGAGGCAAAGATTAGAGGAGTGACACAGGAGGATATGGTTTATAAAAAGCACTAGCTTTTTATGCTGAAGAAGAGATATCTGCATGAAAATACACCACCCAAATGAATGTGGATAATACTGAATAACAAAACTACTGGCAAAATCCGCAATGAGAATTAGTTCTAAATATTAAGTCATGCAGAGGCTGCTAGCCTTCACTTGAGGAATCTTTCAAGATTCTTCTTTGCCTACAATTCCAATATGTATCCTTGGAGAAATAAGTCAGATTGAAGTGACCTTCACTAAAAAAACGCTTTCATTATTTTTCTTAAGGCTGAGATAAACAGCACAGTTTTTAGTCTAGGTATGTACAAATTTTAGCTATTCAGTCCATCCATTTTAATACTTTAATAACAATATGTTTGATAAGCAATAAACAGAGCTGTGATAGATTAAGTCAGTCTACAAACCCCCTGTAGTCCCTTGATCTCAGGTTGTTAAGATTTGAGCATGAAAATGCTTTTTGGCATGGAAAATGATTCTGTCCTCAAAATGTCCATTTATTTGCTCAGATTTCAAACTAACTTTTAAAACTTAAACTGTAGCTTTGTGAAAATTGGGAATCAAATTATTTTAATCACTTGGTCATTTGAAAGATAAATGCAATAGATTTCTCAACCATGATGAGGATTCATTACTAAAAGGTAAAGTGGTCAGTTGAAATCCTGCATATATGTACAAAACATTTGTTTCTCAATTCTGGCCTATTTTTATCATAAGCCAGTTTCTAAAAAATTAGGAGAGATTTCAAGCAACTACTGTATGTTGCAATGCTATAGATTACCTTTAAGGCATCTATTCTTAGTAACCTTGCACTGCTAAGTCCATGAGTTTCCTACATAAAGTCATCCATATACATAGTTGTTTTATTTGGGGATAAAGATGCTATTTGGAAACAGTTTGTACCCTAACATCATACAGTACCACCAGAATCTGGTAGTCAAACGCCATTATAGTTACATTTTGCAATTCCCCCAAATTAAAAAAAATCCCACCCTCAGGCGAAGTTTGGTGAAGGAAAAAAAAGGGAAATTGGAAGGAATTATTCTTAATTAAATCCTTTAAAATCATGTTCACTCTTGAATATACCAGATTTCAGAGTATTAGCATACCAGCTCTGCAGCTCTGCAAAGACCTGCTTCATTTTCTTAATGGAAGCATCCATCTCTTCTTTAACTACCACCCGATATCGAGACAGTGACACGGTGCATCGCTGGAGGTCTTTTACCGATTTTTCAATATTGGAACCTGTCCAAAAATAACACAATATAGTAAAGCATCAGTACTCCTTGCAAATTTTCCAGTAATTATCAAAACCACAAATGACTTGCCATAAAGCATTTGTTCATTACAAGAAAAATGGGATTTCAAAGAAACCAGCATGCTGCTTTGAATGCCATTTCTTCCAAACATTTCTGCTAAATATTTACCAGAAAAAAATTCCAGGAATAAAATAGCAGCATTGAGTTATAAAGAGAAAATATCTAATTGTGAACAAAGTTGTAAAGTTCACACTAAGATTGACTCTCCCTTTTACAGTCCAATCTGCATAAAAATGCTGTTTCCTCTAAGAGGGAAGATTTAAGGTTCAGGTACTGGTTGCAAAGGTTAGACTCTCTGCCGGCTATCTCCAAAAAAGCACATTTCCACGCTTCTTTCTGTCACCAGAAATTACTGAAATGCTCACTTTCTGCTAAGCTGCTTGTTATGGTCCTTGTTAAAACAAAAAGCTGAAACAACTGCTGCCAAGAGGCAGGTGTTTCTGTCTTCCCAAAACTTTGGATAATGACCATGTTTAGAATCAAGATTTTGAAGGTCTTATTTGCTGGCAGGTGTAGAAGAGAAGAACAGAAACTAAAAGAAGGAACAGCAAGGGCTGTTGCTTCTCATTTATCCACCCAAGTTCATTGAAAACCTGGCTAAAACTGTGAGAAAAAAAGTGTGCAAAGCTGGGATAAGAAATATATAATGATTACAAGGGAGAACACACTTTTCTAAAACTATGTTGCATATTACATATACAGAGAGAATCATTGAGCAATGCCAGCTAATTAAATAATCTAGGTCAACTAATTCTCATTTTATTTGTATATCCAGATGAGGAAAAAATGTAGTCTACGACGTGCCCCAAAGGATGCAATATTTATATTAAATATTATACAATCTTTCAGTGCTCCTTGATAAGTCAATTACAACCAGTTGCAAGTAACTCTAGCTATCTAATGTGCTATGCAAATTACTCCCCACTTTTAATGAAATATATTATGTAAGAGCTCTGCAACCCAAATAGAAATAGATAAAGAAATTCAAATAGGACGAAAAAATATTGTGCCCAGTGAATGCATTTATTCTCAGAGCAAGCAGGTATTGTACCATCAGGCTTGAACAGATCTGTAGCAATTTTGAATTTGGATATAAGAATCCCTTGCAAAGTCATCATAAAACTAAATGAGAATTATACAGTGGCAGCAATTTAACACTGAAATAGGCAAGATGAAGTGATTGATTGAGATCAGGGAGGAGAGGAAGTGGCTCTCAACTTCCATAGGAATTCACTCTTCATTTACCAATCCCAGTGCAGCAGCTAACATATTACTTATGGTAAAAAGCAATAAATGACATGATAACAAATGATTTGTTGTTCAGAGCATATTAAAAGGTTATCAATAAGCATGTCAAGACAGAACAAGGATAATCATATGGAGATGTCCTGAATATTTATCTTCATCTTAATATTTATGTAAAATATATTCATATGTTTGCACATGAAGTATTCAGAACAAAAATAACAACTTCAATTTTAGATTCCATTTAATTTATAATCTTACTGTTTCCCAAGGAATACCTGAAATGATAGACTAGGCTCTTTTTTGCTTATCTCTAAAACAGCTGAAGGTTAGGCTGATTTGGTACATGGTTACCCAATGAACTTTATGACTCAGCAAGATTTGAACAGGATCAAAGTCCTGTACACCACAGCACAACAACTAATGAGATATATACTAAGTATTACAAGCTTTAGTTATAACAAATGTCAACTGGCACCCTATAATTATTTTGCAACAAAGAACTTCTTAGAAAAACTAAAAAGAGAACAGAATCATGCCATAGATCTGTAAATTCTACCTAGTTTTTTGTTTCCAGGGGGCACAGGGACTTCATCCAGCATTGCTAGGGATGAGGGAGCTGGAGACTGGGTGCTGGAAGCAGATCTGGAAAGTGGCTTGCCAGTATTTCTCAATTCAGATTGCACTCTGAGGGACTGGGTATTCTGGGAAGACCGCATGCTTGCAGATTTTGGACTCAAGTTGGTTATTCCATTTTCAAACTGTAACAATGCTGAAGAAGGGGAAAAAGTGTTACTCTAAGCTTCCCATCACCATAAAATAACATAAAAAAGAACAACAGGATAAGGAATTTTATGTAGACTGTAATCCCAAATTACTTTTCTAGGGTGTCTCTGTATGGTGAACATCTAACCTACCTAGAATTATATCAGGGCTTGTCAATTATGGCAATTTTTTGGCCTATCAAGTTCAACTCCCAGAATTCTTGAGCCAACATGGCTGGCTCAGGAATTCTTGGAGTTGAAGTTGACAGGTTGTAAAGTAGCCATAGTTGCCCACCCCTGGTTTGCATGGTACCCAATTTTCCAATTCAGTACATTCACTGCTCATGCAGTCTATGGATTTCCAAATCAGATTATATAATTAAGTACAAATTCCAATTATCTGGTATTATTACTGTCATGCTGCTTCCATTTCTACCTCTCTCCCCCTTTTTGGAATCCTGAGAAGAGTCAAAGTAATTTGAAAAAGAAGGATTCATCTCCTTATGTGGCAACTACTGAATAGCGGAAGGTAATTGTTTGGTTATTAAATAATGAAATGTGGCAGAAGACACTACACAAGTAGAATGGAAGAAGGAAGCCTTCCTACCTATACAGACTTTCTGATTTTCATAATAATCCAACAGAGAACTAACCTGCCCCATCAGGAGTCTCAGGCGTAGCAGGTTCACTCTCCTCTAACTCTCTGGCATCAATGGAAAGTGTCTCCAAGCCTTCACTGAGTGAGTCCACAGACTCTGTGTCATTGGCTGAACCATTGACGTGGTAACCGTTAATCCCGCCCTTCTCTGATGAAACTGCAGACTGTTCTTCTTCAGTGGCCGCTGGCTTGCTGGAGTCAGGAAGGTTGGCACTTGATTCTGCAGGGGTTTTTGATTTGGTCTTCTTCTTTTTGTTCTAGAATTAAGATACCGACATTATGAGAGAAGAAACTAAACTTAATTCCTGGTATGAAATGGAATACTATTACTGTTGCCTGAATATAAAAGAATTAAATTCTTTTATAGAGCAATAAAACCCTCTTATAAAGCTTAACATGGATGAAAGGGAATTGATCACGATTAACATAAATGGACTTAATTTGGCTGCTAAATGAAGAAAAGTATTTCATAAATTAGAGAAATTAAAATTTGATATAATTTGTTTACAAGTATATATTAAAAAACAACATGAATATATATTGAAACAAAAAAAATTAGGGAAATTATACACATCGCTGAAACAATCAGAAAAAGAGGTGTGGTCTTATATATTAGAGATACAGTTGTGGCAGAATTAATTTATACAGATGACGACAGAAGGATTTTGATGGTGGAAATAATGGACAATAATGTCAAAATACTTTTAATTGCAATTTATGCTCCAAATGATAATCAAGAAGAATTCTATAGGAAATTACATATGAAAATAATTGAATTGGACTATGTTAATGATGGGAGATCTTAATGTAATAATTAATGATCAGTTGGACTATAAAATGCAGAAATCAACAAAGAAAGCTAGAAAGATATTACCAAAATCTTCCTTTCAAATGATAGAAGAATTAAACTTAAAAGATTCATGGAGAGAGAGAAATGTGGAAAGTAAGCAATATACTTTTTACTCAAACAGACATGCATCATGGTCTAGAATTGATATGATATGGATGTCAGCAGAACTACTTACTAACATACGAGAAATCAAAATAGAAACAAGCACCTGGGCAGACCACAATCCAGTGACAGTTATTTGGAAAGGATATAAGAGGAGATCTAGATGGACTTTAAATAATACGATACTAAAGGAAAAAGACTTCAAACAGAAAATAGAGAAAGAATTAGTATTCTTTTTTAAAGAAAATAGAAAAGAGGATACTTCTTTACAGAATCTCTGGGACACAATGAAGGCCTACACAAGAGGTTTGATAATTGACTATACAAGGAAAAGAAATATAAAACAGAAAAAGACTTTTAAAACTTTGAAGGATGACTATAAAAGACTGGAAAAAGAGTTACAGAAGTTCCCGCAAAAGAAAGACATTAAGAATAAAATGGATATAAACATAAAATGGGAATAATGGAAAAAGAGGAACTAGCACAAAAATTAAAATGCTAAACAGAATTACTTTGAAGATGCAAACAAACAGGCAGATGGCTAGCCTATAAACTGAGAAAGGAAAGAGAATCAAGAAGGATTAATCAATTAATAAATGAAGAAGGATATGTTTGCTATGGAAATGAGGAGAAGAAAAAAATTATACAAGATTACTATGGAAAACTGTATTTTCAAGAGAATATTCAAGAAGAAAAAGTTAAGCAATACTTACAGAAAGCGAATTTACCTCAGATACCTAAAGATATTGAAATAATGCTAGAAGGGAACATAACGACTAACAGAAGCCTTAAAAAACAGAATGTTGGAAAAGCACCAGGTCCAGATGGATTGCCAGAGGAATTTACAAGACTTTCCAGGAAATACTGAATCTCCATTTGTTAGAAGTTATGAAGTTATGTTAAAGAAAAGAATACCCAAAACATGGTCAGAAGCATATATTACACTTATACCGAAAGAGGATACAGACCTGCAACAAGTTAAAAATTGTAGACCTATATCCCTATTAAATTCAGATTATAAAATCTTTGCCTCAATTTTGGCAGAAAGACTGAAAAGATACTTAAATAACTTTATACATGTTGACCAAAATGGATTTCTGCCAAAGAGACAAATTAAAGATAATGTGAGAATAATTCTGGATACTTTGGAATATTATGAGGCACATCTGGAAAAGCAAATGGCTTTGATGTTTCTAGATGCACAAAAGCCTTTGACAACGTGAGTTGGCGATTTATGTTATTGCAATTGGAACAAATGGGCTTTGGTAAAAAATTTACTCAAGCCATTGAAACGATATATTATGAACAAACTGCAAAGATTATGGTAAATGGAGAATTAACAGAATCCATAGATATAAGAAAAGGGACAAGACAAGGTTGTCCACTGTCACCTCTGCTGTTTGTGTTAATTTTGGAAGTGTTGAATAGGAATAATAGAGAAGATAAAGAAATAAAAGGAATGAAAATTAAAAAGGAAGAGTATAAATTGCAAGCTTTTGCAGATGATTTGGCATTTATACTAGAGAATCCATTGCAAACAGCACCTAAATTAATAGAAAAGATAGAATATGGAAAAGTAGCAGGTTTGAAAATAAAGATAAAACAAAGATATTAACAAAAATATGTTAGCAAGATGAAAGAAGAGTTGGAAGAAGTTTTAGAAATACAGGTCACAAATAAGGTTAAGTATTTAGGGATACACATTATACCAAGATGTAGCACACTGAAGGAGGATAATTATATTAAACTCAAACAGCAGATTGCGACAGATTTGGCAAAATGGGAAAATTTACAAATATCATTGATTGGGAGAATATCTACAATTAAGATGAATGTATTGCCTAGAATTCTGCATTTATTCCAGACAATTCCAGTCCGACTAGGGAAAGAGTTTTTTGAAGACTTAAACAGAATTGTGTTGAAATATATTTGGCAGGGAAAGAAAGCAAGAATAAAACTTAAGCTGTTACAAGATGCAAGAATAAGAGGAGGGTTTGCCTTGCCCAACTGGGAGCTATATTACCAGGCGACAAGTTTGATGTGGGTAAAAGAATGGATCACATTAAGAAATACTAGACTATTGACTTTAGAAGGACATGACTTGCTGCTAGGATGGCATGCTTTCCTTTGGCATAGGGGAACTAAAACACAGGGATATTTCAGAAGACATTATGTTCGAGAGGCACTGTTTTTGAACTGGGAGAAGACAAAAAGACAATATTATTTAAACATTCCTTTATGGATATCTACTATTGAAACTTTTTCATATCTAGTAATATATAAAAAGGAACAAACAGATATGGTGAGATATTGAATGAAAAGGGTGAACTTAAATCTATGCAAGCGTTGGAAGAACAAGGTGTAAAAATGAATTGGTTTTCATATTTGCAAATACAATCTAGATTTGATGAAGATATTAAATTAGAAGGTATTTATGATAAGTTGACTGATTTAGATAAAATTTTGATAGGTACTGATGAAAATGTAATTAAAAAACTTTATGGACATTTATTAGAATTCAAATTGGAGGAGAAGCAAGTTAAGGAAACAGTGAATGCTTAGGGGGAAAATTTTGGATATGGTATTGATTTAGAGAAATGGCAAAAATTATGGTCTCAAAATTATAAAATGACAATGTCAACTGCTTATAAAGAAAATCTGTATAAGATGTTTTACAGGTGGCACTTACCCCCCATGAGAATTGGGACAATGTTTAAGAATAAATCGGATAAATGTTGGAAATGTCATCAGATACCTGGTTCATATTACCATATGTGGTGGACATGTTCGGACGCAAAAAATATTGGACTAAAATCCACACATAGTTGGAAAAAATGATAAAACAACATATAGACTTTAAACCAGAGATCTTTTTATTGAGAATTATACCGGAAATATACAATAAAGAGTTGAAATATTTGATTGTAAATGTTTTAACAGCAGCTAGAATTGTATTTGCTAAGAATTGGAAAAATGATAAAATACCTATGCAGGAGGAAGTTATTAAGAAAATTATGGACTGTGCTGAAATGAGTAAATTGACATTTGAAATTAGAGAACAAGAAGATAAACAATTTTATATGATATGGGATTTGTTTTATCAATGGTTGGACAAAAATAATTGGTAATGTAATAGAGTAGATAATTTTGTAACAGAAGTTTAATAGATTGATATAAAATATAATGTAGACATATATAACCATTGGATGAAAGTATAATATAAATTTTAACATAAAATTTGGAATATCTTGTATAAAATGATGGAATAGTCTAGTCATAGATGATTAATAACTGATAAACATATAAGCATATGTTAGCTTGACAATGTGAAAGTTTATATAAATTGTGAGTGATGACAAAAAGGATAGCACAAAAGATTTGCAACCAACTGACACACTGTATGTATATAAAATGGAAGATGGTTTTATGTTGTTATGCTTTGTTTGTATGTTTGTCTTAAAAATAAAAACCTTTTTTCAAAAAAAAAAGAATTAAATTCTTCATCAGTCAGGATATAGAGACGATTCCTTAAATGTTAGATGGATTTATTTAACAGTCAGAACTGACAGGCTGTGATATTAATGAAAGTGTGCAGTGTGTAGCAGCCATTTATGGAGAAAGACTGTGGCTCTAAGGGATGTTAAAAATGCTGCATTTTACCCCAAATTAGCCTGAAGGGCTGACTATTTTCAGAAATATGCACATTCCACAATTCCATACAAATACAGGGAGAGGAAAATGCTGGTCAGGTTAGACCTTGTTCTAACCCAGCAGAGGTCTTACATAGCATATATTCAGTGTTCCTGGAAAATCTTACACAGTGTTACAGAATGCTCTAATAGCCCTAAGCAAGTACTGGAATTTTTTTTTGCTTCTCTTCCCCTTCCCCAGAGGTCTTTTTAAAAAAGCCATTCCCTCTTATTTAAACTAGTTGCATCACCTCAGTTATGCCACATGACATATAACAGGAGCTAATGGGCCATGACTGTGGATTGGCTATGGATCCCTGCTGTAAGGCTGACCTTCAGCATAAATTAAATTTAATGTTGCCAATGTGAGGATTAATAAAGGAAAGGCTGCAAATGTCTCCATAAAGGTTGGCAATTGATTGATTGATTGATTGATTGATTGACTGGACTTGTATGCCACCCCATCTCTGAAGACTCAGGCTCTCACAACTAAAAACATACATCCACAATAAATAATTAAAAAAGAATTAAACCAAAACAAGCCCAATATTTGTCCAAATTAAAATCAATTTAAAAACCATTCCCCCCCTGAGAAGGCAATCACAGCCCGGCCTGGTCAAATAACCAGGTCTTCAGGTCATGGCGGAAGGTGCGGAGGTCCGGGGCCAGCCGGAGCCCCAGGGGCAGCTGGTTCCACAGGGCGGAGACCGCCACAGAGTAGGCTCGTCCCTGGGGGACCGCCAGCTGACATTGGCTTGCCAATGGGACCCCGAGAAGTCCCTGCCTGTGTGCTCGCACAGGGCGGTTGGCACTTGATATCGGCAGGAGTTGCTCCCTTAAGTATTCTGGACCCATGTCGTGTAGGACTTTGAATGTTAAAACTAGAACCTTGAATCTCACCCGTTTCAATGAGTTTCAAGTTTCCCCCTTCAAGGACTATCTCTCTTTTTCATTGGGGTAGTCAGACTTTTGGGACTAGCGGGTACTGTTAGAATTTCAAGATTGGGTTGTGGGGACTAACAGCAAGATGGAGATCCCTGACCATAGTATTAAGTAAATAAAAATAAAACATAATACTCTTATTATTTCCAAAATGACTGCAAGAGGGGGAACATTTGGCCACAAAACACCATTTATCAGAAGATAAACAGATGAGATTGGTCCTACATACTTTAAGTTCTTATACCCTAACTTACTTTTGTATTCCTTTTCTAATTATGAGGGCACACTTCTAATCAAAGCAATGGAGTATAGCCACAACAGTTTTCATTTTCTAAGAAGGTGTGTAGTATTCATTGGTAAATTTAGATCATGCAAGTTGTTTATATAGCAGACTCCTTTTTTTAAAAAAGTGCTAAAGGAAAAGTGGGTATGAAGACTCAAAGATACTAAGTGAAGGTCCTATAGGTGCTTTGGAACTTATAAATGGTTTACTGGGGATGTCAACTCTACATCCTTGGTGGAGGAGGGAGGACCTAAGAATGAGGAACTGAAGTCTCTGGAATATCTGTCATGAAGATCAGAGATAATAACCAACAGCCTCATTATAATTCAGTAGAATATCAAAGCAAGCTCAAATCCAAACCAAGACTAACCTTCTTCTTGCCAGTTACTGTCCATTCTTTCAACACTGCAGTAGCACTACCTATTATGAAAAAAAGCACATAATTATTACGGTTTGTGTGCTCCTTAGCTATACAAAACAACAATAACAAAACATAAAGGTACATAAATGGAATATAAGACAGTAATATTGCTGATAACAAAAAAAGGCTTAAAGCCAGAAAAGATATTTATTTATTTTCTGGTCAGAAGATAGAAGATGGTGTATTTTGTTTTTGTTATTAAAAATATGATTGTGGTACTTAAGGAAAGACCAGGATATGCCACTAAAGTGTGAAATCTTTAAATTTTATCTTAAAAATAAATACAATAATAAAATGTCTACAAATATATTCTTGGGAAGAGTTTATTTTGATGGCGCAGTGGTTAGAATGCAGTACTGGAGGCTACTTCTGCTGACTGCCAGCAGTTCAAGTCTCACCAGTTCAAGATTGACTCAGCCTTCCATGCTTCCAAGGTTGGTAAAATTAGGACCCAGATTGTTGGGGGCAATAAACTGATTCTGGAAACTGCTTAGAGAGGGCTGTAAAACACTATGAAGCGGTATATAAGTCTAAGTGCTATTGCTATCATGGTGAGACCTGAACTGTTTTCCAGGATTTAATACCTAATAAAAGGCATTAATCCATTAGTTCATTTCAGTACAGAACGATCTCAGGAAAAAATGTTTCCCTAATCTAGGCCCTGAAATGTAGAATTCTAGGTTTAACCAGAAAGTCTTGTTTTCAGAAGTCTGAAATAGATTGTGAAAGAAGTAATAGGATAAAGCCACATTTAGAATAAAGAATAAAACCTTTCTTTAAAAAGCTATGAAAAAGGATTATTATATAAAAAGGATTATAAATATATTTTAAAGGATTGTTTAGAAAAGAGATGCACAACATTCTGGGCTAACAGCACACAATAAAAAGTGGTGTGCTAAATCACCTCAAAAAACATTAATTTCATTGTTATTTAACCATGTTTTACCCCTTCTGTTACAATTAAAATGACCATCTGATAACAACCTTTGGTGTATCTGGGGCAGCACTCAGAGTTTCCAAAGGCAGCATATAAACTTCATAAATAGTTCATAATTAGTTCATAGGCATATAAATCCAACTAAATAAATAAATAAATAAATAAATAAATAGTTCCTGCTGAGTCTCTCATTAGGCAAGGAAAATTTTAGTTTCCATGAGTTCCCATGAACATGCATAAATGAGTTATGGAGAAAACTTGTGAATGTGCTTTGCTATTGGAGAACATAAAACTCAATGTCTAAAGCAGAATTTTAACTGAGCACACTGCTCATTTTTGTCCACCCCAGGCAGCCATTTTTAATCTTCAACAACAAAAATAGAATTTAGAAATTGTCTAATAAAAAGGGCACACATTTTATATTTCCTTCATAACTTACCTTGATGTAGGGAGATTAAGTCTCATATACTCCAAGTATCATACAAAACAAATAAGTCTTGTGCCTTAATTACATATCTTGAAACACCACAGTATCAGAAAATGAAGGAATATATAAATATATTTTAATAATTATTTAGCATTCTGTAATAATTATTATTTAGCATTCTGTAAGATTGCATGTTAAATGATAACCCATGCTTTTCCCCCCATCATATTCATTTTTGAGGCCTGTCAGAAAACATCTCAGGTAGGAACTAAGAACTTACCTTCCATGAAAGCCTGTACAGTTCGATCTACACAATTATCAAAGTGTTGCAGCACTAGGATAATCTCATTGTTGCTGCGGTTAGGGACTATTGCTCTCACAGCACTAATCTAGAAAAAAAATGAAATATGCAGGTCATCTTTCCAGGCAAATATGTGCACTGCCAACACATGAGAAAAATTAAGTTTCTGTTCTCCTAAATTGAAGTCAGTTTCGTTTTTACTCTTGGAACAGCCCATTCATTTTTCCTCTGGCAGCCTGTGTGTGGTGTTAAACCCATTTCAAGCACTTACACTAGAGCTGCAAGCAATATGAGCCCACGGCATGAATAAAGCCTTCCAGATTCCACTGGTTAAGATGTCACTGAAAAGCAAATATTATGACTCAATATGCTCTGAAACAGTCTGACCAGAAAAGCTTGTCCCCAAATCAATAGCAGCTAAAAAAAGAAGAGGAAAAATAAATGTTCAGTCATGAGACAACAAGAAGCAAGACAGGAAGCAATGGATGGAAACTAATCAAGGAAAGAAGCAACCTAGAACTAAGGAGAAATTTTCCAACGGTTAGAACAATTAATCAGTGGAACAACTTGCCTCCAAAAATTGTGAATGCTCCAACATTGGAAGTTTTTAAGAAGAGACTGGACAACCATTTGTCTGAAATGGTATAGTTTCCTGCCAGAGCAGGGGGTTGGACTAGAAGACCTCCAAGGTCCCTTCCAACTCTGTTATTCTGAGAAAAGCGGTTTCAACAGTTGCAATTGTGGAAGATACTACTTCCAACAGTAAAAGGGTCACAAGAAAAGTTAAGAACTTATTGTAAATTGAAATTTTCCCTGCATACTCTATTCATACTTCAAGTGAGTCATCATAGTTTCTGACCTTTAAAACAATATTATGCTATTTTCAGCTGTTAATGAAGTAACTGTTACTTACCTTCTCTTTCATATTTTCAAAGGTACCTCCTTGGGCCATCACGGTGTTTGACTGCAGATCAAAAATAAACCCTGACAAATCTGAAGAATCAGAAAGAGATGAATGTTCAGAATGAGAGGCAGCAACAAGGAAGAAATTTAAGTTCAGAGAGTAGCTGCAGTTATAGATCGTTCTGTGCAGAATCATATAAATAGGCTGGAAATTATGCTAGAATAACTCATCCAATCCCTGAAAGCAATAACTTGCAGGCACACCCCTTTGGGAGAGGCAGAAAGCATATCAGTTTCACCTGTTGAACACCACAGCATTAGTAGGCTTCTGAAACAAACAGTTCTGGCAATATTGCAAAACTAGTCAAATATTAAAATGTGCACTAGAAAAGTATTAACTGAATAGTTTTCAAAGTCAGAAATTCAGACTTCCATGTCCCAAGGCATACTGAAGAAGTTCTTAATGTCTATCACTAGATTCTATATAATTTTCAGGTTAATTCTATTTTTAGACCAGAATTATAGCAAGCTGTGTTTCCAGCTAGCTATAAACATACCTTGGCTATTCTATGTTCCAAGGCAGCACTGCTGATTAGTCATTTAGTTGATCGTTGGAGAAAAACTCATTGTCCAATGCTGATATAACTGAGGTCATTGTTAACAGCAGTGAGGAATCAGTTCTTACTTTCAAGATTGCTGGATAAAAATGACTGGGTTTTTAACTGACCTCCATTGATTCCACACCCAATTCTACTATGCTCTTCCGAGCTCACAAAAAATAGTAAGTTATAGCAGAAGTACAAATTTTATCCCTGAGGTAAAGATACCCTTCTCTACCTCAAAGGTGGTACTGGCCCACACAACTAAGATCAGAATTCAACATTTATAGCAGTGGCATGTGTAACTATCAACTGGAATCCACTATCTTTGACTGAAACTCACAGCTGGAAAACCAGATTGTGTCGTTTATCAAGAGACACACTAGTTCTGTTTCTTTTTTAACCCATTTATTTTTGGAAATATGTTGAAATTCTTCAACATTAGCAACCATAAAAGAAAAACTCCCAGAAGGATCACAAAAGCAATGAATGAATTAAACCTTTTTCAGATTGGCAATATAGAATCATTTATGGCAACTGGACAGGGATGGGATCCGACCGGTATAACTACTGGTTCTGTCGCTCTGCATCACGCGTGCATGCGCACACGCGCGCAAGTCATGCAAGTGCAATTTATGAACTGCTGAGCTATCCGGACAGCTGAGCAACGCTGCGTACAAGTGCGCAGCGGTTGAAAAAGCACTTTTTTCCTGCTTTTTCAACCGCAGCTGTGTTGCGCAAAGCAGCAGCAGTTGAAAACGCAGGAAATAAAGGTCAGGTAAGAGCCTGGGTGGGCGTGTGGGCTAAAACAGCAGGAGACATAGAACAGGTTCGATGTATGCTCTCTGTTTGCTGCTTTTCATAGCAACTGGTTCTACAGAAGTGGACAGAACCGGTAGAATCCCACCCTTGCAACTGAATCAATTTCAACACAACACATTTTTTTCTCCTCTTTGCTAATACAAAAAATAAGGTACCAAATCTACAAACAAGAATCCACTTCAGCTCCAAGGCTTTACTTAATACTGAATATTGTTTCTCTTATCTGGTTATATAAAGTGCAGGATTTTTGTAATGCATTATTAGGTCCACTAGTTATTACAATTTTTTTTGAAAAATGATTAGATATTCTGCTTTTATACATGCCACCAAATAGAGATATTACAGGTCTATCCTTTTATCAATTTTAGACCTAGCAGCCAATGAGTTTCTTGATGACTTAAACATCTAGTTGGTGATGCAGAAATCAGTAGTACAGCAAATGTTACTTGAGATATTTTATCTGAAAATTCTTTAAAGTCTCCAGATCTAAAATTCAAAGTTCAACCAGGAAGTAAACATGTAACATTCACCTTTCTTTCAATGGTTATTCAGAGATGCATTAGTTTGATGTCTCTTTTAATTTTAACACATTGCTCTGTTAAAGAATTGCATGAGGAATTCAAGGAATTCAAGGAATTCAATTACATGAATAATGGAATATTAATTTGCATAATGCCTTTATTCTCTCCAATAATGACTTGAGGTCTTTTTCCTTTACAAAGAAATAGTTGAAAAAGCAGTTTGAGGAAATCAATTACTTGTTCCTCTCAGATCATTAAAAAAGATCTTAACTTATTTGGTAATATTGATTTAACAGTCCTCTTTTCACAAAAATGCATTTGTACCATAATGACTACAAAATTAAGAGGTCAAGCATGTATTTTATTGCTTTAAAACAGGGGTGACCAACCTTGGCAACTTTAAGATTTATGGACTTCAGCTCCCAGAATTCCCCAACCAGGCATAACATATCTTTATTAGATAAGCATATGCAGGCAGTTACCACAAATAATTCACGTTCAGATTATCATTCAATCATGTTTCCTAAATACTAAAATAATTATCCAAATAACTAAAATACTGGAAACCTATTCACCATAGCAACAATTTGTTACTTGCTGACTGAATTCAAGTAACCAATTACTCTGACACTATTTTAGTAAATAAACCTTAAGAAATAATTGGTGTTAGCAAGAATTCAATCAGCTGTTCCCAAGTGTCTTTCCCAAGCTCCTTATTAAGATGAAACCCCAAATTGGAATTTTTATCAATAATAATGCCATCAAGGTAACATTAGTAACATTTTTCCTTACTTCTAATTTAGTATGCTAGAAAACAGACTGCATATTAATTTGTAATCATGTTAAATTTATAAGACAGAGTATAGTCACTTTAACATAAACTATGATTACAGGTGATCCCATGAACCTACCATGTCAGCATTATTAAAATTGCAAAGAAAATATTGTATGTGGCAAACCATTTATATAACTTTCCATATTTGATTGCCAAGGTACAGATCTCAAGATGTGAATGCAGTGTGGGGGTAAGTGTGGAATTTCTATCTATAAAAAAGAACATATGGAGAAAAACAGTTCCATTCCTTGTTCCATAGCTTATGCCATTTTCTCTGTTCTCAGAAGAATGGATGGAACACTGGGAAAGCTAAAGTATTTAAAATGGCCCTTAACATTTTTCTTTAAAGATTGAAAATTGCTGCTGTAGGCTACACAGAATTTGTTCATAATATAATCTTGTTATATACAGGAAGATGCAGGAGATATGAAGATGTGCACAGTGTCTTGTCTTACATAGTGAGCTATCGGGATTTTAAATCTTGTCTATCCTGCACATTGCTGTGGATTCTTAGATGCAAGTCTACTTCTGAGACTTCACAATAACCACGGCAAACTAACCACGTACCTCTGTCAGGTCAATCGTGAACTGAACCTTTGCTCCTTGGTGACACTTCCATAAAAGACAGAGCAACCTGACAAAGCGAAGAAAGCCCGCTTTGCTTGCCAAGAGATGCTTGCCAAATAGGATGATTATTTAGTCATCCCATTTATTTCCCAATTACTCAGTAGCAGCACTCCACAGAAAATAGCACATCACAGACTGAACAATGAAGGGAAAGATTAAAGAAATAATCCTTGCGGGCAATTTTATACCACAGAAGAGAAACTTCACTTAAATCATACCTAAGTAGGAATTGCTAGAAATTCAAGGGCCTTGGTAGTGCAGGCTGTTAATAGCCTAGCACTTAGTTCCAGCTGCCTGTAATTATTGCAGGCTTGAATCCCACCAGGCTCAAGGTTGACTCAGCCTTCCATCCTCTCGGGGTAGGTAAACTGAGGTCCCAAGATTGTTGGGGGCAGTAAGCTGACTTCGTAAAAATGCCGCTTAGTAATAAGCAGGCATATACAATGGAATGAAGGCTATTGCTGAGCGCATTGGGTTGTATCCCAAAAATTGTAAGCCGCCCTGAGTCTCCGGAGAAGGGCGGGATATAAATATGAATTTTTTAAAAAAGCACCATCTTTTCAGTTCATAAGTCAACAAACTCTTCAAGAACTAACTGAAAAGGCTTATCACAAATACTTTAAGAGCAAAATCATAATAATGTCTTGGGAGGCCCCCACCCCCACTCTATCCCCAGCCCTCTATGGTTCTGAGGCCAAATAGAAGGAAAATGGGAAAGAACGTTAATTAGAGCTAATGGCCTACTATGTCCAGAAAGTTCATTAAAATCTGTATAGTAGTATAAAGGTTTCTATAAACCTGGCTTCCCCATTGACTTTGCTTGTCAAAAGATCTCAAAAGATGATCACAGGACCCCGGGGACACTACAACTGTCATAAATACATGCCAGTTGCCAAGTGTCCAAATTTTGATCACGTGACCATGGGGATGCCACAATGATGCTAAGTGTGAAAAATGGCCACAAGTCATTTTTTAAAGTGCCGTTGTAACGTTGAGTGGTCATGAACTGAAAGGTTGTAAGTCGAGGACGATCTGTAATTAGGTTTGCATCCTTTATCTTTTAAACAGCTTTCTGGTTCCTATTGTGGAGTAAAATAGTCTTGTTAATATAAGGCTTTCAGAGGGCATAGGTTTGGCATGTGGCCTTGTCCAATTTATTTCCTATATACAACTTAGATGCTAGAGGCCCTGAGCGATTCATTCTTTCATAGCAATCTATAAGTTCTACATTCAGATGTCCATATAATGTTAGCTGTCTATATGATTAACTATTGCTAATGGCATGAAAGACTCAAGAGACAAACCAGGTATCTTGGCAGTAATACTGAACTTCAATGACACTTTGGAACTATAAGACTGCTTCCAGCAAAGATATGACTCCCATTGCCAATTGCATTTATACAATAATCTGCAGCATGAAAAATCAACATTTTTTCTCAATAAACTGAGGTTCTTAAGACTTACTTTAACAGCTAACGAAAACAATATTAAACATTAGTTCTGACTGAAAATAATATCCAGTATAAATGATTTATACAGGTGGTTCTTACTACCTTACAACCACAATTGAGGCCAAAATTTCTGTTGTTAAGTGAGATATTTGTTAAGTGAATGTTGTCCCATTTTACGACATTTCTTGCCACAGTTCTTAAGTGAATCACAGCAGTTAAGTTAGCAACATGGTTGTAAAGTGCATCTTCCCCATTGACTTTTGTTTGTCAAAAGGTTGCAAAAAAGGGATCACATGACCCACAGGGGACACAACAATGGTTATGATCCAGTTGCCAAGCATCTGGGTTTTGATTACGTGATCATGGGGATGCTACAAAGGTTGTAACTTAAAAAATGGTCACAAGCCACTTTTTTCAGTGATGTTGTAACTTTGAATTGTCACTAAATAAACTGTTGTAAGTCGAGGACTACCTGTATACCATGGAACCACATTTGCTATCCTTTTGTTGCTCTACCGAATTCTACAACTTATGTGCAAATATATTCTCTCTTTACAAAGGAAAAAAAATGAGTGAATTTGAGCGTATGGGGTTACATTTGTTTAGAATTCTAGAAATTTTTAGAAATTTTAAATCTCCATTTCAGGGAGATTAGTCTTAAAAGAGTAAGCAATATTTATAGACATACAGTTATGCAACCCTAAATTCAATAAGAACTGCAAGATGGACAGCTTTTTTTTCCTTTGTAGCAGCTTTCCTATGGAGCTGAAAATAAATACTGAAACTCTTCTAAGTAAGAAATTCTGATGCAACACAAAAGAGTTATTGCTAATAAAAACAGAAAGTATAGCTGCAAATTCCTTTTTAAAAGATGGACCATAATTTTCATTGTTCCATGAACCACAGTCATGACTAAGTCAGCACTGTAGTGTGAATTTTACAGTTGCTTTTTCTATAAACTCATTTTTTTTCAGTAAGGGAAGATAAAAACCTAAATGTAACCAAAATGGTTGTTCCATAAAACAATTGTGGAGTAGGCAAATTAATTACAGTTAACGACATAATCAACTGCTCTCAGAAAAATAAGATTACATAAAATTCACTCTTTTATCAGAGGTTGAAATAAGATTATTTTGGAGTATTTTTTTTAAGATGGCACTAAATGGCATCTTTCAAAATATTTCCAAAAATGAACTGTAAGTTGAAGGTGAAGGGAATGAATAGATGTAGAAGTGGTGATTTTGCATAGAGCTGTGGGTCTTTAACAGACTTCTATGGAGCTGGTTGAATGTGCCAGTATGGATGAGGTAAAGTTGTATTTGGTGAAGCAGTGCCTTGGATAGCAGTGAAGCAGTGATTTGGAAGAGAGCAAGAATGATCATCAGGAAATTCAATTCATGATGCTTCACCATGATGGAATGCAAGCTTCAGGATCAAAATTTGAAACTGGAGGAAAATTACTAGAAACTTCCTGCCCTGGGTAATTCCTGTAGGACTGTGGCTGGGTGTCAGTGGAGCTTGATTTACTTCTAAGCATTTTAGGAATGGGACAACAGGGTCAAGATATAATGTCCTAAATCTAGTGGGGGCTTCATGGGCTTAGCAACTGAAATGCTAGAGTTGTTTACACCTCAGGTTGAGACTCCTGGTAACATTGGATCCCTCTGAGAATTCTATCAATAGAACGACCGAAGAGTATGATACAGTTTTGTGAGCAGTAGAAGAGGTGAATTGGGTCAGCAGCTTGAGGGAGGCCTCCACTTATAGTGAGATGTCAGGGGCTATGACAGGGTATGTTAATAAGGTGTATCCTTGCAACAGGAACACTTGGAGGGGGGATTAGGATGACAGTAGAAAAGTGGTGGGTACATGGTTGGGTTCCAGTATGAGTGGCTTTGCCATATTGCTGGCAGTCCGTAGGTGCTGGAACTGTGCAGAAAGTATCCAAAAATATTCGATATGATATGGCGGGGAGGAGGGTTTCAGATGAGGGGGAAGCTTATCCTGATTTTGGTAGGATAGGATAGGCAACGGTAGGTATGCCAAAACAGGGAAGGAGGGCATGACTATCTGGTTTTACTTCTGGCCTAGTGGCTTTACACCTGAATAGCAGAGTTGGTGGTATATTGACCTCAAAGTACTGGTTTTCTGCTGCAGGTGAAACTTGAAAAATCAGAATATCGTGCAAAAGTTCATTTATTTCAGTAATGCAACTTAAAAGGTGAAACTAATATATGAGATAGACTCATTACATGCAAAGCAAGATAGTTCAAGCCGTGATTTGCCATAATTATGATGATTACGGCTTACAGCTCATGAAAACCCCAAATCCACAATCTCAGAAAATTAGAATATTGTGAAAAGGTGCAATATTCTAGGCTCAAAGTGTCCCACTCTAATCAGCTAATTAAGCCATAACACCTGCAAAGGGTTCCTGAGCCTTTAAATGGTCCCTCAGTCTGGTTCAGTAGGAATCACAATCATAGGGAAGACTGATGACCATACAGTTGTGCAGAAAACCATCATTGACACCCTCCATAAGGAGGGAAAGCCTCAAAAGATCATTGCAAAAGAAGTTGGATGTTCCCAAAGTGCTGTATCAAAGCACATTAATAGAAAGTTATGTGGAAGGGAAAAGTGTGGAAGAAAAAGGTGCACAAGCAGCAGGGATGACTGCAGCCTGGAGAGGATTGTCAGGAAAAGGCCATTCAGATGTGTTGGGGACTTTCACAAGGAGTGGACTGAGGCTGGAGTCAGTGCATCAAGAGCCACTGCACACAGACGGATCCTGAACATGGGCTTCAAATGTTGTATTCCTCTTGTCAAGCCGCTCCTGAACAACAAACGTCAGAAGCATCTTACCTGGGCTAAAGAAAAACAGACCTGGTCTGTTGCTCAGTGGTCCAAAGTCCTCTTTTCTCATGAGAGCAACTTTTGCATCTCATTTGGAAACCAAGGACCCAGAGTCTGGAGGAAGAATGGAGAGACACACACTGCAAGATGCTTGAAGTCCAGTGTGAAGTTTCCACAGTCTGTGTTGATTTGGTCATCTGCTGGTGTTAGTCCACTGTGCTTCATTAAGTCCAGGGTCAATGCAGCCGTCTACCAGGAGACCTTGGAGCACTTCATGCTTCCTTCCGCAGACGAGCTTTATGGGGATGCTGACTTCATTTTCCAGCAGGACTTGGCACCTGCCCACAATGCCAAAAGCACCAAAACCTGGCTCAATGACCGTGGGATTACTGTGCTTGATTGGCCAGCAAACTCACCTGACCTGAACCCCATAGAGAATCTATGGGGCATTACCAAGAGAAAGATGAGAGACATGAGACCGAACAATGCAGAAGAGCTGAAGGCTGCTATTGAAGCATCCTGGTCTTCCATAACACCTCAGCACTGCCACAGCTGATAGCTTCCATGCCATGCCGCATTGAGGCAGTAATTGCTGCAAAAGGGGCCCAAACCAAGTACTCAGTACATATGCATGCTTATACTTTTCAGAGGTCCAATATTGGTCTATGTACAATCGTTGTTTTATTGATTGCATGTAATATTCTAATTTTCTGAGATTGTGGATTTGGGGTTTTCATGAGCTGTAAGCCATAATCATCACAATTATGGCACATCACAGCTTGAACTATCTTGCTTTGCATGTAATGAGTCTATCTCATATATTAGTTTCACCTTTTAAGTTGCATTACTGAAATAAATGAACTTTTGCATGATATTCTAATTTTTCGAGTTTTGCCTGTAGTTATTAAAACTGGAAGTATTTTGTACTGTCCTCTGGAGGCTGATGTGACACCATCCATTTATTGATTGGCACATGGGATTGGAACCATTATTGGTTTTAGTTATAAATAAATGTATGCTTTTAAGTTAATCACAAAGAATACAAAATTAGCATTTTGTTTACAGTCTAAACTGGTTGTCTTTGTAACTTATTAAGACTATTCAGCTGCAGCTCAGAGCAAAACTACACTTGAAAACAATTTCTAATTCCATCAAATTACAACTCAATCTACTTATTACAAGTTACAGAAAGGAACATGACACATTAGGGAGCTGCAAATTTTATTACTAAATTTTAAAAAAGAGGGTAACCTGGAAAACAAAATAACTATCTTCCAGAGGGCTATTTATATCAGGCTGAAACAGAAAGCCTTTTCAGACAAATGTCTAATATTAACACATTTACTGTACATGTCAGAAAAATTCTCTCAGGACCTAAACGTAAGTGGATTGTTTCAATTTTCATTTGTTTCTCAGAGGTCAAATGTAACACTTGCAAGCTTCATACAGACACCCCTCATAAGCAATTTTCCTGATTAAATTCTTAAAGATACTATTCCATTCAATCCCCAAATAAATTATTTGTAAGGATTGCAGTTCTTTTTCAAACCTATGCACACCTATTTTGTTCAATTGGGTCTTTATAATTTCAGGAGCTTGAAGGGCAATTTGCTATCAATAAAAGTGAACAATTTTAATGTAATTTATTGTTCCAAATGTAGATATAGATATACAATAGCCGTAGTCACATTCACTGTGAGAATGCTGAAGTGTTCCATTTGATAAAATAGCCAATGAAAAGAATTTGAGTTCTGAACTACTTACCCAATGAAAGTGTCAAACTTAACCAAAAAAACCCCACCCTTGAAATTTTTCTGTTGCTGGAATCTCATCCCCATCTTTTGTAACTTGCTACCATATTTACATTGTTTCTTTCTTTCATACAGGATTCTAGATTCTGTTCAATATACTACTATATACTCAAAATACTCAAGTAGGTTGCCTATGGAGATTCTCAATCATCCATGTCATATGGCAGCGTGGAAATTTCTAAGTAAAATATGGCTTTGCTGATATCATGGTTATCCCAAAGGTGCTTTTCTAAAAGGCAACTAGACTTCATTTTTTTCTTTGAAAATGTTTCACTTCTCATCTACAGAAGCTTCCCCAGTTCTGACTGAGTGGTGGGGAATGGAAGGATTGACTTTATTTGCAGTCTCAGAGTGCTAACCACCAGATGACTGCAAAAATATAAATCCTTCCATTTCCCCACCAGTCAGGTTAGAACTGAAGAAGCTTCTTGGATGATTTTTAAAGGGAAAAAAAACAAAGAAAGTCTGCTTGCCTTTTGGCACCCTTGGGACATCCGTAGGCTGTTCATACTATATACTGAGCTCTGAATCCCTATTTTAGTTATTAATAAAAGAAGATACAAGTTTTAGGCTACTCTCTAAAATGGTTTTCTATTTTCCTCAATAACAATCTGCTTGTTGAAAACTCAAAAACTGGCTAGTGGCAGGTGTCAGGTGACTTAGTTATATGTTAGAAGAAAACTAGAGAAAAAGTTAATATATAAAGACAAACTGCATCCAGCTATTTTAAATAATATTTGAACAAGACTAAGTTAGGTACTTCAAATTCCCCTGTTCTGCTTATGTACGTTTTAATTGTTTTAAAATGATTTTTTTATCCTACCTTTCCTGTATTATAAAGGAGTTGTAGAACATACCTAATATTCTTTCCTACTCTTATTTTCCCAACAAAAACCCTGTGAGGTGAATTGGGCTGAGAGTGAGTGACTGGACCTAAGTTACTCAGCCAGGTTTATGCCTAAGACAGAACTAAACTTAGTTTCCTGGTTTCTAGGCCAGCACCTTAACCACTGCACCAAACTGGCTCTCTCATTTTTTAAATATTTAGCCTCAGTTCTTTTGCAATGAGAAAACAAAATGCAACAAAATGGTTCAGCCTATAAAAAATGATACATTTTAACGAAGAATTCCACTAGCAGAGGATGCTATGTATGGCAAGACGACAGCTAAAGTTTGTAAACTACAGTAGTTTACAACTTTTCTAAACTAAAAGCCTTAAAACAAGTCTTCAGGGCAGTAGAGGCTATTGATTGTGGAACAAATAGAGAGTATTGGGGCCCCATCAGTGTGTGTTGGCCTGGATGTCTTATCTGCTGCACAAAAATGACTTACAGATAAGTCCAGTATATGATTTGCCTACACCAAAGCCACAGTATTTGATATAGGATATGCCAGAGTTGTCCCTGGGAATCTTACTTCTGGAGGGCTTCTAACCCTTGCTGGCAATTATTTTCTGCAACATAATCAACGCTGAAAGGAATAATGTGCAGCAGTCTCATGTAAATG
Source organism: Naja naja (assembly GCA_009733165.1). Taxonomy (NCBI): domain Eukaryota; kingdom Metazoa; phylum Chordata; class Lepidosauria; order Squamata; family Elapidae; genus Naja; species Naja naja. Next base: position 152,454,407 of record CM019149.1, on the reverse strand, counting down.
TTCCTAGATGGCTTTAGTGTAGAAGTGGTTCTAGTGAAGTCATTCCCAATTTCCAGTGTGCCAGGCTGAGTTGGAATTACACAGATAATTTGATGCATGCACTGACCCCCATGGAGATCTTGGTCAATTATTTATTTATAACATATATATGGCTGCCCAACTTGGATGCTGCCATCATGGGCAGCTTATAATAATAATAAACCTATATAAATTTAGATAAAATGATTCAATTGAAATAACCAATCAGGAATTCGCAATTAGTATTGTCTTCCAGATGGAGACTCCCATCTTCCTGGCTCCAATTCTTGAGGAAACAATCAGGTTTTTAACGTCCTTCTAAAAGTCAACAAGTTCAAAGTCCAATATACAATTGGGGGACAATGTGTCTGGATCACAGCAATCCACATGGAGTTATTGTAATCAAACTGATTAAGACTGAATTCCTCTTTCTGTTCAAGCAGATTCTGCTCAATTTTCCAAGGTATTCCAATCATTTGCTAATTGGGTTTCAGAAGGGAATGGAGGGAGGGAAGGATCATTTCCTAACTTGGTGAAAGGCCCCCAATTCACCTTAACCATGAAGGTAGGGCTTTTCTCCTTTGCTGTCCTTGGTAGATTCCAGGTTGTTCCCAAATCAGTCACTTTTCTTGCTTTAAAGCTGCCGAGATATGTTTGATTACCACTTAGAAGGATACTTAATCTGAACCATATTCCAAAGAGAAATTGACAGTCTGGGATTACATCAGTTTCAGAATTGTAAATCTCTCTTTTTTTTAGAACTCATGGAGAAAATGTACCCTACATCAGCTTATGATTAATTCATCTTTTAAAACATTTGTGATGTAGCAAGATGAATTCGTCTGAATAAAATTGCAGGATGGCAATATACACATTAAAACATATTCTGACACTAATGGTTAGCAGCTCCTGAATTACTATTATTACGGGAAAGTGTTTGGGAAGATTGTAAACTCATGTATTTTTTAAAAAAAGATCACAGAAGAACATTGTGAAGATAGATACTGGTAATTTGCAAGAGACACGGGATGGAACAGAATACCCTATTTTAACTAAGAAGTGGGTTAACATTTTAAAGAATGTTAAATGTGTCTCTGGAAAATGTTTAATAAGATTGGATATATATTATACAGACTGAGAGAATCTGTAAGTGCCCAATAGCTGAAGCTATTTTTTTACCATGAAATACATTAAAAATATTATCTGAATAAATATAGAATTAAATAAAAATGCAAAATAAAAACTTCATATAAACTATAAAATACTATTGCATGTAAACTAGACAGCAAAGTAGTCATTCAAAATCTAAAATAATACAAATTAAAATACAATTAAGAGCCCATTAAAACATCTCATAAAATAGAAAGGTATTGTTCCAGAACAAACTGGTGTGATCTTGTGAAGGTGGTGAGCCTTGGTGGTGCAGGCTGTTAAATGCCTAGTACTTAGTTCCAGCTGCCTGCAATTAGTGCAGCCTCGAATCCCACCAGGCTCAAGGTTGACTCAGCCTTGCATCCTCTCGGGGTAGGTAAAGTGAGGACCCAAGATTGTTGGGGGCAATAAGCTGACTTTGTAAAAATGCAGCTGGGGCAAAAAGCCCTAGTAATAAGCAGGCATATACAATGGAATGAAGGCTATTGCTGAGCGCATTGGGTTGTGCTCCAAAAAATTGTAAGCCGCCCTGAGTCTCCGGAGAAGGCGGCATATAAATATGAATAATAATAATAAAAAAAGAATACATGACTTGGAAGTAAAGATCTATGTTTAATTATAAAAGGGCTAATACAGATGTCAGAGAATACAAATTGGTATAATCTAGAATAGATTACGGTATATGTATACTAAAGATCTTTTCTGAATATTGTATGTAGTTTAAGTACAAGTTCATTGAGATACACATATGGCAAAGAGATTAACATAAATCTAAAGGAATGATTGGTCTCATTGTTTGTGCTGTAAGACTGAGAGAATTAGTGAAGGATACAAGGGGCAATGAGAGGCTCTGAATGTCAGATGGATCATCAAATGATTTGAGGCCCAGAGATGCTGTTTTTCAGGGGCAATACCAGTTATTTGGAACAGCTTTCCACCAGACACAAGACTATTGCCTATTACTGATTGCCTTTCAGGAGATGCTACAAACCAAGCAAGCTCTTCTGCAGACCATCTGGTAATTCAACAGTTGGACTGTTGTGATTACTGCTGCTATGTCATTTTTATTCTGTATTTTTATCTCTATTATTTTTATCATCTTTCTTGCTGTGTTTTGGTGCCATGATAAGGTCAAAGATTATATGGATAAGAAAAGAAAGGTTTACAAGAGAATGATTGCTGCAAAAAATAAAAATGAAAGATGTTGTATAATGTTGTAATCAATGTTGTAGACAAGCCTTTGTCCCCACTTTTACTGTCAAAGCTGCCAGCTCAGACATTCAAATCAGCCCCATCTTTGTCACAAGCAGAAGCATACAGGGTATGGCATATATGCAGATGCCCCTCCCCCAAACCTAATCCTTTTTATAAATTAGAAAAAAAGATTTCTCCTTTTAGAAGCTGAGCACAAGTTGCTGGACAAAAGGCTGGAAACAAGTGAGATTTACTATCTTACCCCAGCTTCAGATTTAAGAATTTGCAGGAGGAAGGATTACTGAAGAATACCATATGTTCCAAGGCTAATCTATTCTCTAGAGGAATAGAGGAAAATTAACTAAGGACAACACTCTTTGGTTTATTTCCTGCTAGTTGATCCTTTGTGGTTTCTGATATTTATGTTTTTATACATGCTTAGTACGTTATTTTATACACTTTTTCACATCAGAGCTGGTATTAGAAACAGATATTAGAAGCAGATCTTTATGATTCACTTAGAATCATAAACTGTTCTATGGGAGTTTCCTTTAAGATGCTTTCTGTGAATTGAGCATCCCTGTATTTTCTTCTCCAACAGGAAAGGTTTTGGAAGGGGCTGTTTGAAAAGGAATTTCTACATTCTCTTTTTCTGTCCTCTGGGAAGATAAGCAGCTATTCCAAAGCAGGAAGAAGGGGCCAGGTTGTGTAAATCCAGAGGGTTTTTGAGAGGAAAGACTTCCAATGTTTAGACTCAGCCCTGCCACTACAAATGTATTTACAGAAAAAAAGCTGCAAACAATCTTGTTCTGTCATCATAGAATAAGAGCGTCTTGTTTAAAAGCAGAGAAAATACTGAGCAGTTTTAAAAGCAGTAAATGAAGGCTAAAGATGTTCAGATCTAAGAAAAAATATGAAAAGGAATAAATACTGTGAAATTTTTTTTTAATGGTAAGGTTGCTAATGTAGGTGGCATGCCTGGAAAAATGTAAAAATACAGATTTGGTTTTTTCATGGATTGTGTAACTTATTTAATATGTGTGAGAAGACTACCTCTGTGCCCCATGATTGGAAAAATGCCACTGTTGTTCTTCTGATTAAAAGAAAAATAGTGTAATGTCAAAAAAGGAGTAAATGTGAAAGCCACAGGTGGATTAACTTAAAATATAACTGGAAAGATGTGGGTAGAATTCTGATTCTGATCACAAGCAAAATTTGGAATTCCTGTCAGGGTAGTGATATTACACATCATATATTTGTTCTTTGATCACTGAGAAGTATACAAAAGGGGACATTTATTGCATATTTGTTGATTTTTTAAAGACAGTGTATGATGTTAGAAGTGTGTTGGTTGCTTGGGAATGTAAATGTAACTTCATAATTTTTGAATTGTTAGCCAAGAACCTAAATAACCTGCAAATAGAGTTTATGATGCAATGTGGAGTATGGACTTATATGCATTTTAAAACTAAACTAATTGTATTTGACAGGGGAATCAGAATGAACAATTCCAAGTTAGTGGTAAAAAAAACCAGGGCAAAAGAATAAATCCATATGAATAAAATACAAAAAATATGTATGTAGGGTCACAAATGAAAACCATCTATATACAAAAGGAAGCAATTAACATCCCCTCATTATTTGTTTACTATTTCTTACTTCTTTTTTGCAATTTGCACAATGGTTTTCCCAAAAGAGAACAAAATGAGCATGTATGAACAAGAGACTACTCAGTTACATACTGTTACAACCAATGTCTAGTATTCGTTATTAACTTTCACTAAGTGTATATATGAAAAATTTCACTAAGAAAACCTGACTCATTACAGCTTCCCATTACAAATAATATACAGAATTGAAACATTCGAAATTACATCCGCATATGAGATGACTGTTTTCTATCTGAAAGATATGTCTGAATGTTGTCGACCCCCGAAATGTGTTCTGCCTTGAGGGACAGGTGTCTCTCTGCCCAAAGCCCTGAGCTTTTGGCCTCTTGCAACAAGGACCTGGATCAGGTCCCCCCGCCGTCAGTTGAGATGGGCCTTGGCAGTCACATTGTCCGTCATTATCAGTACATTAGACCCTGTCACTTTATCCCAGAAATGTCTTAGAGCTAAGTAGACAGCCCTGAGCTCCAGCCAATTGATTGGATGAGAACTGTTTGCTTGTGACCACCACCCTTGGGCTATCTCGGCTTGAAGATGCACCCCCCAACCATATAGACTGAGATCTGTGGTGATTGTGAGTCTTTTTGGCTCCTTGAAAAGATGGCCCCTGCTAATGGCCCAGGATAGCCACCACCGGAAAGATCCTAAGATCAGAGGAGGAACCCAGACTCTGATCGATGAATGACTGGTGCCTGACCATTGGAATGGTAACAGGAACCACTGCAGAGTCCAGGAATGAAGTCGGGCCCACGGGACTATAGCTATACAGGAAACCATCTTTCCCAGGAGCTGAGATAGCAAAGACAGTGGTACTGATGCTGATGCTGTATTTGTTTCGCTAAGGCTTGTAGACTCTCTTGTCGGTCCGGAGAAAGGAAAACTTTGCAGGAGATCGTGTCTATGACCGCCCCTAGATGTAAAAGGCGAGTGATTGGGAGAAGATGACTCTTCCCGACATTTATCAAAAATCCATGCTCCTGCAGAATCTGAATCGTGGTTCGAAGGTCTCTGTTGGCAGTGAGAGCCGAGGATGATTGTATCAGTATACTGTCTAAATAGCACTGGACCTTCACAGGCAGTGTGCACAGGAATGCTACCAATGCCACCAGAATCTTTGTAAATACCATGAGGGCCAATGAAAGGCCAAAGAGTAGTGCACGATATTGGTAATGTCTGTTTCCATAACAAAACTGAAGAAACTGGCAATGATGGGGCCAGATCGGGACATGGAGATATGCCTCCGTGAGATCTACAGATGAGAGGAGGTCACCCTCCCGCTCTCCAAGATAGTCTGGAGGGACTGCATCTTGAAGCGCCTGTAGGTAATGAATTTGTTCAGGGACTTGAGATTGAGGATTGCACTCCATCCCCCGAGGCCTTTGGGATTACGAAGAGCTGAAAATAGAACCCCAGCCCCCATTGGTCCTCTGGAACCGCCTGGATAGCTTTGATATCCACCAGGCATTGGATGGTGGATTCCATGAGGACCCGTTTGGATCTGTCCCAAGAGATGGGACAGCTGACAAAGAACCTTGAGGAGGGAAGAGGAATTCAAGGAGAAGGCCTGACCTCACAGTCCGGAGAACCCAGGCACCCGATGTTGTCTCCTCCCATCGTGATGCAAAGAAGGCCAGGTGACCTCCGATGGAGGGTGAAGGAAGGCAGTTATTTGGAGCGTTGGAAAGAACAGCCTTCTACACCTTGTAAGGGCCATTTATTGGAATATTGTTGTTGTTGTTGCCTGCCTGGTCAGTTAGGTTGTTGCTCCTGTCAAGGGGGAACGCCATCTGTCCGTGAGGAAACCTGGTGCTGGGTTCCGGATGAAAGGAAGATGGTTGGAAGTAATGTGTCTGCTGGGATTCCGATCTCTTGAAAAAAGAGGACAGAATCTTCTTTCTGTCCTTGGATTCCACTAGAAATGGCTCTAGGGCTTCCCCAAAAAGATTATCGCCTGTGAACTGGGAAAAACAAGCTTCCATTTCTGTCGTGAGTCTGCCTGCCAATTCCGGAGCCACAGAGGCATCTGGTAGCCAACAAAGAAGCCATCGCTTTAGAAGCAAATTTCACAGAATTCAAGGTAGCGTCTGCTGTGAACTCTGCTGCTGTGATGATTTTAGATATCTTGATGGGAGCGGATATCACCAGCCAGCAGTCTGTCCTACAGCTGACACAGCCAACACCGTAATGCCCTCAATCAAGAAGGAGGCTGAGGTAGAGGCTTGGACGTCAAGGCCACAGCCTGATAAGTCCATTTATGTGTCTGCTCCGACCACTTGTCATCAGCCTTTAGCACATCTTCAGGTTCTGTCAGTGTTCCAGATGTGGAGACAGAAGCAATCACAGGGGCATCTACTGATGGAACTTGAATGGCCTTGGCTAAGCCTGGTCCTACATTATAAAACAGTCTATCATTAGATGTCAGACTGGGCCCCAAACCAGGAGAGGTACAGAGATTGTGCACCAGGTCCAGGACAGCTTGAGCGATGGAAGAACTTCAGTTTGAACTGTTGGCCGAGAAAACAAGGAATTGCCCTGGGGCTGAGCATCCCCAGAAGATTCTGCTGTGGTTTTATCGGGACCCAGCTGAGCAGTATTTTTTGCCTTGTACAAAAGAGACTTGAACAAGGAGGGTCAGAAAAGACCTGTAAAGTTGGTTGCTCAGGCTTCAAATCCTCATCTTCAGAAAAATTGGAGTGTTTCACCTCCCCTTCCTCCTACTCTGACATAGGGAGTGGCTCTGGTCAGATGGATCCATGGAGCACCCTTTCTCGTAGTCCACCCATTCATTACAAGAGGAAGGCAACCCCTGCTCTGGTGGCCTCTTGTACACAGCCCCTCAGGTGGAACTATCTGCTGAAGGATGGAAAGGTCCAGGGACTAACCCAGTGGGGCATAGGAATTGCTGAAATCCTTCAGCAATCCCCTGTCTAATGGCCACCAATACTACCTCTTTGATATCCTCAGGCCTACTAGTTACAGGAGATTCCACAGGATGTAGACCAGCAGCCGTTAGTGTAAAAGTGGCCTCAGCCCCTTGTCTATGCCCGCCTTTGGGTGGATTCCCATAAGCATTGAGTGCTTTTGATGCTCAGATTGCCTGTCTGAAACTAGGGCCAGTTCTGCTTAAGTCCTGAGGAAGAAGAGCCTCACCAGCCCCATCTGGAGACCATGCCTGTGAATGATGAGTAGAGCCTAGTTCTGCCACTCCAACCATGGATACAGTTTGTGGGAAGGCCTGCAAATCATCAGATTGAGAAGACGATTGGCTCCTCCCCACCATTTGCTCCAGGCTTCTTGCAAATTATCTTTCCAAAGCCTCATGCCTCCTTTTTTCAGCCTTAAGTTCCGATTTGGAGGCCTTCTTGGTAGTGAAGGCCTTGGCCTTGATCTTGGCCACCACCTCTCACTTAGCTGAATGAGGCCTTGTATGCCTTTTTCTTTTAGACAGCCTCCAAAAAGCATTAGAGGAGTGGGCCTCAGTGTGGCCTGGTTGGTCTGATAGGGTATGCACGCTCCCCATGTTGGTAACGGCCCATTGATTGAGGCGCTGGCCCGGGAAGGTAATGGGCCAAATTGCGCTCCACCTCAGCTGAGAGGCGCTCTCTTTGAAGCGCCCTTGCAACGGCGGTGGAAAGGTCTGGGGCCAGCGTGCGAAGCCTCGGCACGAGCTGAAGCTCTAACACCGGGAAAAACTCACTCCAATCGCCTTCCACGTGTTCGCAGCACTTTGGGCCAAAGCTCCGGCACTGTTTGAGAGCAGATCCCCACTCTCCGCAATGGCGCTGGCTCCACCGGATCCCCGGAAGCACCTGGAGGTAGAATTCTTTGACATTTGCTGTATCACTGTTATCTTTGCCTAGAATCCTGTTTGCGCTGAGACATGTCCAGCCCTGACGAGGGACTGAGTTGAAAGCTGGGTGCTATAGCAACAGAGGTGGGTCTTACCAGCTTTACAGACTCAGTCCCTATGACGAAGGAGGAAGAGTTTTCTCTATCCTGGACTCTTGCAGCAGCATTGAGGAGAAATTTTGGTTTCTGCACCTACAACCCAATACAACTTATGTTGTGGGGAAAACAATTAGAAATAAATAGTAAATAAAGCAATTAGACAATATAAATCAGAGCTAAAACAATAATAACTTAAGAATATACATTATTAAAATACAAATTCATATGTTCTGTTTCTAAACATTATTGCACAGGTTATTAACTCAACCATAATTTAGCTTTAAGGACACTGGAAATAGTAATTTGAACCAAATGTCTGAACTAGAAGAGCCAAAAATATTTTTTCCAAAGGATGAATAGTATAACAATTTACAGCTGGAAGTAGTGCAGAGTCAACTTAGCAATTTGTTCCTAGCCATTGAAATTCAGAGACCTGAATACAACTTGCAGATCTATACTTCAAATTAGCTACAGTTCTGTAAGATACATCAGTATCTTACTGTTAAGATTCTGTAAGATCAACCTAGTATGCAGAAAGACCTCTTGTACATTTGAAAATCAATCAGTTATGTCTACCATTGAAAGGAAAATGTCCTTAATATACAAAAAAGGGGGTTGGGGGAAGGCACATTTTTGGACATAAAGCCAGCTGTAACCAAGCTTTTCCATTCCAGCCTCTTTGAAAGATGGTTGCATAAAACATAAGAGGGGAACCAATTCAGGCCAATTTGGGAGGAGGTGGGAGCAACCAAATCATATACTCGGCCCTAGGATGCTTCTGAAGCTTGGGAACAGCTATAGTTTTGGAATCTATAATTGATCAATCTAGCCATTTCAGCTGAAAGTTCTTCAATAGGACTGGTCAATAAGCATGCCAATTATTCAGATCAGAGCACTTCCAGAAAAGTTGAAACAATCCACTTTAAACTCAATATGCTGCAAACACATCTTCCACATCTTCATAAATGCCTTAATAGACTCTTAGTCATTGTTCTGAATCTAATTCAAATGCTAGTTTTGATCTTTAAAACCTGTCCAAATGTCATGTTAACTCAAACTTACATAGTGAACCTTGAATCTTGACATATTATCAGTAGCATCCAAGAGAGGGCAGGAAACGAAAAATACATGATAGCCTTATCAAGGGGAAAAAAAGTCACCAGCAATTTTCATTTGCAAAACCTGCATAAAATAACATGTTTCTGCAGACAGATATACTTCTCATACAATCTCTAATTAATATGAACAAGCAGGTATGGATGTCAGTTTTCAATAAGATTTATTGTTCCTAAAGTTTAAAAAAAAGGTAAAGGATTCCCTGTTCAGTTGTGTCCAACTCCAGGGAGCAGGGCTCATCTTGACCAAAGAAGCCAGCATTGTCTGAAGACATTTTCTGGGTTCATGTGGCCAGAGTGGCTATATGCCAAAAGTGCATGGAACACTGCTACCTCCCCACCAAAGTGGTACCAATTAATCTACTCGCATTTTCATGTTTTCAAAGAAGTAGTTCTTAAAATGATACTGACTTCTCAGGAAGACGGAATTCTGCTTAGAGAGAGGTCCACTTCCTCAAATGAGGCACAGAGAATAGTCAACTCTCTGCCATAGCAGGTCTTGCAGTTGTTAGTATTGATGGTTCTGAACCAAAGCTAGACTTTTCATGTCTTCCTTAGTTTAAATGTCTAACACTAGAAAGTCTCATGTTTTTCAAATGAAGACCATCTTTCCTTGAGAAAGGGATGAAGGATTATATTTTAGAAAAGTAATCTTATATTTATTTAGCAAGATGTGAAGAGGATTTTTCTTTAGAGACACATAAGAGAATAATTAGAGAAAACTCCCTGACTTTGATGTATGTCTTAACACTGACTAAATTTCCATATTTGATAGCAACATATTATATAGTCCTTTTTTCTTAGTTATACTATCTCTATATTAAAGCTTACCTTTTTGGTTTTGCTTCTTAGACATAATAGCTTGTCTTATTTAATGTCTGATTACACAGCAAAGAATATGGTTCCTCAAGTATGAAAGTAGCAGATGTGATTCAAGTACTGCTTTGCATCCAGGCAGGAAATGGCAAATATCTGCTCAGAGACAGCAACCTCCCCAGCTCCCAAGGCAACTGGAGAATTGTCAAAATCCTGCTAGCTGAAGACTGTAGATTCTTTCTTTTAGCACCAATCTTCTGTCAGGAAGCACCCACACAGCAGTTCATGTTGCTGTTTTTCAGATTCTGAAAATGAAAATGTACAGTGGAAATTTAATTTACCACTTCTATTTATTTTAACAAAGAAAATCTAGGGTAGAGAATTATGCGGAATAAGTAAGTTGTACTCAAGAGCATTCCCCAAAATGAAATGATTTTCACCAAACTTAATGTTTCTTCACTAAAATGCAAAACAAAGAACAGGGGAAACTTATCGAGGCCAGTGCAACATCTGGCAGACTTTGCCCTTTGTTTAAACAACTAGTATTCTGAAACTGAAGTTAATGTATGTTACATTTACACAATAATAAACTTTTTGAGGACACCGAGAAGGCTTGACTCATGAGCAGAATAATTGCAAGGAGTATAAAAGTGATATTTATGAGTGCATATACAACACAAAATAATTTATGAAATGTTGTAGTTCCTAGGATACTGCAATTCTCTTTTTTTTTAAAGTTACACATATGCCACGGGCGGGGGGGGGGGTGTCAGAAAAATGGTTGCTATAACCACAAGGATAAAAGAAAATAAACTGAATTAGAAATTGTTAGATGCTAGCCTTATATATTTTTTCTTTGTCACCATAAATGTCATTAAATTTTCAATATAAAAACTACATGAACTTAAACTCACTTTTAAAATATATAAATTGAGGAACAGAAATAGTCACATAATAGCATTTTACTGTATTCCAAACTTTAAATACTCAGATTAATTTTCATTTTTTTAGTTCTAAGCTTTTAGCATATTGTATTATACTGTAGATGTTAGCAGTTTTGCTTAATTCTAATTCCAGTGATAGATTATTTCTGAAATTAACACTTAGGACAGAAAATCAAATTATATCCTCTATGGAAACAAGCAAACAAGAAGTCTTCCTAGCCATCAATTAATCGCTTGATCCTTTTTCCTCACCATCAAAACTTCCTAATAAGGTAGCTCTTATGGTATCTTATAGCCATAAGAGTTGCTGATATAGAATTATCAATTTCTTGCAACCATGTATTTAAAAACACAGAACTATGCTAAAATTTTCAGTATGGGTAAAATGGTATAGGTAAAAGCTTTATTTAAATTTGAAGTCCTGGTGAATTTGAATACTTAACACTAAAACCAATATGTACAAATCCACCAGTAAATGTTGTTTTATCTCTTAATATGCTTAGGGCACTTTATGTCAAAAATCTTTGCATATCTATAATACCCCGTCACTTAAACAAAGATAATTTACTTTATATTTAAAATCAAGAATAAATGTAAGGCAAGCATAGGTTCACGAAACTATTTCCTAAAAGTTTGCAAAGTCCTCAGAGCCAACAACATTGTAAATTCAACAGTCTGAAACCCCTACATGTTACTCATTTAGTCTAGTGAATACTTATAATTCTAAAACCTCTATTAGCTATACAATCCAACATCAGTCAGGAAACTAAAAATACCATTTCAAAATGCTAAAGGTTCAATTTTTGTTTAAGATATAACTTCCTGTTCTTTACTTGACAGCCAGTGTTCCCAGAAGAAGGTAACTTCACTTATTTTAGAAGAATTCAGTTTATTACACATTTTAAGCAGGCCTCAAGAACTGCAACCTTCAAGTTACATATTATCCCCCAAGCAGTGCAACTTATGAAAACAGCTATACACTGTCCTGCTTTTTTTTCCATTTAGAAAACAGATACACTGAATCTAAAGTACTTTTGACAATGTTAAAACACCTAGAAAAGAGTGGGGAAAGTCACCCCAATAATGAAAAAAACAGTCATATCTAGTTGCATACCATCAGTAATATCAACATATTACCATATCATGCACAAGACCCCCTCAGAGTCTGGGAAAAAATAAATAAAGATCACAGCTGCACAAAGAATGCAAATAAAAAACAATGTTAACAATACTGCAATTAAAAATTATTTACTGGCTATTAAGAAATGTTTTATTTCAATGTCTTTCTTTTGCTTCCATATACATTCAATTAGCGAATGTGTGGGTAAAAGGAGAGAGCGATCTCATTCAAGTTATGAGATTCACTCCCACAAATCCTCGGGTTATGAATGGAATGGGCAGGTTCCATTACATTCATAACTCGAGGACTACCTGTATTGCAGGCTAATTCTGCTGACTGCCAACTGCTAGCAGTTCGAGTCTCCCTGGCTCAAGGCTGACTCAGCCTTCCAAGGTTGGTAAAATGAGGACCCAGATGGTTGGGGGCAATGTGCTGACTCTGTAACACTCTTTGAGAGGGCTGTAAAGTACTGTGAAGCGGTATATAAATCTAAGTGCTCTTGCTATTGCTAAGTCAAGAAAATAAAGTATATAGGAATGTAACAGAATCAGGTATATAGTTAGTACATTTTATATATCCATCAAATGTTTTAAAAACTAAACAGTATATCATCAAACATACCAGAGATACACCTATCTCTGGTGTACCACTGCACTAGTCTTCAGTATTTGTCTATACACCAAATGGCAACTTTGGACTGTAGCCCAAGATGATTAGTTTCCAGCTTTTATCAGAATTATACTTCAAAAATAGTGGCTAGATCAGTTATTCTAGCTATACAAAGAGCTGTTGTTATGGTTGTTTCCCCCCCAAGACAAAATGCTGTGAGAATAAGCATGTTGATCCTTGCTCATGAATAACTGACCCAAAATCAGCTAGCAACTCTAGAAGCATTACATAAAAGCAAGGTCTGTTTTATGCAACTATTTTTCTAAAAGGCAATAATATATTCAGCCAGAAGCCAAGCATACTAACAGAAAACTAAACACGGTTGTGGATTGTGGATTGCCTGACACCACAACATTTTAAATGCTCAGAAGTGTAACAAACTGTTTCTTATAAACTGAGTTAGACCTGAGTACTTAGAAAAAACAACTGGCTTTATAATATCTGTAGCCAGCCATCAGGTACATTAATATTTACACAACATTAATACTTTATGAAGTTCCACAAGCTAGAAAGGGACAGACTCTTGCCCAACCGGAGACAGTAAAAGATCAAGAACACAGCAAACTGTGAAAAAACAAAACTACACTAAGACTTTTTAAATGTGCCTTTGAGTCAATTTTTGACTTCTGGTGAACAATACTGGACATTGATTTTGACTTATTTGCCATCAAATCATTTTTGACTCCTAGTGACCACATAAATCTCTCCTGACAATCTATCCCTAACTTCCAATCTTCCAATGGTGCACCCACAACCATTGTAACTTAGACATACATATAAGAAAACAAGAATTATGATGTATATCCTCTCTGAAAATGGGTAGTGACAAAGATATTTGGGGGGGGGGGGGAAATCCACCTACCCCGGATTGGGAGAAGAGAATAATAAAGGAACTTAAGCCCAGATACTTATTCTGTAATCAATCTGGCCATCAGTTCTTTCAGAATGTTATCACATGGCAATTAAAATACTGCAACAATAGTGCCCGCACATCTGCCCGACATGTGGTAGAACATTCTGTGCCCATACAGGCCTTACCAGCCACCTGCAGATACACCATGGACAGCCCACAACCCATTAGATGTCAAGGTCCTCTTCAAACACAATGGACGAACATCAAAATACATCCAACAAGTATACACTAATCAGACTAGGTCCGTGATGGTGAACCTATGCCACGTGTGCCGGAAGTGGCATGCAGAGCCATCTCTCCGGGCACATGAGCTGTCACCCATTGCTCTTCTGGGTTCCAGCGCACCAGCTGTCTTCATACATGCAGGAATCCCAGAAACCAGAAGAGCAGCCGCTCGGTGTGCATGCGCGCGCTGAGAAAATAATTTTCTGGTTTTTGAAGCGCACATGTGCACCAGCCAGCTGATCTTCGTGCATGCATGCATGCCAGAACCAGGAAGACCAGGTGGCTGATGCTCATGTGTGCGTTGGAAACCAGAAGAGCAGTAGCCCAGTGCACACATGTGCACCGCTTGGCTGCTCTTCTGGTTTCTGGCACTTGCACGCACTCCCATTTCAGCACTTGGTACTGAAAAGGTGTACCAACACTGGACTAGGTCATTGGGCATTTTACGGCCCCCAAGGTCACATCCGGACCTTTAGCTATTCCTGTCTGGCCCAAGTGGATTGCTTTTATTTTGAAGGTGATTGGTGTTTTTTTAATTTATGCATGTGTATGCATGCATGTCTATGGACTTCCATAATTCTATTGGTTCAGCCCTCCACAACAGTCCCTGTTTTTCATGTCACCCCTTGGTAAAATTAATTAACTGCCCATCCCTGCACAATGTGATGCATTTAAATTTATATCTGAATTTCTGCCTATCAAAGAGCAGAAAAAGATAATTGCTTTGTATAGTGTCCCATGAAAAGCTTTAAATAGAACTTCACCTTACATTCATTGTTGGTTTTATAACTTATTTGACAAAAAATCCACCATCTTATAATACTCAAGGGAGTATGTATCTGGATGAAATTATAAGAACAAGAAAAGCACTTGTTTGTTATAAAATTTGGTCAAAAATGACTGATTTCATAAAAATATCAAGCATCCATTTATCTACCCTATCAAAGAATCCCATGTTGATGAAACATTTCTAAACATGTGTTCATCATGTACATAATGGCCACCAGAAAAGCAAGCAGTGCTTTTGGTGGATTAACTTGCATTTTTAAAAACTCATTTTTTTCCTTCTCTCTCCTTGAAAGAGATTCATAGTGACTACATGCTTTACAGTCACCAAATGAGCTCAAGAATAATCAGACAGCACATAATTATTTGAATGCTGCACCTCAGTTTCAAAGCCACTCAAAAAGCAGAAGTACTTCTGAAACTCTGTGCAATTGTAGGCAGCAAGCCTCCCTACTTGTCAATGCTGCATCAATCTGTTAAACCCATCTGTGATTAGGACCATCTTCTCTTGAAGTGCAATCCTATTCAAAAGTCAGCCACACTGAATTCAATGCTACTTATTCCCAGAGAATCCCACAGGATTTTAGCTTAATAAAATGAATTCCAAAAATAAAAAACACATGTTTATTCTCAGACCGTAATATCTGGTACTACAGTTTATAAAATATAAACAGTATACTTTATAAATACAATATGTAGATGTGATAATTATGAAATAAACTGCACACAATTTGGAAAAGGAGTTTCTTAAATTGTAAAAAAAGTGAAAAGTCTTAATATAAATCTATAATCAAATAAACTTCATGACAAAATGAAGACAATAGAATTAGAACAGCTTCAGATCCTGCTTATCCCAAAATGTGATAAACCGTATATGAAGATTTGTACACGGTTACAGTGTTATGCAAGTCCCTCAAAGGAGATGTTCTAGAACAAGTGGGAACATGAAATGAAATCACTATGTATGGATGGATACATATGCAGAGAAAATCACAGCCAGCTTCCAAAGCAACCACATAAACCTGGAAAAAGATACAGCCACTTTAACAAATCAGAAATATGTTTTTAAATTTTATTTTTATTTATTGTATTCATTTGTATCCCACCTACATTATTTTTAGAGATAACTCTAAGGCAGTGAACATATCCAACACAGTTTCCTCCTCCTGTTTTCCTCACAACAATAACTCTATGAAATGAGTTGGGCTGAGAGAAACTGGCCCAAGGACTTCCAGCTGGCTTTCACAGCTAAGACGGGACTAGAACATACTGTCCATGGCTTTCTAGCTTTGTGCCTCAACCACTAGACCAAATTGGCATGAAAGAAGTCCCTTTTCCAAAAGAGTTCCACAGCTCTAGAAAGATCTACAGAAACATTACATATAAATTCAAAATTTTGGAGTAAATAATTCAGCAATGTAGAGAATATTTTAAAAGTTTTGAACGCGG
The DNA here is from genome assembly GCA_009733165.1 of Naja naja. Classification (NCBI taxonomy): domain Eukaryota; kingdom Metazoa; phylum Chordata; class Lepidosauria; order Squamata; family Elapidae; genus Naja; species Naja naja. Next base: position 152,438,388 of record CM019149.1, on the reverse strand, counting down.
TTTTGAAATTAAGTACAGTACTGATAACATATGGTCCTAAGTTGTCAAAGAATGTTCTGAGCATAAAAGTCCTGTTATTACGGTATTAGTTGCAATGTATAGTTCTTCTCTGTCTGTCTGCCTATCTGTTTCAGTCACTACAGAAGATTAAGAAATTATTTTTACCACTAACAATCAAGGAGATTGACTTCCTATGCCTAATAGAAGTGTTAAGGAATAAATTATGATTTTTAAGCTCTGTTTTATTTACCCGTTGAACATTATTTGGCATACATTAAGTGGAGACTAATGTTAATGATGTTTATTAATATTCTACCCTGCAGATGCAACAAATCTATAATTGAAGTAAATAAATTTGATTTGAAAGCATTTCTAAACTGCACAGATTAAGACATCATATAAAAGTTACTCTAATCTAGCACTTTAAATAAGGAGTAAATACAACCAACTATTTAACATAAAATGGAACAAATAGCTGTCATTTTATCACAAACATAAGACATCTAGCCATAGTCCAATTTTAATACCTAAAAAGAAAAAAGATTTAAAAGTAACCAGTTTCCTTCCTATCCTTAAATAATTCTGAATCATGCACACCTTATCTGTCTAACTATGCTTTCTATATTTACATAGCATCATTGGTTTATAATGTATCTGATAATCTCAGAAACCTGCCACTATAGATCAATACATCCAAAGTTTTTGGTGGCCAATCTACTTGGAACCAAGACAGCAAATACTCCTTTGTCAGATCTAATCTGTTTTTCTGCTTCATTCTGTGGTACTGAACAACAATAAAAAAAGTTTATCCTTTTCAAAGCCTGAACAACATCTATGTTAAAACAGCAACATCTGGCTAATTGGCTTTTGAGTACTGTAGTCCCTTACCAAGCTATTTTAGTCTTGTTGATCACAAACATGAGCTCTGCATGATCACAGTGTGCAACTTTCAATTACTTTCAAAGATCATAAGGTAGAAGTGTCACAACTAATACGGTAGCAAAAGCCCTAAGGACCAAAACTATTTATCCTAACTTACATGCATCTTTGTAATCTGGCAAATAAATAAATGTATTTCTTTTCTTGGAATGGGTTCACATTTCACATTAAAGCCACAAACCAGAGTTAGTTTAGTACTGTGTGAATGGAGCTGTATAATTAAACAGGAAAACTCAGTCTCCAATCTTAGGACATTCTTTTCCTCTATATCAGCTTAACTAATATAATTCCATTCAGTCTAAAGCCATGCTCCCAACAAGCTTCTCTGCCCCACAGGTGCTTTTTTCAAAAGGCAACGGGACTTTCTTAGTGAAAAGGAAGTCCAGTTGCCTTTGAAAAGCTTTCCATGACCTGGATGATGGAGAATCTCCATAGACATACAAGCTTCTCTGTTTCACCTTTCCATCGGGCCTTTGTCACTTTATCTTTCCAGAATACCAATAACTATAATTCACTTCAGCAGTAACATATTTCACCTTTGCACTCCTTAGCTACTGCTATTTCTCTTTGAAAACATCTTTTTCAATGCCAAAATGCTGCAATTCAGATGCAAATACTACATAGCAGCAGGCAATAGTTTACAGTACTGCTAGGATAGAACAAACAACTTGCTTTTTCTAAACCCCTGCGAGTTATCATCATCCCCATTGTTACCTTGCCTTCCATCCTCTCTCCCTCTCCCGGGACTGGATGGGGGTGGGGGGGGGGGGGGATGACAGTGGAATTAAAGGTTTAGGGCATGTGGGAACAACACTCTCATTCGGCCTGGAAAACAAATCCCGAGGAGTGTCCCCCCTGGGCAAGTTCAGGACTTTCTTGCGTCCTTCTTTAAGGCGTTGACCAGGCTGCTTGATGAACCGTTCTCCTGAATCGGAACAGCTTGCCCTGCAGCCTGTTTTTGTAAACGGTTCTTTGTGAACTTGTCCTGGGAAAGGGGTGTCCTCATCCGTAAAGGACCCGAGTCTTTTTTTTCCCCCACAAAGCCAAGGCGTCTTCTACTTTTCCGAGCGGGGTCTTTCTTTTTTTATTTTTCGTGGGATACGGATAACGTTCCTCTGCCGTGGAGAGTTGATGGGAAGCCTTCCAGGGCTCCGGGCTGAGCTTCAACGCTGGCTGCCACATATGAAAAACCCCTCCTTCCACCGCCACATCGCCTCTGCGCTCTCCAGCCCGCCGCCCCTCGATGGCCTGCCTCTGAGCCCACCCCTTATTCCCCCAACACGGGGCCATTCCCTCGGCTGCCTGCCTGTGCCTCCTTTCCTTGTTCCCCATCGCCGCTTCCAGCCTCTTTCCTCCGAGGCTCCTTTCCCACATGCTTTTGTGACCCCCCCCCCCACCATGACGCCCAACCCTTCCCGTTCTTCGCCTTGTTCCCACACGCGCCACAGTTTTACCCACCTCGGCGGAAAACCTCACCAAACCATCAAAGCCGCCACACTTCCCCTCCTCACCTCAGGCCACCGCCGCCGCCGCCAAGCGCCGGGGAAAGTGGAGCCCCGCCCACCCGTAAGGGAGAAGAGAGCGAAATCGTCGAAGGCTGCGCGAGCCCCGCAACCAACCGGACACAGGCGCCCTCTTTCCTTCAGCCAATGAGAATGGTGTTTCTCTTCGGCAGAGCGCCGGCCAATAGGAGCAAGGGAGAACCGAGTTCGCTCCCACCTTTTCCCTCCTTTCTCTTCTCCCTCCCTCACCACCCTCGAGATCCAAAAATTGAGTTCGGCTCGAGGACAACGGAACCGCTCTAGCCACCGAAGCACTTCGCCCGTTGTCCAATCGGCTTCGGCGTTAAGAGAGGCCCAATCAGCGACCGCGAAAGAGGTTGTTGCGGACGGATGGTTAACCTACGCTAGACCAATTGCCAAAGCCGTGGAAGGAGACCCAATCCAGGCGTGCGGGGGATGCGCGAGGAGCTGTGGGTGACCCAATAACGTCTCTCGCCTGTCTTTCCTATTCTTGCTGCGCATCCTGAAACAGGGTGTGGAGATAGCGCGTTCTCTCCGGCAACGGCCGAAGGAGGATCCTTTGACGGCGGCCGCTCAGATTTCCTCATTTGAGTGGCTCCAGAGCTTTGCTGGAGGCGGAGGACGCCTCCTCCCAATCCCTTGCACGCCGCTCACACTTTCTAAGCTTCGTGTGTCCCGTCTGTACGTAGGAACCTTGTGTTCTTCATGGTGCGTCTGCCCTGTTTCATGTGAGATTCAGAACATCTGTCCCTGCAGATGTTGACATGGGTGACATGACCTACTGAACTTATGTATAGCAATAGCAATTGCATTTAGACTTATAACATACCGCTTCACAGTGCTTTACAGCCGTCTTTAAGCAGCTTACAGAGTCAGCCTATTGCCCCCGACAATCTGGGTCCTCATTTTACCGACCTCGGAAGGATGGAAGGCTGAGTCAATGGAGCCGGTGAGACTCAAACTGCTGGCAGCTGGCAGTCAGCAGAAGTAGCCTGCAGTACTGCATTCTAACCACTTTGCTGATGCAATCTTGCCTTACAGCTTCTGGACCCAATTTTCTGATTTCATCCAGCATATCAATTCATCAGGATTGACCTCTATGCTAGCCGCACGGTATACACCAGTGTTTTGTCTGAATATAGGCTCTTTTAAACTAATGCTTTTTAAGAAAAGAAACCTGCAAGTTTTCTGATGTTACACAGGTCATGGTTGGCTGAATGTACGCAATTGCTCAAAAACATAAATGTTTACACTTAAGCAAAACCAAACCACATTAGTGTAGGGTGCAATCAATCTCAGGTTTGTACCATGATTAGACAATTGCACATTCCCAAGTCTTCTGTGCAGGATTCTATTCCAGTTCTCACTGGATTTGTCTGATTTAATTCTCCCCAAATCCTGTATCTTTTAGACAAAGCATTACTTGCCTTCAGGCCTCATTATGACTTCTGGATATGGATGGAGATGCATTGTCTTCCCAGCCATAATATTTAGGGCATCCTGCTACTTCTAAAACGTAAATAATAAAACTTTTTCTAAAACTACATCCAGACTGAAAATCTGAATGACCCTTAAATGAAAATACTATAAACATGCTAATTCATTTCTGGCATCTCGTTGTCTTTTGCCCTTTGTTTCTGTTTAATATGGCCTTGCAGCCACCCAGAATCATTTCACAGTGAGAGGGTGGCAAACAAATGTAATAAAGAATTTAATTTTTCATTCCCTGATTTTTTAAAAAATCAAGTCTCATTCATTTTCTGTTAATAGCTCAATAGTGTCACCTGCTGGGCTTAGATGAACATGTAAGCATTTCAAACCAATAATCAATACTGTGTTTCAGTACAAGATAATAAAGTATAATAAATAAAAAATATAGGTATATTTTTACCAACTACAGCCATCAAGCACTCAAGAAAAATTAGCAACACAAACTGCAGTGTAAAGGAAAAGTCCTCTTTCAAATGCTATGTCATAATAAAACCAATGACAAACTTTGCTGTTTACTCATTGAGGATAATTAAATGTTTTTGTGGGGGGAAAAGAAACCCTTATAAGATTTAATGTTATTGCTCTATCAAAAAAGAATATTGGGACAATTAAAACTCTTAAAAGAGATATGGAAAGGAGTATTAATTTAGTAATTTAGAGAGAATGTAATAAGTTTAAGGAAACATGATGTAATAATGGATGAATGCATAGCATGAGGTTGTATACTACCGTAAACTGCTACCTTGAGCTAACTCCTTGATTTTTATAATTTAAGAAATGCATGTCTATAGTGTAAGTTTTCAAGGTGGCTTAAAGCAGTGTCATAATAACCAATCACTATAATTAAAGTTAATCAGAAATATAAACTAACAATAAAATACAAAGAAAATTAGAACATTTTTACTTATTTATTAAATCTCTATGCTGCCCATCTCCCCTACAAGATGTCTCTATGAAATTCTTGTTTTATTTTCCCTGAAGTTAGAAAGGATGAAGTATATCTCATTAATATTATATATATATATATATATATATATATATATATATATATATATATATATATATATATATGTTTTGAATTTTCACGGGTAAAGGTATGTAGGTCTTGGTGTATTCGGTCTTGTCCGTGTAAGATTGAGAATACCTTGGCAACGTTTCGACAATCTCATCCGTCATCTTCAGGCTGGTGTCTTCAGCTTCGTTCTCCTGGGAGAAGTGTGTGACCGTGGCTGTTTCTCCTTTTAAACTCCAGAGTTGGATGTGTTGTTGCTTTTTGATTGGTTTGTGGAGTTGATGTATGCAGATTGGATGGCTTTTTCCTGAGACCTTGTGTGGCTGAGGTGCTGGCTGTGTGTCTCTCAGCCCTTTGTGTTAACGACCTGGGTAATGGGCTGTGTGATGACCTTCTGAGTTCTATTGTTGTAATGTCCTGGGTGTGGTGCTGTAATCTCCTGGGTTGTTGTCTGTGTTGCAACCTCCTGATGTTTTGTGTTGTGATCTCCTGAGTTCTGTGATGTAGTATCCTGGGTGGAAGGCTGTGATGTGGCATTCTGGGCCTTGGTTTGGCTCCGAGTTTGAGGTCTGGCTATGTGTTTATAGCGTGTGTCAGTTTGCTTAGTTTGGGGGTTGGAGGGGGGTGCAGCTGGTGTTGCAGCCATGGTCTGGTTTCTGGATGGTGGTTGCCTTTCATCTGTGGCGTGGGCTTGGGTTTGAGTCTGGTGAAGGAGATTGGTGGTGGCATCCTGTGTTATTTTGGGTCCGGTGTTGGTTTTCGTGGCTGGGACTCGTTTGTTGACCAGGGCTAGTTTCCAGATGTCTGGTAGGCGGAAGTATCATCCCGTTTATTCATGTTATGGGGTGTTTCTCTATTTCGATGGCTTCCCTAATTATTCTTTTGTTGAAGTGTTCAGTATTGGAAATAAGTTTGGATCCCTCAAAATCAATTTCATGTCCTGTGGCTTTAAGGTGCTGGAAAAGGGAGGAAGTTTTTCTTCTTTTCTGACTGTGTTCTTGTGTTCTGCGATGCGTGCATTTATTCTCCTGTTGGTTTGTCCAATGTATGTGGCTGGGCAAATTTTGCATGGTATTTTGTAAACTCCTTGGTTTTCTAGCTGGATCTTGTCTTTGGGGTTTCTTAAGATGTTGGCTATTTTTTGGTCAGTGCCAAAGGCTGTCCTGATATTGTGCTTGTGGAGAATTTTGCTGATTTTATCTGTGGTGCCTTTGATGTAAGGGAGGAGGGCAATGCCATTGTCCTGTTCTGTGTCTTGGTTTTTTGGGGGGGTCTCCCTTTGGATTAGGTTGGTGATTGTGCTTCTTTGGAATCCATTGGACATTAATACGTTAGTGAGGGTGTGTAATTCTGTTCTCAAGTGGTCTTTGTCAGCTAGGCGTTTGGTTCTGGAGATGAGGGTCTTGGCTACAGAGTTGATCTGTGCAGGGTGGTGATGGGATTGTGCATTTAAGTAGCGGTTAGTGTGTCTTTTTCTGGTAGATGGTGTGTCCTAGGGAGCCGTTGGGTTTTTGTAAATAAGGACGTCCAGGAACGGAAGTTGATTGTTGGTTTCTGTTTCCATGGTAAATTGTATTTTGGGGTGTAGGCTGTTGAGATGTGTGAGGAAGTTGTCCAGTTTTTCTTTCCCATGTGGCCAAATTACGAAAGTGTCATCTACATATCTAAGCCAGAGTTTGGGTTTGTATTTGGATTTGTCTAGAGCATTGGTTTCAAAATGTTCCATGTATAGGTTAGCAATGACGGTGAGAGGGTGATCCCATAGGTGCTCCTTCTATCTGTTTATATCTTTGTCCATTGTGGATGAAATACGTGTTGGAAAGGCAATGGTTGGTCAGATCTAGGATGTGCTTAGGGGGTTGTATTTGTTTTGGATAGCTGTCAAGGCTTCTTTAATAGGTACTTGAGTGAAGAGGGATATGACATCGAAGCTCACAAGTAGGTCGCTGGGTTGTAGGTTTTGTTTCTTTATTGTTTCTATGAAGTGGAAAGAATTTTGTACGTGTGAGGTGATGGATTCTGTGTAGGGCTGGAGTTGTTTGGCGAGAAATTTGGCTAGGTTCTGTAGAGGTGAGCCTATGGAGCTGACTATGGGTCTGAGTGGTGAAACTTGAAAAATTAGAATATCATGCAAAAGTTCATTTATTTCAGTAATGCAACTTAAAAGGTGAAACTAATATATGAGATAGACTCATTACATGCAAAGCAAGATAGTTCAAGCTGTGATTTGCCATAATTGTGATGATTATGGCTTACAGTTCATGAAAACCCCAAATCCACAATCTCAGAAAATTAGAATATTACATGCAATCAATAAAACAAGGATTGTACATAGAACAATATTGGACCTCTGAAAAGTATAAGCATGCATATGTACTCAGTACTGGGTTTGGGCCCCTTTTGCAGCAATTACTGCCTCAATGTGGCGTGGCATGGAAGCTATCAGCCTGTGGCACTGCTGAGGTGATATGGAAGACCAGGATGCTTCAATAGCAGCCTCCAGCTCTTCTGCATTGTTCGGTCTCATGTCTCTCATCTTTCTCTTGGCAATGCCCTATAGATTCTCTATGGGGTTCAGGTCAGGAGAGTTTGCTGGCCAATCAAGCACAGTAATCCCACGGTCATTGAACCAGGTTTTGGTGCTTTTGGCAGTGTGGGCAGGTGCCAAATGAAGTCAGCATCCCCATAAAGCTCGGTCTGCAGAAGGAAGCATGAAGTGCTCCAAAATCTCCTGGTAGATGGCTGCATTGACCCTGGCCTTAATGAAGCACAGTGAACCAACACCAGCAGGTGACATGGCTCCCCAAATCAACACAGACTGTGGAAACTTCACACTGGACTTCAAGCATCTTGCAGTGTGTGCCTCTCCATTCTTCCTCCATACTCTGGGTCCTTGGTTTCCAAAGAGGACTTTGGACCACTGAGCAACAGACCAGGTCTGTTTTTCTTTAGCCCAGGTAAGATGCTTCTGACATTGTTGTTCAGGAGCGGCTTGACAAGAGGAATACAACATTTGAAGCCCATGCCCAGGATCCGTCTGTGTGTGGTGGCTCTTGATGCACTGACCCCAGCCTCAGTCCACCCCTTGTGAAAGTCCCCAACACTTCTGAATGGCCTTTTCCTGATAATCCTCTCCAGGCTGTGGTCATCCCTGCTGCTTGTGCACCTTTTTCTTCCATACTTTTCCCTTCCACATAACTTTCTATTGTGCTTTGATACAGCACTTTGGGAACATCCAACTTCTTTTGCAATTAACTTTTGAGGCTTTCCCTCCTTATGGAGGGTGTCAATGATGGTTTTCTGCACAACTGTCAGGTCAGCAGACTTTCCCATGATTGTGATTCCTACTGAACCAGACTGAGAGACCATTTAAAGGCTCAGGAACCCTTTGCAGGTGTTATGGCTTAATTAGCTGATTAGAGTGGGACACTGAGCCTAGAATATTGCACCTTTTCACAATATTCTAATTTTCTGAGATTGTGGATTTGGGGTTTTCAAGAGCTGTAAGCCATAATCATCACAATTATGACAAATCACAGCTTGAACTATCTTGCTTTGCATGTAATGAGTCTATCTCATATATTAGTTTCACCTTTTAAGCTGCATTACTGAAATAAATGAACTTTTGCACGATATTCTAATTTTTTGAGTTTCACCTGTGTGTGCATGTGTGTATGTGTGTGTATGTGTGTTTCACTCTGAAAGTGTTTTTGAAAGGGGTAGGTTTCTACCGGTTCTGTCCACCTCTGTAAAACCGGTAGCTCTGAAGAGCAGCAGACATAGAACCGGTTCTATGTCTGCTGATGTTTTTGCCCACCTGCCTGCCTGGGCTCTTACCTGACCTTTATTTCCTGCTTTTTCAACTTCAGCTGCCATGCGAGGCACAGCTGCAGTTTAAAAAGTAAAAAAGCTGTCTTTCAAAGGCTCCTTCTGGGCACGCAGCGCTGCTCAGCTGTCCAGGCACCAAGCTGATGACAATTTACAGGCGCGCGTGCAGCATGCGGGGAAGTACATAAATATACCGTGTTTCCCCGAAAATAAGACACTGTCTTATTTTTTTTTGGCTCCCAAAAACACACTAGGTCTTACTTTCGGGGTAGGTCTTATATATTTATGGTGCCAAATAGTGGGTGTGAGTGTGTAGGGGTGTTTGGTGCATGGTTGCTCCCTGAAAAGTCTTCCTGGAACTGGAGATTTACACTAGGTCTTACTTTCGGGGTAGGTCTTATTTTTGGGGAAACACGGTATATACACACACTTCAGGGGCAGAAACCAGCAAAATTGATGGCACGTTCCCTTTTCATATTAGAGGATTGACAACCTGTAAAGGGACTGGTAGTATCTCATAGAAAACAGGCCTAGTGAAAATGCAGTCCAATAAGAAGTCCCACTCCCCAATTTGTCCAAAATATCCTGGAACTATAACAAACATTTAATAAAGGATCATAAAACAGTTGTTTGTAATCTTCACCTTCTAACAAATTTAAAGTACATAGAAAGTTAACACATGTATAACTTGGTCCATGTTATTTTGACAGCCATTACTTTAATAAAAATGGTTTAATTCCTAGCTGTTTGATGGTAATAAGATTTCTGTGCCATCTAAAATGCAATCATGCAAATTTTGGCTTCTTTGCCTGCATGAGGAGTTCGTAGGCAGCTTGCAGTTCAATAAAACGTCTTTCAGCTTCTATTACTTGATGTTGATTATGATCAGGATGCCAAAGTTTGACCAACTCCCGGTAGCTTTTGGTGATTTCTTCTGGAGTGGCATCATTAGGGATACCTAAGATCTAGAAGAAGAGGAGAGAGGAGTATCAGCATCCTATCAGGGCTGTGAGTTCACTAATATTTTAATTATCAATTATTAAATTGATAATTAGTTGGCTGGGTGACTTTGGGTCAGTCACTGTCTCAGCCCAACCCACCTGATAGGGTTGTGGGGAAAAGGAGGAAGAGAATGAAGGAGCATGTTTGTTGTCTTGAGTTGCTTATAAAGTAATAAAGTCAGTATAATATCTAAGAAAGAAATAAACTAGTCATTTGTCAGTGATGGAGTGGAGGTGGAGAGAATAAAGAATAATTTTCTTGCACTTGCTGTTACAACTTATTGGAAAATCTATAAAATCCAATGAAGGATGATTTTTGTAGTTTGAACTAATAGTAGAGCACATAATTTTGCAGAGCTTTGGAAAGCTAAGCATAAAGGTACTTTCTTACAATTCTGCAAAACACAGTTGCCCTTCCTTTCCTTTCCTTTCCTTTCCTTTCCTTTCCTTTCCTTTCCTTTCCTTTCCTTTCCTTTCCTTTCCTTTTCCTTTCCTTTCCTTTTCCTTCCTTCCTCCCTCCTCCCTCCCTCCCTCCCTCCCTCCCTTCCTTTCTACACCCAAAGACATCAAACCTGAAGAGCCTTGTTATTATCTCTGGTCATACATTTTGGGTAAAACTGTCAGCCAGCAAGATGATAATAATATACAATTTCCAGCCTTTAAAGATGGCATATTCTGCTGTAATATTTCAAATAATCTCAGAAAACTCCACTAAAATCAATACGTTTTTCTTGTGTTCAGTCTAAGACTGCAGAATTCTAACCAAGGGCTATACTAAGAATTCTGGGAACTTTAATTCTAAGACATTAAGGAAATATGCCGTAAATGGAAGAAATAGTCAATAATGGAGCAAATATGTGTGACAGATAACTTACCACATTGTTTACTTCTTTGCCCTTTGAACTGTTTTCCTTATAACCAAAGAACTCTGGTTTGAGATAATCTTAATTCTTTTCACAAGTAGCATTTAAAATTAGTAAATAAATGTAAGTGTAAAATTATTGGTTAGGATCTTCTGATGTGTTTATTTAGTTGCTTGTCTACTTTTAAATACTGTTAAAATAGGTTTCATTATCAAATTGAACAAGATATTTTCACATACTGTTTCTTTTTATGTAATTAGATTTAACATGACTTACATTTTGTTGTTATTTTATCTTGTACACTGTAGAGTACTGTTATGTGAGCTTCCTTTAATGCCATTTTACTATTAATACAAAATGCAGTTGTTTAATACATGGAAGGCAAGTTGTTTGATATGCAAGGCTTGAAGGGAATATTTTAGTCTGCCTGAGCACAAAAGCCAGTTTGATGTACTGGTTAAGGCATGAGCTAGAAACTGGGAGGCTGTGAGTTTTAGTCCTGCCCTAGACACAAAACTAATTCGGTGATCTTGGGCCAGTCCTTTTCTCTCAGCCTTAGGAAGAAAGCAATGGCAAACCACTTCTGAAAGATCTTGTCTAGAAAACTGCAGGAACTAGTCCAAGTAGTCTCCAGGAATCAAAAGCTGACTTGAAGGCACACACACAGATAGACAAAAATAGGACAATCTGAATCAAGGACAACTGTGGGAAGGGCAAAATCATCAAGAGGGTGGTCACAAATGCACAATCAAAGCTTTTAAACATTGTGATGCATATACAAAGGGGACAGGTATTGTGTAGTAATGACCATTAGCTTGACTTTTTTAAAATCCTTCCTACAGATGATCCTGTGCTAGTCCAGAACATAAGGAAAGGTTTAGTGTCATGACATGCAGAGAGTCTCATTTCCTATGTTTGATTATATAACATTGGATCACTACAATGCACTCTGCACGGGACTGTCCTTGAAATGCATTTAGAAGCTTCAGCTGGCGCAAAATGCGGCTGCACAGGTGGTAAATGATATTGGGAATGTCAACTGGCAGGGACCAGGACACGTACCTTGTCTGTTGTAGCCCCTGCCACCTGGAACATTCTTCCCTCAGAGTTGAGGACAACCCTGATCCTGTTGGATAAGTTATAGGAAACTTGAAACTTAACTGTTTCCAAAAGCTGATAAGTAATAAAAGTCCACTGTACCTGATACGCCATCTGACGTTTTTCATTCTGGAAAGACTGCACAAATTTTAAAATGTTCTCCCATTCCTGGAAATAGCCACCACTTAAACCCAACATCTTCCCGGCACGGTAGGGGAGAAGCAGCACTGATTCCAATATTCCACTCAATGATGGAAACACGCTGACATAATCCAGGGCTGCTCCAATCATGCTGGCTATGTAATTGGCAGTGGCTGCTGTGTTGCTGAAGGCAGAGTAGGCCAGTGGCGTTGTGAATGCCAGATAGGCCAGGCCTAGTCGGTAAAGTCGGAGGCTAAGCTTCTTCTTGGTGCGATTGCTGGTTTTATAGCATCGGTAGTTCTGGGCTGTCACACTAGTGGTGAGAGTAATGGGCAAGATCCCCAGAGAGTGGCCATAGAAGATTGGGGCAGTTATGAAGGCAGCCATTAAGGTTGCTTGAAGATTGGAGGCTTGATTGCCCACTTCAGACACCAAATGAACTCCAAGACCCACAGCCAGAGGGAGGGCCAGAAGGTAAAAACCTGGCAGAGTAGAGAGACCAATCAAAGCCACTATCCCAAAATAGATGCCTACTAAAGCTTGGCCAAGAAAACGCAGAGGGTTCAAAGGTGGGGTTTGACTGTTGGGCAAGTCTGGGGTACCATTTGCCTCTGCTACCCAACCAGGGAGCAGCCATAGCTCCCAAAGCCACCCGATGCCAAATCCGCCCAAAGTCAGCATCCAGAGTAAGGCATGGTTATCTCGGCCCAGATAGAGATGGTGAAGCCCAGCAGGGCCCCCCACAGCCCACAGAGCAATAGCCACCAAAAGATGTTTGGCCATCTCATTTGGCCATAGCACCACCAGACATATTACTGCAGGCAATGCTGTTTTCTATACTCCATCCCGCCTGGATGCCAAATAATAGTTCTGTGGAGAGAGAGAGAAAAAAACAGTAAAATATAGCAGTTAACTGCAGCGCGAGGTTAGCCAAGTGTCTGGACTATAAGTCATTATTTCTTCCTGTTGTCGAACCACACCCTCCCTGGTAGTGACTGCCTGCCTTTTTTCTCCAGGTCTAGCATTATGATACTGTGCACCTAGCGCCAGCTTGATTTTCCTGGCAACTAATCCAGGGAACCATTGGTGCTTTCTTACAATTTATCATCTAAAAGATCAATCATTTCCTAATCAGAACATTTCTTCCATAGCCTCCCCAAACTTTCATTGATTGAATCCCCCGCCAAGTATTTCAGTGGCAGAGTATCTGCCTCTCAAGCAAAAGTTCTTTCTCAAGCAAAAGCATGTTTAAGGAGGACTCGGAAAGACTTCTGCTAAGCACCCTGAAGATCCTTCCAGTAAGAGTAGATGGTTTCGGGATGAGAGGGTGCAAATGTTTGATTTGATCAAAAGCAGATCTCTGCGAACCACTTTCCAGATTCATAATCACCTACCTTTCAGCTCATTGTCAGAAGGAACATCAGGAAAATGCAGGCAATTCTAACGCCTCAGAAAGCCTTTGACCTCACATGGCTAACAGACTTTGTCTCCCTTCTGGGGGAGGAGGTACAGCAGAGCACTGCACACATAGGACGTATGTCAGGAAAGGAGGAGGAATGGTCAAAGGGCAGCAGAGCACACTGTGTGTTACAGATAACGTCAGAGAGAGAAATGGTTCTGCAGAGAATCTTTACCAAATCAGAGTGGAGAATTAAGCACCGGAGCCTGGTCAAAATTATCATCTACCTACACTGTTCAGAGTTCACTTATATCACTCAAATTAAGAAGGAGATAGGTTATGTGTATTATTTTTTAATTTATCCAGTGTGATGTAGCAGTTAAAGATATTAATCTAAGACCTGGGGGGAGATCCAGATTCAAGCTGATCCTCAGCCATAGGTGGCAACTGAGTGGTTTTGGGTGTGTCACTCCTCTCTCATGAGTATTGCTCTAATGGGGATAAAATGAAGGAAGCGTCCCACATAAGCTGTCTTTTCTTGAAGGAAAAGTGTGATATAAATCTAACAAAAAATAAAAATAAAAATGGTAATTCAAGTATATATATTTCCAACATGAAACATTATACCAATAAAAATAAGTGATCTTTTGATTTGAATCTGAGGTTACCATAGAGCAGGCGTGCTTGGGCTGTTCTGAATGAGGAGGAATTGTCTTGGGCTGCATATAATATATACTATAGTTAATGAATATAGATAAAAATCCTTTACTTTTATTAATTGTGGGGCTAGCTGTCCAGGGTTGGACACGCCTGCTGTGGAAGCTGAAGTGGAGCTTGGAGATCACATATGGCCCCTGGTCATAAGTCCCCACCACCTGGTTTGTTTATTTGTTTATATCCTGCCTTTATTATTTTTTACAAAAAAACTCAGGGGAGCAAACATATCTAATGTTCCTTCTTTCTCCTATTTTCCTCACAACAACAACTCTGTGAAGTGGGTTGGGCAGAGAGACAGTGACTGGCCCGAGGTCAGCCAGACAGCTCTCATGGCTAAGGCAGGACTTGAAGTCACAATGCTCCCACTTTCTAGCCTGGTGTCTTAACTACTAGACCAGACAGGCTCTTTATCTGATGAAAAGTTTGTATGACTTGAGTTAATCTAATAAAGGGAACACCCCTGATATGATTTTGGAGATTTCTCTTTGACCAAGGTGAGCTCCTCTGTTTGCTGAAACATTGGTTGTTGTTTCAAGTGAATGGGGAGTCCCCCAGAGGCTTAAATGTGACCACTCACCTCATGACAGTTAAATTTGGTCAACCAACAATATCTGCCTAAACTCATCATTACTGAGTTGCCTTGTTTGACTACAAACCTCCAGCAATTGACAATAAAAAGAATTTAGGCAAGATCCTTAGCCGCTCCTAATAACAGGAATAAATCTATAGCTGAAAGATTTACAACAGATGGTGAAATTTAGTGTATTGACACAAACATTAATTAAGAACAATTGTATTGTTAAAAAAAAGCAAAGAAACTAAGGATGGAAATTAACATGAGGAGTAAAGGATGAGTATTTAAATAACCTTTCAACTTCTTTTCTCAACTTAATCCCTACCACAGAAGAACTAGGGGCAATTAATACTACCCCAGGACTCATGATTAGCTACTTAATTCCTGTCCATATATAACTTCTTGGCACAAAGGTTGCCCAAATCAAAGTTTGAGATAACTTGAACCCTGAAATAAGATTAACTTGTATGATAACTCCCCACAACTCATAAATAAAACTAAGGTTTTCATTCAGCTAAAAGTAAATACGCTGTTTACTATTAATAATTAAATGTTCATCTGCATAGCAAATAGAATATTGACAGAACCTTGCAAGTCTGAAAGACAAGAACTTTCCCCTAGAAAGAAGAAAAGTTTAAAGAAAAAAATATGGAAAAGATGAATTTGCTTAGTTTTATACAAACTCTGAAATCTGGCTTTCATTTTTTTCAGGTAATCAATCATTCTTGTTTCTTGTTCCACATTTACAGTATCCAAGATCAGTGTATAGTTTTTATAGCAGCAACTGAAGAAAATCCTGTCAACTTATCCAGAGAGAGCAGAAGCAAGTTCTAACAGCAGTTCGGTTTTGCTTATGCATGCCACAAGGCTCACATAGAAGGCTGGAGCCCTGGATCAGAACACACGCCAAACTTTGATTGAACAAGTCACCTGTTCTAAAGAAATTATTGAGAGACTACATTTACCAAAGGAATGGTAGCGTACAAGCAGGAGAATTAAAGCACCCCATCTCTAGGCAGAACAACTGCAGGAACCGGCATGTACATCTTTGGGGTCTTGGATGAAAGCAAATGTGTTGTATCCCCAAATTTGTACAAGATAGGGTTGGGCTCACAGGTTGGAACCAGCCTGCAAGTCCTTCCTTTCGGCTTAGCAACACTTGGCTAACATAAGGGGCATTGAGAAAGGTGGACAGTTTTATTGGAATCTGCCACCCTGCTCTGAAGATTGTATGCTTGTGGTTGCGTAATGTGTAGGATGTGCATGTGTGTGTTGCCTTACCATCACTGCCACGTTTCTGTACCCCATTCGAAAAGCTTTGAAGAAACAAAAACTTCAGGCAAAAAAAGATTCCCTATTCCCTTTCTTAAGCCTCAGGACCTGACCCAAACAGCTCAGACAGATATGCAGCCTCCATCAGTACAGACCAGTATCTGAACCTAATGCTACTTAGCCATAAAGGGAGAAACAGGAAGTAATGTCCCAGAGCTAAGCCCCAACCACTTTAGCTCCATCTTGGTGGAGCATTCAATACAGGTAGTCCTCGACTTACGACCACAATTGAGCCTAAAATTTCCATTGCTAAGCAAGACAGTTAAGTGAGTTTTGCCCTATTTTATAACCTTTTTGCCACAGTTGTTAAGCAAATTACTGCAGTTGTTAAGTGAATCTGGCTTCCATGTTGACTTTGCTTGTCAGAAGCTGGCTGGGAAGGTTACAAATGGTTATCGCATAACCCCGGGACACTGCAACTGTCACAAATCCATGCCAGTTGCCGAGTGGCTGAATTTTGATCATGTGACCAGGGGGATGCTGCAATGGTTGTAAGTGTGAAAACTGGTGATAAGTCATTTTGTTCAGTGCCATTATAACTTTGAACGGTCGCTAAACATACGGTTGTAAATCAAAGCACTACCTGTACATTCAAATCAGAGGCGCTGCTTGTTAATCTGGAGCCTAGTGGTGGTCTATTTGTGATGGAATAAAACATCATAGCTGAGGGAACCTGTATTTTTGCTTTGCATCAATTCAACCCAATACCGTGTTTCCCCGAAAATAAGACCTACCCCGAAAGTAAGACCTAGCACTATTTTCTAAACCTGCCCTAATATAAGACCTACCCCGAAAATAAGACCTAGTGTAAATCTCCAGTTCCAGGAAGACTTTTCAGGGAGCAATCGTGCACCTGCGAAACACCCCCCCCTACACACTCACACCCACTATTTGGCACCATAAATATATAAGACCTACCCCGAAAATAAGACCTAGTGTGTTTTTGGGAGCCAAAAAAAATATAAGACAGTGTCTTATTTTCGGGGAAACACGGTAGAACTCCTGCTTTCCTAAAAACAGATCAAGACACCAGGTGGCAGTAGCAACATCACAATGAAAGCTGCTCCTTTGCTAACTCTTTATGCAGGGTTTCTTCTTTCCGGAAGGATATGGTGGGGAGTTGGGGGCAGCTTAAATTTTTTGAGATATCGTACGATTCAAGTACAATTTAAGTTGCCGAAGGTACAGTGGCTTTAACCTCTTGCAACCAAAATAACAGCAGCATGTCTCAACTAACCATATGCATGAGCAAGTCTATTATCTTACGCATTTCATTTCTGAGTTCAAGTCACTGAACCAGGGACTGTCTCCTTGTTATATTTTCATAACAGCAAGCTGGTCAAGCTGGTTTGGGGCAGGGGTGTCAAACTGGTGGCCTGTGGGGCGGATGCATCACGTGCAGGCCATGCCCACCCTGGCTCCGCGAAGGGAAAAAACTCCCAAAATACGCCATGTGATGGCAACATGATGTGGCGAGTTTGACACCCGTGAAATAGGGGAAGAATAGTTCAAGGTCATCCAGCAGTGAATTCCACAGTCAAATGGGGAGATGAGTTTGGGGCTTTCCAATTCCTGACCGTAGCCATGATGCTATCTTGCTGGAGACTGCTTTGTGTTCTTTGATGCTATCTTGCTTTGTGACTGCTTTTTGAAGTAGGATTACTCACTAGAATGGATGAACGTAATTGTGTAACAATGGGAACATTCCTATACTAAATGCTTACGACCTTGGTCACAGAACAAACGTTTGTTTCCTTTTATGTATCATGATGCTTCCTATTTTTTTGTGACTTGGGTAAAAAAAAATCTTAGTTTTGTATCCATGTGCATGCTTGTGTTTTAATGAAATACAAGTCTCATTCAAAAACCATCCTTGCTGTTGGTAAGTGCCACACCTGTTGATGAACTTGACTTTTAAAGCTACCTCTTCAGTTACTTCTCTTACAATGCCATCCATTGTAACCCTATTAGCTCCAATTTTTATAAAGTTACAGAGGACAAGATGACTAAAACAAATTGGGTATTTGAATTTAAGACGCCTTTACTTTTCCTCCCACAACACTACCAGAGGTGGTATTCAGCAGGTTCTGACCAGTTCTGGAGAACCGGTAGCAGAAATTTTGAGTAGTTGGGAGAACCGGCAAATACCACCTCTGACTGGAGATTTTACAGTATCCTTCCCCTGCCATGCCCACCAAGCCACTCCCACAGAACCGGTAATAAAAAAAATTTGAATCCCACCACTGAGCACTATGTACAAAAAGAGATTAGAAAGCAAGATGCAACTGAGCCAAGCTTATGCTTGGGTGGACATATAGGTGAGGGGAACGATCTTCCTAGAATTCAGTGTATCCATCTTCTACCTTCTGCTGTTTGTTCTTCTTCTCCTTCCATTGACCAAGCATAGTTTTAACAAGGTAGCTCCTGTGATAGGCATCTCATTGTCCATGTAAATTTCATTCTGTCACCCCATAAAAATTAATAGCAGCACAAAGCCTTCTCCCGCGCAACCACCACAGGGAGCTGGGTCTGCCCATTGCTCCTTAGCAAGTTTTTATTTGCACAAGCACTCATAGTATTATCATCCTTATTTACATAGATTACTGAGTAGCAGGCCGCCAATTTGTCCTAATTCATAATTAATCAACCCAATCTCCTTCTATGTTGTTGACTCAGCCACCTGCTTCCTGACCTACACAAATAGGGAGAATTTTGCATCAACTTTGGAAATGTATTGGGAGACTTTAATATTTCATAAAAAAAGAAAAAAAGAAAACAGCTATCCATGCTATTACCCCAAAGGTTAGGAATTACTGGTGTGCTCTGAAGCATGAGACAGTAAACTGGTTTTTAGTTTGCCAAAGATTAGCAGATATAAACAGAAATTGGTCCCCCTTCTGCTCAAAGGTGCAGATTTTGATCTGGAATTGGCTACAATTGCTGCTACTGTTTCATATCAAACTGGACCCCTGGATAATACAAATCTCAAAATAATTTGAATCAGTTTTGTCCAGCTGCATCTTGATCTGAATTGTTTTCTAAATAATCTCCACTTTGTTCTTATGTACTGAGAAAATTGGGAATTAAGCTTTTTAAAAAAATTTAGAACCAGGCATAGCACATTTTAAATTTTTTTAGTCGTATAACAAGGGGGCATAATACATGTTTTTGTTTGTTATTCTTTTAATGTTTTTGCCTAGTTTTGTTTTGTTTTCCTAATTTTGTTTCTTTTGGATATTTGTATTTTAATTTTCTGAATAAAATATTTTTAAAAAATTGATAAATAAATTTGATATTTTATGCAGAGGACAAAATGTTGTGTGCCCTCACCTCTGGCAAGTGACTGGTAGCTGAATTTTATTTTGGCATTAGCAACAGGGTGGTATATGGGTAGTCCTCTACTTATGACCACCCAACATTTCTGTTATTAAGCAAGACAGTTGTTCAGTGAGTTTTGCCCCATTTTACAAACTTTCCCCAGTTGTTAAATGAATAATTGTAGTTGTTAAGTTAATAACACGATTGTTATGTGAATCTGGCTTCCCCATTAACTTTGCTTGTCAGAAGGTCACCAAAGGTGATCACATGACCCCAGGACACTGCAACCATCATAAATATGAGTCAGTTGCCAAGTGTCTGAATTTTGATCATGTGATCAGGAGGGATGCTACAGTGGTCATAAATGTGAAAAATGGTCATAAGTCACTTTTTTCAGTGCCACTGTAACTTCAAATAATCACTAAATGAATGGTTGTAAGATGAGGACTACTTGTAGAGATTATGGACTACTCATAGGGATTATGATCCAGGTTCAAGTGGCCACCCAGCCACTGAGTCAACTGTCTGACCATGCCCAGTAATCTGTCATCTCACTGTATCTCACAACCTGCTTGTCATAAATAATTGGCGTATATATACCATGGGTACTATTTTGCGTTTTAAGAGGAAAGTGGGTTATATAGGTGAAAGTAAACAAAAGTAATAAAATAGATCTCCATTCTGATGGTTTTGGGGGGCACAAGAAGACACTTAAGGCATAGAGCTTGGTTTGTATATATCTTCTTAGCATTTGCTACCTAAAGTAATCCCTCTCTGAGGGAGATGGGCCGTTCAAAAATGTGAAAAATAACTAAAGCAGCTGCTTTGTTTTGCCTAATAAAATCTACTTGGAGCAAACTCTGGATCCTTTCTTGTTTAGTACAGGGTAAAGTGTACTTACTCTTCATTTGGGACAGGAATGGGCCACTATGGCCCCTTGAGGACCTGTGGACCTCAACACCCAGAATTCCTGAGCCAGCTGGAATTGAATTCCAGAGATCGTAAAGGGGCCATAGTTACCCACTCCTGATCTGGGGCCTTCTTCACTGTGCTGTGTCAGCCCCTTTTGCCCAAACGGAATTGTAAGCCACCCAGTGTCATTGACTGAGATGGGTGGCTATAGAAATCAAATGCATAAATAAATAAATACCCAGTCCTTTTAAGGCCAGGAATTTTTATATATTTTTTGCAACATTTGTATATTCTACCACATGACTGGATAGTTGTATCCAGTGGCCTAACAGTGACAGGTGAGAAAAACCTCCTCTCAACCCATGCACTTTGAGCAACAGGACTAGGAACCAAAACTATACTACTTGTGAACATCCTTCAAAATCCCAATTCCACTCTGCTGGCAAGAATCATCAGTGTCGGATCTCCATTAGAAAAGCAATGGAAATGCAGAGACACAATGAGGTCACTGAAAATTGGGGAAATGGTCATCTGGGAAAGGAATAGATTTTAACTGATTAGATTGAAGGGGTAGGGAAGAATTGCATATCTTATTCCCAAGTATGGAAGTTAACCAAAAACTAGCAGGTTAAAGGATGATGATGAAAGAAAGCTGATGAGCTCCTTTGTGGGAACAGAGTTGGACAGATTAGGGAAGAGTGTTAAATATTTAACAGGCTGATGAATTTTAATGAAAAAGTGGTGCCTCTTGTTGCCATTGTATCCCCATAAGAGATGGGGATGCAGCATGGCTTTGCATCAGCCTCAGTGATTAGCAGGTGCTCCTCTTGTGATTGACTCAGATGTTTGTGGTCATCATCTGTTTACAGGTCATCTGGATCTGAGACCTCCAGGCCATATGCAGGCCTGGCCTCTTCATGCATTGAAAACTCCCTCATTAGGGATGTGAAGTTTAAGAAGAGGGCAATAAAGCAGGCTATCTGAATTCTGTCCATAACTCGGGAAAGGAAGAATAGGCCAAAGATTAAGACGAGGCTTGAAAAGGCAGCCGGAATGGCATGAAATTGTGCAATTATATGTTATATTGTCAAACATCGTACGATAACCCTGCATTCTGCTTTCTGTTAAGGCAAAGAATCAAGGATACGTTTTTTTGAATGCAATTTGAAAGGCTAGGGTCTTGTGTAAGGGAATGCTGAGATCAGTCCTATCCTTTTTGTTGTAAAATTCTCCATTTACAAGCTTCAGGAAGAAACAATACATTTGGGGATGATCAAACTCATATATTTGAACGGAGGCGGGGGGAAATCACCACCCAGCAATTGGCCAATAAGCATGCCCACAATTCAGCCTAAAAATATAAATGCTCCTTTTGAACAGCCAGAATTTTATAAATTCTTTGTTAGTGAGTAAATCCCACAGAACAAAATAAGATTTATTTCTCATTAACAATAGGTTGTTGTAATCTAGCTCTTAACTGCAGCTCCAGACAAGCTGTCTATTTTTAGACATTTGGTGTGACAGTATAGCATTTGATAATGAAAAAGACATCATAGTTCCACATGCTTTTCTTGCTGCAGGATAGAAAGGACTGTCTGAAGCCCATCCTCACAAACAAGTCATCATTTAGAACTGCTTAGAACTACTAAGTTCTTAACAATTTAAGAACTTATTTAGAACAACTTAGGAGAAATGATTTTTTAAAAGGTGAAAGTTTCCCCTGTCTAGTTATGTCCAATTCTAGGGGCTGGGTGCTTATCTGTTTCTTAGCTGAGGGTGCCAGCATGGTCTGAAGACGCTTCTGTAGTCACGTGGCCAGCATGACTATATGCTGAAGGAACGTGGAACTTTGTTACCTTCCCACTAAAGTGGTACCTATTTATCTACTTGCATTTGTATCCTTTGAGCTGCTGGCTTGGCAGGAGCTGGGGCAGGAATGGGAGCTCACTCCGTCATATGGTACTTGGGTCTCAAACTGCCAAAATTCTGGTTGGCAAGTCCAGTGTCTTAACTGCTCAACTGCCACATCCCTTGGAGAACAGAACATCAGTTCAATTGCCCTCATGAGAGATGGGAAACTTGTTGCCTTCCCATCATCCTTCATACGGTATTAGTCACACTAGCTAAAGATACTGTGAATTGTAGTTCAATGATCTTTAGGCAACCAGAAGAACACCATCCTACCACATGAAAAAAGCACTGAATGGCTCCAAAATTTTTTAAAAACCAAGTCTTCCTTGAGTCAGAAACAAACTGGCATGTCCATGGATAGTTTAATGTCGGTTTTTGGCAGTATAGAAGCAAGCTGCCATATTTTTGCCTTTTTTTTTTTACTTTCCAGTCTATAGCCTTGAGATATCTTGGTGCTCGCCCTTTCAAATAATAATCATCTGCTCCTATATAGCTGTTTTCAACATGAGCCAAGATAAGGTGGTTGCTACCTGCTGAGTTTAACCCAGAAGATATTTCAGTACAGATTTTATATGGGGTAGTACAACCACAAGATATTCTGGGGCTTTATGAGTCTCTCCAGGATTTACTTTGGCTGTAAAACCATGCAGCGTTTTTGTGAGTTTAGGCAAAATTTCCTCACCTAGCCATTTAATTAACTGCTTAATATAACTGACAAAATGAGGCATATTGTGTCAAAAGCCCACTCCACAAAATCTTCACTTTTAAAGCGAGCCAAAACTCTGCTCTTTTTAGCCTAAGTGAAAGGTGGTTTTCATCACGAGAATATAATCAGAAATCCAAAGAAAACATATCCATAAGAAAAGGACTAGGGGGTTTATAAGAAACTAGAACAGCATCTATAGAGGTGTGGAGTTTTCCTGTCTGTCTTCCCCACCTCTCCAACCCATCCCTGCAACTATTGCTTAGCGTGGAGACTCAGCTTCTCTGCTCCAATTCCTACCTGTCTCTTTCCAGACAGGAAGTCCCAGGGGGGACCCGAAGCAAGAACAGTCCGGCACAAAGCACAAATCCTTGGTTGGCTTCAAGCCGCGCTGTCCCATGGGGATCCTGTGGAAGCAGCCAAGGGTGGAACCCAGCCAAGCGCAGACAGTCTATGAAAGCTCTTCAAAAATCAGGCTTTCACTCAGAGAGAGGAGGGAGCACTGCAATACCCAGCCTGGTTCTTGGTTTGCAGCTCAAAGCTTTTCTAAAGGGTCGCAATGCTAATCTTTGGCATTGCTCCGTTTCATGTCTCCAGCCTCAGAGAGGCCAGGTCACGGATACTGCTGGGACATTGCTGCCCTCTGCCCCCAATCCTCATCCCAACCAGTCATTTTGAAAAGACAAACACATATGAAGTCACACCCCAATGCAGTGGATTTTTTTTTACCTCCACTAAAGATTTCCTGCCCTGCTAGTTTGATAAGATCAATTGTTGAAGGAGGGAGGGGGGGTTTCTCTTCCAACTCTGATCGATTCAGTAAAAGATCTGGCTTTAAACTGTCAGATTTGCCTTTTTCTGCTGGGGGCTGGATTAGGAGAGAGAGGATGATGAGACGTCAACATTTGCGAAGGGCAGGCAGGCCCAATTTGGTGGGGCCCTGCCCCGCTCAGAATGAACTCCCCATCTTGATGCCTCGAATTATCTGATCACCGGCCTCACTTCATGCTCAACTCCTGCCCATCTTCTTGTCATCTGAGTAAGGCGAGCCCAGGCACCCCTTGTCCTCTTAAAGCAATTAGATAAGGATGCTTGGCTTAGCGTGCTTCCATCTCAGCCTCACACTTCAATACAGACACTCCACTGGGGCAGATGGGAACCTTTCCTTCCAGCTCCCTGTTTGTGCATTGTCATGGAATACGATGTTGCATTTCCACAACCAGGAGACAGATACCTGACAGGTACCCAGGCAGGTGATCCGGCTGTCAGTCTGGTTTGGAGTGGGGAGGACTTGGGAGTAGAAGAGGGAAGTGCTGCTTGAAAGGTTGCCTTTGTCCTTTATATTTAAATTTCACACTGCTTCTGCAAGGTTACTCAATGGGATATAGATACATCCTGTAATGAGCCTTTTTAGCAATAAAGCTTTGTGTGCCTTATGCCTAAATATTATTACTAAAAGCCCACAGCCTGCCATTAGTCTTAAAACACAGCCAAAAGACTGCAAATACACCTAGATCCCTAAATAGTAACATGCAGCATATAAACATGCAACAATATATAGAGCCTTACAGTCTATTCATTCTCAGAGTGAGAACAAGAGATTTGACTGGTCCTGACCCTGTTAGCCTTCAAGAAGGCTTTGAAGACTTGGATGTTCCCCCGGTGTTGGGGCCACGAGGTTAGGTGGATTCATCCTGGCAGTTCACGTATATGAGGTGATGCCCCAATTGTGTGATTTGTTGCTGGGGATTTTTCTGTTGGACATTATGATTTGTTTTATGGTTTGCACGCTGCCCAGAGTCACACTTTTGTGAGTTGGGTGGCTGTACAAATCTTTAAATAAATAAAATAAAATTTATTTTAGTGCCAATTAAACATTCATGAAAAGGCAATGTACAAAGACATGGGCATAAAAGCCAAACCAGTGTTTGTCCACATGGGTCCATGCAGCATACTTAGAAGGCTGAATAGTGTATTTATAAATAAGCAAAGAGTAATTAAATATAGGCAGATACGATCTATATACAACATACTATAAATGTTGAGTGGATATAGATACTATGCATATCATCTAAAACAGAGATGTCAAACTCGATTTCATTGACAGCCGCATTAGGGTTGGTGTTTGACTTTGGGAGGGTCAAGGAGCATGGCCAGCTCAACGTCGCTCGTGTCAGGGGTGCCTGTGGTGGCCTGAGCACTCTGCCAGCGAAAACGGGCTCCAAAGCTCCATTTTCACTTGTGACGGCCTCCTGCAACCCTCTACTAGCAAAAACGGGCTCCCGAGCTCTGTTATCATCTGCGACGGCCTCCTGAAACCCTCTGCCAGCAAAAATGGAGCTCAGGAGGACTGCCTGTGGCCCTCCTGAGCTCCATTTTTGCTGACAGAGACACCACAGGCCGGTCCTTCGCTGTTTCCAGGGCAGCCCCATGGGCCAGATTTTAGCACCCTGTGGGACAGATCCGGCCCATGGGCCTTGAGTTTGACAACCCAATCTAGAACACAAATAGAATGAGATACAATAAGGTAACTTCTATATTTCCCTGTCCAAGAGCTTAAAATGCTCTATGGACAGTATATACCATTCTAACGATAGACTGGAGAGGGTCTCTCCAGTTCTCACTCCCACTTACTAAACACAGCTCCTTCACATCTGTTGCTCTGGGCTGTCACCTGTCCCAGTTGATGACTCAGACTTAATAGTGTTATGTATGCAGGTTTAAAATCATTGGTTTAGTTTGAACTGTTCTTGTAAAATGTAAGAAATGATTGGTTTAAAAAGTGCGGGAAAACCCTGCACTCTGATTGGCTGGCAACTGCGGCTGCTGGCTATAAGTAGCAGCCGCAGCCCAGCCAAAGAGCGTTCGTTCTGAGCTGTAGTCACTAATAAACAAAGAGCTTGAAGCACTCCACCTCTGTCTCTTCATGCAAACTTAACACTGGCGACAAAGGTGGGATTCCCCTGAAGAGAAGACGACGCGGAACAGAAGAGAGAGATGGCTGCACTGAACACCCACCTAGCCCCGTTCAATCCGACAGCAGAAGACTGGGAGACGTATGCAGATGGTTTCCAAATGTATCTGGAAGGAAACGATCTTGCCGACATTTCCGAGAAGCGGAAGAGCGCGGTTTTTCTCATGCACTGCGGTCCGGCAGTTTTCAAGATGGCGAAGGCATTGGCGGGAGCTGCAGACGTGAAGGTAATGGACTGGCCTGACTTAGAAAAACTGTTAAGAGCCCATTACGCGCCACAAGTATCGTGCCTCATTAAGAGACACGAGTTTTACCGTCGGGATCAAGGGGAAAGCGAAAACGTAAACGACTTCGTGGCAAGTTTAAGAGACATTGGGGGTGCATGCGAATTTAACAATTTAGAAGAGGCCATGCGATCGATTTGTTCTAGGCCTTAAAGACAAGGTGCTACAGAGCAAGTTATTACTGAAACCTAAGATCACGCTGAAGGAAGCAATAGAAGAGGCCTCTTCAGTAGAAGCTACCAAGTCCTCAGCAGCAGCCATGAAGAAAATCAACAAGGCCACAAGCCATCCTGATGTGGAAAAGTCCACAACAACTCATTGTGAGCAAATAGATTCTGAGTCAGACTGTAGTGAGGTGGAGGAAGGAATTTACAGACTCAGAATGGAGCGGAAAAAGAAAGACCTGGGAAGAAAGAGGCAAGATTTCTACTGCAGAGGTTGTGGGGAAGCCACCCCCGCACTGAATGCAAGTTTAGACACCATTTACCTCCATTGTGATAAAAGAGGACACCTAGCAAGAGTCTGCAAATCATCCAGAACTCCACCCAACAGAAGAAAGTTTGCTACAAAGAATTCAGCCCAACAACTCAGTGAGAAAATGGGGTGCAGCACAGAAGCAAATGGGAAGAACGAAACTCATCAAACAGTCACCATTGGTCATTCATCACCTTTAAGAAGCAGAAAAGTGCATGTCAAGGTACTAATTGAAGGAAGGCCTTGCCAAATGGAAGTGGACTCAGGCTCATATTTATCTATGGTGTCATGGAACACTATTCACAGACTACTCCCAAACATTCAAAAGAAGCATTTCAAGAAGCAAGCACTGACTCTTAAAGACTACCAAGGGAACAAGATTCCAGTAGTTGGAACAAGAGAATTCAACGTGAAGTTCAAAGGCCACACCAAACGCCCCTGACCATCGTGGACAAGGATCGCCCAAGCTTGCTGGGACTTGAGTGGTTCAATCCACTAGGGCATCGAGGTGACTGGCATCAATCACGTGAGCAACACTGAATGGGAGGAGGCCTTGAAGTCTGAGTTTCCAGAGGTCTTCAGCGAAGGATTGGGCAAGTATATGGGACCCCATCACTTTCAATCTAGATCCCAAGGTGCCACCAATTCGCTTAAAGCCCAGAAGGGTCCCATTTGCCTTAAAGGAAAAAATTGATGCACAATTAGATAAACTAATAGCTCAAGTTTTAGAGCCCACTGACCACTCCAGGTGGGAGACACCCATAGTCACACCAGTCAAGACTGATGGGTCAGTGAGAATCTGTGGAGACTATAAGGGGACATTGAGCCATGCGCTTCAACAGAGCGCATATCCAGTTCCAGTGGTGCATCATTTACTACATTCACTTGGCAGGGGTACAGTCTTTGCCAAATTGGATCTGGCCCAGGCATATCAACAATTAACAGTTGATGATGCCACTGCAGAGGCCCAAACCATTGTGACTCATAGAGGTGCTTTCAAATGTAAAAGGTTACAGTTTGGAGTAAGCGTGGCACCAGGCATCTTCCAAAGCCTTATGGAAAGGATGCTCCAAGGACTGCCAGGGGTAGTACCTTACTTTGATGATGTTAATCTCTGCTGAAAATGACACTCAGTTACAAGTGCTGAAAGTGACACTCCAGATTAAAAAGACTCAGGGAGTCTTAACTAGATTCAAAAAGCAGGGTTAAAAGTCAAAGAAGAAAAATGCACACTTAGAACAGATAAAGTGGAATTCTTGGGTTACATGATTGATAAACATGGCATCCACCCCACAGAGGCAAAGGTTCAGGCAATCAAAGAAGCCCCAGGCCAAAATGCAAAACAGATTTGCAAGCATTCTTGGGACTCATTAACTTCTATCATATGTTCTACCTCAGAAGGCAACCATTGCACAACCCCTACATAGGTTGCTGGACAAAAATCTGCTTGGGTCTGGGGAGGAAGGAACAAGCTGCATTTAACAATATCAAGAGACTAATCACGTCTGATGCTGTGCTGATACAGTTCTCTGAGAACTTTCCTGTTGTACTGACTTGTGATGTCTCCCCTTTTGGAGAGTGGGGTGGGGGTTTGAGCCACATGCTTCCCAGTGGGAGGGAAGCTCCTATTGCATTTTACTCTCGCACCTTGACTAAAGCAGAGAGGAACTACAGCCAACAGGACAAGGAAGCCTTGGCGATTGTAGCAGCTGTCAAAAAATTCCATGAGTATTTATATGGGAGAACATTTACTGTTGTCACAGATCACAAACCTCTTTTAGGCATTGTGGCAGGGGACAAACCAACACCCCGATCCTGTCACCAAGAATACTGAGATGGACTGAATTTCTTGCTGCTTATTCATACAAACTGATCCACAGACCTGGTAAAGACATTGGGCATGCTGATGCTTTGCCCACTTCCTTCACACATTGAGGACCCTGTTCCTGAGATTCACACCTTTTTTCTAGAAACTGTTGCCAAACTTCCAGTACATGCTGCTCAAATTGCCAGAGAGACTGCCAAAGACACTTTATTGGCTCCTGTCATAGGCTGGATTAAGAAAGGTTGGCCACTTCAAGATCTACCTCAACTCGCCCAACCTTTTAAATCCAGGCAAACTGAATTATCTGTATTAAGAGGATGTATTTTGTGGGGTAACAGGGTGGTTATTCCTGCAAAACTACAAAAAGAGGTTTTGGAAATGTTACATGAGGGTCATCCAGGAATTGTCAGAATGAAAGGATTGGCCAGGAGTTATATATGGTGGCCAGGTATTGACAAAATGGTTGAAAACTGGGTTGCATCTTGTCCCAACTGTCAGGTAGTCAGGCCTGCCCCACCTCTCGCCCCCACACAGGAATGGGAATGTCCTAGGGCCCATGGTCCAGGATTCACATTGATTTTGCTGGCCCTACCAGAGGGCACACTTTCCTTATTATAGTTGATGCATATTCCAAATGGCTGGAGGTTATCCCTATGGCATCCACCACAACTGAAGCTGTCGTCAAACAGCTTAAAAGCTTTTGTAACTCACGGGTTACCTGATGTGCTTGTTTCTGACAATGGCCCTCAATTTACATCCAACCTTTTTGAATCATATCTAGCACAACAGGGTATCAGACATGCCCTGACAGCCCCTGGGCATCCTTCGGCTAACGGCCGGGCTGAACGTATGGTACGATTTACCAAGGAAAAACTTCAGCAATTGGGTCCAGGGGATATCACTGAGAGAGTTGAAAAACTTCTCAGTGTTCAGCATATCACTCAACTAATTTGTCCCCAGCTGAATTGTTGATGGGTAGGAAACTCAGGTGTCCCCTTGATCGCTTCATCCCACTTATGCACCCAATGCACCACTAGATTCCACTAGCAAAATTCCACATTCACTGTGGGTGATTCTGTTTATGCTAAGAACCTTATGGGTGAACCATTATGGATTCCTGCTGAGATAACCCAAATCACAGGCCCCAGGTCTTACAGGGTACAAACGGAGGATGGTGTCCCTGGAGCAGGCACATTGATCAGTTAAGATCCAGATTGCCTCAGGAGCATCGCTTTTGCTCCTCTCTGGTTCCCATACCTACTGCCTCTTCTAGGGGAAGGGGAAGATCATGAGTGTAATGAACAAGCAAGAATCAACCCCATGTGTAACGAGCTAACACGACAGGAACCATCCCAAAACCTGTCACAATACCAACAACCATTTTCACAAATGGAAGATTGCACATCATTACCTGATTTAGGTGCTGACATTGGGTTGGAGATGGATTGGGAGGAGAGACCAGGTTGTAGTAACCAAACAGGTTCTACCATTACTACAAGTCCTAGTAAGGAAATGTCAGCAGACACATTTCCTCCCTCACAAGGTGAGAACCTTAAAACATCTGAACCACGTAGGTCTCAACTACAGGTAAGAGCCCCACCTATTTAAAAGAATACATTAGATAGGCTGGGGTTTGAGTATGGACTGAACCTAGTGGGGAGGGGTGTTATGTATGCAGGTTTAAAGTCATTGGTTTAGTTTGAACTGTTCTTGTAAAATGTAAGAAATGATTGGTTTAAAAAGTGCGGGAAAACCCTGCACTCTGATTGGCTGGCAACTGCGGCTGCTGGCTATAAGTAGCAGCCGCAGCCCAGCCAAAGAGCGTTCGTTCTGAGCTGTAGTCACTAATAAACAAAGAGCTTGAAGCACTCCGCGTCTGTCTCTTCATGCAAACTTAACAAATAGTGCTATGTGCAAAGATTACCAATGCCCAGCCCAACAAGGAGTTAACAGCCCTTCCCAAAACTTTCTCCTCCAGTAGATAAGACTATTTAAGTCCTTAATCAAATTTGTTTGAATGCAAATTGTTATAGAAGCAAGAAGCTGGCATTTGGTGCTGGCAGGAGACAGGTATCCCCCAGGCAACAAAGTGGGGGGGAATGAAGTGACTCTCAAGCAGACAGCTCTGAAGATGGTAGTGAGGTTAAGATGGCCCTCTCCAGCTGAACGCACAAATCTTACCATCCTTAAAGTGGTAGAAAACAAACTGGTATAAAACTTGTTGCCTCTGCAACCAATCCCTAGCCTGCTTCTACAGCCTCTATTCTGCCTCCTGCCACAGTCCTAATTTAGGGTGTGCAGGGCACATCAAGCAAAATGGCCTGGTTTTTCTGCCTGCCTGTCCCCTTTCTTTATATCATCAACCCAAAGGAAACCATTTGTAACCATATTTTTTCTTGAGCTTCATCAACAATATGAGCACCAACAAGGAGAAATGAATCTTTTTCATTCTAAACCATGTCTTTAAAATAGTGACATGCTTTAAAAAAAACACTAAATAATTCAAAAAGAAAAAAGAATGAAAAAAGTGAAACAAAACCCC
This sequence comes from Naja naja, assembly GCA_009733165.1. Taxonomy (NCBI): domain Eukaryota; kingdom Metazoa; phylum Chordata; class Lepidosauria; order Squamata; family Elapidae; genus Naja; species Naja naja. The sequence goes on along the minus strand of CM019149.1, from coordinate 152,407,527 downwards.
CCTATAATGATACCACAGAATATCCCAATAGAGATTTTGGCAATAGAAAAAAAAATAACCGTATGAACCATTAAAGTAGGAATTGAATAAACCACTATAAACAATGAATTAAATCTAGACCATTTGAAATCATATCATCCGATCTGGCCCCTCTGCCAATAAAGAGCCAGTTCAAAGGCTGAGTGTTGACAGGTTTCATTAAGCCAACCTTTAGAGTCCAGAGCACGCACATCCTTCCAAGCATACACAATTGCCTTAGCTGCAACTGTCCAAAAACAATATAGCCAGAGCTCTTCAGAAACGGATGAAGTCCAAAGCACAAATGTTTGGAATATAATTCAGCATTACATAGATACCTTTCAGCTGTAACTTTTTCCCAATGACCTGCTGCCCCAAAAGGAACAACCAGAAGGCAGTTTCAGAGCATAAATTCTAAAGTTCCTTCAAATCTATTATAGCTCCAGCATCTTTAAATTTAATTCTTTGTTTTTTTTATTATTATTACATTTATATGCCACCCTTCTCCGGAGACTCAGGGTGGCTTACAGTTTTTTGGAGCACAACCCAGTGCGCTCAGCAATAGCCTTCATTCCATTGTATATGCCTGCTTATTACTAAGCAGCATTTTTACAAAGTCAGCTTATTGCCCCCAACAATCTTGGGTCCTCAATTTACCTACCCCGAGAGGATGGAAGGCTGAGTCAACCTTGAGCCTGGTGGGATTCGAGCCTGCACTAATTGCAGGCAGCTGGAACTTAAGTGCTAGGCATTTAACAGCCTGCACCACCAAGGCTCAATTTAATTCATTCAATGGAGACGCTACCCAATTCCAACTAACCCCGGCTGTAATTAAAATGAATAGAATAAAAACAGAATATCATAAATATAAAAGAAGAAACAAAAAGAACCAATGATGAATCCAGCTACCCACAACCACACACAGGGGCCACACAGGGGCCACAATTACTATAACCTAACCCAGAACACCCAAGTCTTTAAGGCATTCTGGAATGCCAGCCAGAACAATTAGAAACCTTTTTTTGACATCTTTGAGAAACCCAGTAAACTCAAAAAAGGTGTTTCATGGGGTTAATTTAAATTCTTATTTTAAAAATTTCTAAGGTCACTGTTTTTTTAAAAATTAAAACAACAAGCTATTCCAGAAGCTTGAGAAAAGGCCAAGCTACTTGAATGAAGTACTGCTCCTGCACAAGTTCTAAAGTACTTCTTCCAAATAATTTTCCAAGTATACCTAGCTATTAAATTATCATTGTTTTATGCAGGATGTATATAGATTCATGTGAATGTTTAGGTCACATGTTTTTTTAAAAACACTCCAAAACACTGCAATAACAATTTGAGCATCTTTCAAGTCAAAAGTACTGTAGTTCAATTATGCCTGAACTCATCCAGTTGGTAGCCCTTCTCCATTTAACACCCCCTTCCCAAGGGATGATACCTTATAATTCAAAAATCTAGCTTTACTTTCTTTGTTGATTTGTTTTGTTGAGGTGTTTATTGTATTGCTTTTTTTTATTTATTAAAGATCAAGCCTCAAACCTATTGGCAATAATGATTGAGCATTTTTACTACATGCTACGTACAAAATGATGTTGTAAACCAGGGGTGTTCAAACTTGCGGCCGGCGGGCCATCGTCACATACTGGCCCTGCCCCTGCCCTGTTTAGCAAAGGGGTGGGGAAGTCCTGATGCGTCATGTGATGACGCCGTGATGATGCAAATTTGAAACCCCTGTTGTAAACCATCCAGAGTCACTTAGATGAGGTAGGCAGTGTAGAAATGTAATAAATAACAATTTCTGCAGATTTTCTTGTGAAAAACCTGTGAGAGGGAAGCAGATAACTTCAGTGCCAAGTATTAGGTTTTGATAAGGTCATGATCCAGGCTCAGGATTCAAATTTTGAATCAAACAAATTTTGACAAACCTGCAGAATATCAGCCTCATTGAGTCATTGAGCCCAGAATCACATGAGGCTGATCAAAAATAGGCATCTACTGGACAGCTAGGGCAGTCAGATAAGGATGAGGCCTAGTGGATAGAGAGGAGAGCAGAGACATTCTATAAGGCTCAGTGGTGGTATTCAGCCTGTTCACACCGGTTCACACGAACCGGTAGCAAGGATTTGGTGTGAGTCGCTGAACCAGTAGTAACTTCTGGCTGGCAACGCCCCCAGCCTGGTTGCCCGGATGCTGCTTGCTCACTTGCGCTGCCGGCCTGATGCTCATTCACCCCACCCGTCTGATGCTAGCCTGCCCAGTCACTCCTTAAGGTATTTCTTTTTTTCCCCTCCCAACAATCAGCTGTTCCTACGATCAGCTGTGCCAGGATTCCTCTTGCTTACTTACTGCTTTGCCCAGGAGGCTTCCCTGAGGCCCTGGAAGGCAAAAAGAAAACCCCTCCGGCCTCCTCTCCATTTTTTGCCTTCCTGGGCCCAGGAAGGCCCCAAAACAAAGTGTGGGGGGGGAGCTGCCCCCCATGCTCTGTTTTTTCCTTTCTGAGCCCCAGAGAAGCCTTCTGGGAGCAAAACTGCCCCCCAGGAGGCTTCACTGAGGCCCAGAAGGCCCCAAAACAAACCATGGGGGGTGCTGCACGCCTCCCAGGCTCAGTTTTTTGCCTTCCTGAGCCCCAAGGAAGCCTTCTGGGAGCAAAAACACCCCCCCCCCAAGTAGCTTGTCTGAGGCCCAGAAGCTCCAAAAAATGGGGTGGGGGGTGCTGCAAAAAGCAAAAAAAAAAGCCGTGCCCACAGAACTGGTAGTAAAAAAATTTAAATCCAAACACTGATAAGGCCCCTTGCCAGGCAAGGGAATAAATTCCTTGATTTGTGACAGTTGGCTGCAGCCTGATTTAAAAAGCAGCCCTGTGCCATATTCTTTTTGTTGTAAACAATGTCTGATGTCTAGCTCTTACGAGGCATATGAATCCTGTTTGTGTAAAAAAAATCTTGAAACTTTGATCCCTAGACTGGCTGACAACCCGGACCTTACTCTTTGAACCTTGGACTGATTTGGTGCTATTTTTTTGTGCGCTCTTATTTAAAAGCTAATCTTTCAGGCAAATGTCTGAGACTGTTTGGTTCACATGCTTTGATTGTTCCAATCTCTTAACCTTGAATGAACTGTGAATTGCCATAATAACTGTATGTGAGTCATAGTGCAACAAGAAGCAAGATGGATAGTAGCAGGAACTGAAGTATTCCCATTGCAGCTAGCAAATTTGATCATTGTTTAAGTAGCCTTTTGAGCCTGGACTATGGCTTCACAAATATGGTACAGCCAAGAAGAAGAGGACTCAAAGTAAATGCCTAAATGACTTTGCCTACTTCATTTATTTACCCTGTCTCTCAGTAAGGCATTATTCAGTTAATGCCCAGAGGCTGCAATGAAGCCCAGCTTGAGTTACAGAATAGCAGTGCCATAAACATAGACAAGTAAGGAGATTAAACTGTACTTCAATGAAGGAAGGAGTGGAAATTTACACTTAAAGAACCTTACACAATTCCTTTAATGTTGAATAAACAGGTGCAAAGGTATTTGCTTGTGCACAGGGTAATAAGGACTGAGATATCCTCATGAAGCGTAAAATGTAGCTGCAATAAATGGCAACTGACAGAAGCTAATTTCAGGTAATTTCTGCCAGAATCATCTATGAAGGATCAACCTGTTAAGTTTGCATGAAGAGTCAGACGCGAAGAGCTTCAGTGAAGAGTTTATTAGTGACTACAGCTCGAATGGACCTGTCTTGGCTGGGCTACGGCTGCTACTTATAGCCAGCAGCCGCAGTTGCCAGCCAATCAGAGTGCAGGGTTTTCCCGCACTTTTCAAACCAATCATATTTGACATTTTACAAGAACAATTCAAACTAAACCAATGACATTCAAACCTACATACATAACACCCCTCCCCACTAGGTTCAGTCCATACCAAACCCAACCTATCTAATGTATTCTTTTAAATAGGTGGGGCTCTTACGTGTACGTTGAGACCTTCGTGGTTCAGAAGTTTTAACATTCTCACCCAGTGAGAGGAAATGTGTCTGCTGACATTTCCCTACTGGGACTTCCTGTGAAAGAAGACCCTGTTTGATTGTTGGAATCTGGTCTCTCCTCCCAACCCATCTCCAGCCCAATGTCAGCACCCAAGTCAGGTAGTGATGTACAATCTTCCACTTCTAAGGATGGATTTTGGCATTGTGACAGGTTTTGGAATGGTTCCCGTCGTAATGGCTCGTTACACATGGGATGGATTCTTGCTTGCTGATTATCCTCCTGCTCCTCCCTTTCCTCCCTAGAATTGACATCAGGTGAGGGAACTACAGAGGAACAAGTGCAATGTTCCTGAGAAAACCTGGATTTAAGTTGATCAATGTGCCTGCTCCAGAGGATTCCATCCTCTGTTTGCACCCTGTAAGCGAGGGCCTGTGATTTGAGTTATCTCAGCAGGAATCCACAAAGGTTCACCCATAAGGTTCTTAGCATAAACAGAATCACCCACACTGAATGTGCAAACTTTGGAAGTGGAATCTAGTGGTGCGTTGGGTGCGTAAGTGGGATGAAGGCGGTCAAGGGAAGACCTAAGTTTCCTACCCATCAACAACTCTGCTGGGGATAAGTTATTAGATGGGTTAGGAGTGATGTGCTGAACACTAAGAGTTTTTCAACTTTCTCAGTGATGTCCCCAGGACCCAGTTGCTGAAGTTTCTCCTTGGTAAAACGTACCATGCGTTCAACCCGGCTTAGCCGAAGAGTGCCCAGGGGCAGTGAGGGCATGTCTGATACCCTGTTGTGCTAAATAGGATTCAAAAGGTTGGATGTAAATTGAGGGCCATTGTCAGAGACAAGAACATCAGGTAACCCGTGGGTTACAAAAGTTTTTGAGCTGCTTGATGACAGCATCAGTTGTGGTGGATGCCATAGGGATTACCTCTAGCCATTTGGAATATGCATCTACTATAATAAGAAAGGTGTGCCCTCTGGTAGGGCCTGCAAAATCAATGTGAATCCTAGACCATGGGCCCCTAGGACATTCCCATTCCTGTTTGGGGGCGAGAGTTGGGGCAGGCCTGACTACCTGACAGTTGGGACAAGATGCAACCCAGTTTTCAACCATTTTGTCAATACCTGGCCACCATACATAACTCCTGGCCAATCCCTTCATCCTTACAATACCAGGATGACCCTCATGTAACATTTCCAAAACCTCTCTTTGTAGTTTTGCAGGAATAACCACCCTGTTACCCCACAAAATACATCCTCTTAATACAGATAATTCAGTTTGCCTGGACTTAAAAGGTTGGGCCAGGTGAGGTAGATCTTGAAGAGGCCAACCTTTCTTAATCCAGCCTATAACAGGAGCCAATAAAGTGTCTTTGGCAGTCTCTCTGGCAATTTCAGCAGCATGCACTGGAAGCTTGGCAACAGTTTCTAGGAAAAAGGTGTGTGTTTCAGGTTCAAAGTCCTCCTTGTGGCAAGGAAGTGGGCAACGACTCAGTGCATCAGCATGTCCAATGTCCTTGCCAGGCTTGTGGATAAGTTTGTAAGAATAAGCAGCAAGAAATTCAGTCCACCTCAGCATTCTTGGTGACAGGATAGTAGGTGTAGGTTTATCTCCTGCCACAATGCCTAACAAAGGTTTGTGATCTGTAACAATGGTAAATGTTCTCCCATACAAATATTCATGAAATTTCTTGACAGCTGCAACAATTGCCAATGCTTCCTTGTCCAATTGGCTGTAATTCCTCTCTGCTTTGGTCAAAGTGAGAGTAAAATGCAATAGGGGCTTCTCCTGTTGGGAAGCCTGTGGCTCAACCCCCCACTCCAAAGGGGATGCATCACAAGTCAGTACAACAGGCAAATTCTCAGAGAACTGTATCAGTACAGCATCAGACGTGATTAGTCTTTTAATACTGTTAAATGCTGATTGTTCCTTCCTCCCCAGACCCAAACAGACTTTTGTCAAGTAATCTGTGCAGTGGTTCTGCAATGGTTGCCTTCTGAGGTAGGAACATGTGATAAAAGTTAATGAGTCCAAGGAAGGCTTGCAAATCTGTTTTGCATTTAGGTCTAGGGGCTTCTTTGATTGCTTGAACCTTGGCATCGGTAGGGTGGATGCCATGCTTGTCAATCATATAGCCCAGGAACTCAACCTTGTCAGTTTTAAGAGTGCATTTTTCTTCCTTGACTTTTAACCCCGCTTTCCTGAATCTGGTAAGGACTTCTCTGAGTCTTTCTTGTAACTGAGTGTCATTTTCAGCAGAGATTAACACATCATCAAAGTAAGGCACTACCCCTGGCAGTCCTTGGAGCATCCTTTCCATAAGGCTTTGAAAGATGCCTGGTGCCACGCTTACTCCAAACTGTAACCTTTACATTTGAAGGCACCTCTATGAGTCACAATGGTTTGGGCCTCTGCAGTGGCATCATCAACTGTTAGTTGTTGATATGCCTGGGCCAGATCCAATTTGGCAAAGACTGTACCCCTGCCAAGTGAATGTAATAGATGATGCACCACTGGAACTGGGTATGCGCTCTGCTGCAACGCATGGTTCAGTGTCCCCTTATAGTCCCCACAGATTCTTACTGACCCATCAGTCTTGACAGGTGTGACTATGGGTGTCTCCCATCTGGAGTGGTCAGTGGGCTCTAAAACTCCTTGAGCTATTAGTTTATCTAATTGTGCATCAATTTTTTCCTTTAAGGCAAAGGGGACCCTTCTGGGCTTTAAACGAATTGGGGGCACCTTGGGATCTAGGTTGAAAGTGATAGTGGTCCCCATATATTTGCCCAATCCATCGCTGAAGACCTCTGGAAACTCAGACTTCAAGGCCTCCTCCCATTCAGTGTTGCTCACGTGATTGATGCCAGTCACCTCGATGCCTAGTGGATTGAACCACTCAAGTCCCAGCAAGCTTGGGCGGTCCTTGTCCACGATGGTCAGGGGCAAACGTTTGGTGTGGCCTTTGAACTTCACGTTGAATTCTCTTGTTCCAACTACTGGAATCTTGTTCCCTTGGTAGTGTTTAAGAGTCAGTGCTTCCTTCTGGAAATGTTTCTTCTGAATGTTGGGAAGTAGCCTGTGAATAGTGCCCCATGACACCATAGATAAATAGGAGCCTGAGTCCACTTCCATTTGGCAAGGCCTTCCTTCAATGAGTACCTTCACATGTACTTTTCTGCTTCTTAAGGGTGAAGAATGACCAATGGTGACTGTTTGATGAGTTTCATTCTTCCCATTTGCTTCTGAGTTGCGCCCCATTTTCTCACTGAAGTTGTTGGGCTTGAAATCTTTGTCAGGAAACTTTCTTTGTGGTGGAGTTCTGGATGATTTGCAGACTCTTGCTAAGTGACCTCTTTTTTCACAACGAAGGCAGATGGTATCAAGAAACTTGCATTCAGTGCGGGGGTAGCCCCCCCCAACCTCTGCAATAAAAGTCTTGCCTTTTTCTTCCAAGGTCTTTCTTTTTCTTTTCCATTCTGAGTCTATAAATTCCTTCCTCCACCTCACTGCAGTCTGATTCAGAATCTATTTGCTCGCAATGAGTTGTTGTGGACTTTTCCACATCAGAATGGCTTGAGGCCTTGTTAATTTTCTTCATGGCTGCCGCTGAGGACTTAGTGGCTTCTGCTGAGGAGGCCTCTTCTATGGCTTCCTTCAACGTGATCTTAGGTTTTAATAACAATTTGCTCTGAAGCACTTTGTCTTTGAGGCCTAGAACAAATCGATCACGCGTGGCCTCCTCCAAGTTGTTAAACTCGCTTTCCCCTTGATCCCGACAGTAATGAGGCACGATACGTGTCTCTTAATGGCCATTCCATTACCTTCACGCCTGCAGCTCCTGCCAATGCCTTCGCCATCTTGAAGACTGCCGGACCGCAGTGCATAAGAAAGACCGCCCTCTTCCGCTTCTCAGAGATGTCGGCGAGGTCGTTTCCTTCCAAATACATTTGGAAGCGATCCGCATACGATTCCCAGTCTTCTGCCGCCGGATCGAACTGGGCTGGGGGGATGTTCAGCACAGCCATCTCGCTCTTCTGCTTGTCTTCCGCGTCGTCTTCTCTTCAGGGGAATCCCACCTTCGCCGCCAGTGTTAAGTTTGCATGAAGAGTCAGACGCGAAGAGCTTCAGTGAAGAGTTTATTACTGACTACAGCTCGAATGGACCCGTCTTGGCTGGGCTACGGCTGCTACTTATAGCCAGCAGCCGCAGTTGCCAGCCAATCATAGTGCAGGGTTTTCCCGCACTTTTCAAACCAATCATATTTGACATTTTACAAGAACAATTCAAACTAAACCAATGACATTCAAACCTACATACATAACACAACCCAAAAGCTGCCAACAAGTCAGTGAAGATGATCTAGAGCAGTGGTGTCAAACTCACATCGTCACATTGTCGTCACGTGATCTATTGGGACTTTTTCCCCCTTCTCTAAACCGGGTGTGGGTGTGGCCAGCACATAATGCATCCAGCCCACGGGCCCGGAGTTTGACAGCCCTGATCTAGAGGCTCCTCCAAATACAAATGGCCCTAATCCTGTTATTCTTTAAATATGACTTGCTTTTACACCGGATTTCATCTAGGGTGGGATGTGGGCCTTCTCTGGGAGGGATTTACAGATTTTTAGTAGAAGTTACTACTGTTATAGTAGAAGACGTGTCAATTTCTGTTTCTATTCTGTTGGCTGTCTTAGATCTTGTTTTTAATTCTGTACGCTATCCAGACTTGTCAACCCAGAAGGTCTCTGTAGGGAGTAATCTGACACACAGAAATGTGAATTAATAAGTAAGTTAGTAAATTAATAAATACTGCAGGGGTCATTGCAATTTTTTTAGCCAAATGGGGATGGCAGTAACTTGATCTTGTACATGCTTCGGCAATTGGTGAAAGGCATTTAATGCTTTATGAATGCATTTTAGCAGCTTGATGGGCTTAAGTAAATTAAGTAATAGGTGTTCAGATAAGATTAGAAATTGAGTGACTACTATGCAATCACATTAGACCACTTGATTGGGAATTATGTACAAGTAGTACTCGACTTACAACCATTTGTTTAGTGATGTTCAAAGTTACAATGACCCTGAAAAAAGTGACTTATGACTGTTTTTCACAGTTATGACCATTGTAGCACCCCTGTGGTCACATGATCAGAATTCGGGCGCTTGGCAACTGACATGTATTTGTGACGGTTGCAGTGTCCTGGGGTCATGTGATTCCCTTTTGCAACTTCTGACAAGCGAAGTCAATAGGGAAGGTAGATTCATTTAATAATCATGTTACTATCTTAAGAACTGCAGTGATTCACTTAACAACTGTTGCAAGAAACGTGAAATGGGGCAAAATTCACTTAACAACTGCCTTGCTTAGCAATGGAAATTTTGGGCCCAATTGTGGTCTTAAGCTGAAAACTACCAGTACACGTATCTACATATTCTGAACCAAATCATTGCGAGATCAAATGCCTCAGATGGTACAAAGGGATCACAGTCAGAATGGAAAACTATTTCAAGATTATAACTGCCAAGAAGAAGTGTGTTAGGTATCAATTATATAATCAAAGATAGGAATGCTCTTTTGGGCCCAGAAAGTGCATTCTGCCTCTAATCTTGAGAGGCTAAGCCCTTTAAAATTTGTAAGCAATGTTTAATACACAAAAGAATTAACTTGCAGCCTCCTGAAATGATGCATTTGTCTTTAGAATGCTGAGGGACAGATTGAAATAGTTTGTCTGAGGGTTTTGTCTTGTTTTTGCATTAAGGTGGGAAAGGAAAGGATTCATCATTGCATGGAGCCATGGGGATGACCTTGGAGAAACCATCCAGAAAGTGTTAAGATAATAACAGATGCAGAAGCATGTGCTGGTCTGAAAGAGGTGGGAAAATATAATTCTTGTAGAAGCAGATCTGGTCTATCTCATAGGACTAAAAATCATCAGGGTTGCCTACATTGAGGTCTCTGGCTAAAATCAAGGCAAATTTGGATCTATGAACTCAGTCCCAATAAACATTTCTCCATTGAACCCCAAGAGGCATTCCTCTCTTATGGGGAGGAATATATATATATAATGTATGTATATATACATTAACCAGGAACAGGTTTAGACCTCTTAAGTTTTTAGCTCAAGAGAAATGGCCAGGGAAATATGATTTGCTACAGAGAAAAAATGCTTGGAGTTTAGTTATGGTCAGGATCATTATAACTCTAAACACATATTTTAGAATTATAGGAATGAAATCTTACTTGATTGCAATTTAATAAAGATCAACACATTCTACTGATTAAGGACTTGACATCAAAACAATGGTTCACATCAATCATTTGGAGGCTAGGAACAAAAATGATTCCTTTTATTTCTGCCATCCACCTCCATAAACACTTGCTGAGTCCTGTGGTTCCTTTCTTTGATTTAAGCAACTAAAGAATCACTTCTCACATACTATAGTTTTCAGACTTTTGACCTAAGCTTGACCTACAGTTTATTCTCACTTTCCATGCCAGCTTATTTTTCATTACTATGATTAAGGATTGAGCTTGTTGAGGTTAATTTATACAAGAGACCGAATCCATAGAAACATCACCTTTGCAGTGCCCCACATAGCATTTCACTTAATGAACTCTTAGCCTGCGTGCTAGCTTCTTTCTGCACTATTCATTCATCAGTAGCACAAAGTACCCCACACAGACAGGAGAATCCAAGTTGCTTTTGTTTGCACAAGTAAGTACTTTTCATAGCCATTATAAATTGAATAAATTATTTCTTACTTTATCATTAACAGATGCTGGCACAGCACTTTATTTGTAGATGAGAGAGACCAGAGTTTTTCAGCTACACTCTCTTGATTATTCAGGGTGTTGAAAGTGTACTGGTGTGAGGCTAAAACACAAAAGAGCAATTGGTTAGCATTTTAAAGGCTTAGATTGCAGACTTAGTCCATAACTCTGGATGTTTAGCAAATGAGCTGAGTCAGGGAGTTTTGCTTCATAGCCTGAATTTCTTATACATAAAATCTGAGTAAGTTCAATAACACATCGGAATGGCATTCTCAATTCTCTAAAACACTGATTTCATCTGCTGCCAATCTTGGATGTTCTGGATTTGTTCAGCCTGTCTATATTTCTGCTGAGTTGGTGAATTCTTCATCCTTTTGGATTCAAGTTGCTTCAAACATCTGCTTCTTCCAACAACTGGGTCACTCCATTTCTTTAAGGTCTCCTTCCTGTCACTATCCATCTTTATATTCTGAGGAAAATAAATGTTCTATTATTTAGAATATCATAAGGGACGCTAGGATGAACGAAAGGTAAGTCAAAGACACCTGGAACATACGTACACTTTCAACTTTTTAGATCTCAGTTGAAGAATATATACGCAGAAGAGGGGAAGGTAGACCTGATAAATTTTTAGTCCTTGAGAAGTTATATTGTTACCTAAAGAAGGCAAAAGAGGATTTGTTTGAAGGAATGTTAGGTAAATATTCCTTCACAATTTCCAGTCCTGGCTAGAACCCAGTGTGCTAAATGCCTATTCTGAGAGCCTTTACAACCCTATTACAAGGTGTCTGTGATCAAATAGACAAAGCTTTTCCTTTCATTCAATCTCATAGTAGGTCCATGATTTGCGGCAATACCAACTATCTTTCCAGAAAAATATAACTGAAGTGATAGAGGTCAGAAAAACAATTTAAGGTACCTGATTAAGTTCAATGGGCATATCATAATTCAGCTAGTGGATACAGTAAGGAAGATGGAATGGACCATCCTGAAAGAAGAAAAGTGCTGACAGAACTCGGCCCACTTTTGATGGAGTCAACTTAGATAACTCCAAGCTAACTTGGAAATGAAAATCCGGTACTGAAAAATATACTAATGTGTACTTAAAAATTAGGGAGTAAATCTTGGGCTTCCCGAAGTATAAAAAGAAATACAGATTTGTACATCAAAAGAAAACCAATCTTTCAGAAAGTTGACCCTGTAGGTTTGCAAGGACCTGAGAAATGTTGAGTGCCTGGAGACGAAAATACTGGAATAATTTATCTTATTGTGACAGCCTTTTCCTAGACCAGGGTTGTCCAACCTTTGCTTGCTGAGGAATTTTGGGAGTTGAAGTCTACAAGTTTTAAAGTGGCCAAGGTTGGACACCCCTGTCCTAGACTGTCTATTGAAATAGGGAATAATAAACTTTCTTGTGTTTTTGAATAACCTCTGAGCAAACAAAGGAAATCCTATCCTATTATATGCTTTACACATTGTCTGGTATAGTCTAGACTTAGGTTTTCTTTATCCCAATCTTTCATTTTATTAGGCTTTAATTCAGTGGTGGGATTCAAAAATTTTACTACTGGTTCTGTGGCCATGGCTTGGTGGGCGTGGCATGGGAAGGATACTGTAAAATCTCCATTCCCTCCCCACTCCTGGGGGAAGGTTACTGCAAAATCCCATTCCCTACCCACCCCACTAACCTGCTTTCCAGCTCCCTTCCCATGTACAGGGCAACTAAAGAAGACTCAGCCAATCAGCTGGGACTCGGGAGGCAGAGAATAGATGGGGGCAGGGCCAGTCAGAGGTGGTATTTGCCGGTTCTCCAAACTACTCAAAATTTCTGCTACCGCTTCTCCAGAACTGGTCAGAACCTGCTGAATACCACCTCTGTTTTAATTGTGATCAGGAACTATCCAAATGCTCACAAGCTACAGTCTGAGATAGGTAGGACAATTTTCTATACCCCTAGAGTTTTGATTCCACCTGACCTTAGCTACAAATACAACCAGTAGTTGTACTTGTAAGATTGATGCCAGCCTTACTAGGTTGACCAGACAGGAAACATGACTACATGAGCTAATTCTACTTTATTGAAAACTACATTGTCAGAATCTTGCAAGTCTGAAAGTACAAATCTCCCACTGTCTCCATTAAAGCACTAGAAACTAGGGAGGGTCTCTTCTGAACCTCTTGCCCCTCCTATTACCCAGCGGTGGACTATGCTGCCTCTTATCTGACCATTCCCTAGGCAGAATTTCATGTCTCATTTTCCCAAGGTCATTCCCACATACCATTATGGCTTTCTTCTCTCTGGATCAGAGCTTTAGGCCTCGGCAAATCTGACCTGTCATGCATCAGGTCCTCAGCCTTGCAAAAGGTCAGCTGTATTGATCTCTCAAGTTGTCAACACTCACATTAAGCAAAAGCTAACAAGACAGGAAGGGAAGAGCACCAGAACTGCTTTTCATCCTCAGATCCTGGCTCTTATTCCATAGTCACCATTTGTCCATGTCTATATAAATCCTACCTGGATGAACCACCAAAGGAGACCCTGTGCTGAAAGAACTAAGGGTGAAGATTAGCAAACAATTGCACAGGAACCCCAACATCTACTATGCAAAGGGGCAGACTGGTGGGAAAAGGAGATATCGTGAATAGAAGGAGAGGCTTCTCTAATCAGAGAGCTTCCAAGTGTGTTGATCTACAGTTCTCTCTAGAAACAGCAGTGCCTATCCAGGATGTGGCAATGGGACTTATAGTCTGATATCCTGTAGAACTCAGCCTACTGGAGAAGGATGGCCTGGGGATAACATAGAAACCAACAAGAAAGAGAACCCAAGACTTGTGATATGATCATGAAACGTTACCTTTCTATCCTATTCACTTTCCATGTCTCCCCACCCCCAAGTTTGGACAAGATGACAAATGCCTCAATTAGTAAGCAAATTTTGCCAATCGATTCCTTGAAACATTGACGGTCAGTTCTGATCAATGTCCCCAATTATGCCTTATAACAGGCATCCAATGCATAAATGTATCTGGCCCATTGGAAATGGGAAAAAAAAACCTCAATAAAGCATTAAAAAATGTATCTGGCCCTTCCCAACATAGGAATATTCCTTACCTTCGTTTCTCTTCAAAGCTGAAGACACAGGAGAGCCTTCATGGGTTAGCTTGTATTATAGTCAAGGATCCCTTTGCTTTTTGCTTGATTGAAGAGGAAAAAAATTGTTAAGGACAGGATGCTTCTCTTTCTACCTTGATGCTCAGAATTAAGCCCAATAATATCCCCAAACTGCAGATGAATCAAGTTCTGTTTCCTAAGGCAAGCTAGAAATGCTCCCAAGTGCTCAGTTGAGGAAGCCTGAGAAAAGGGCCTTAGCCCTTAAATTACTAAAATAGACATGTTATGACTGAGCAATTGATAGGATAAACATTCATAGGGGCTGATCGCTTTTGTGGAATGAACTTATGTGATGGATCTCAGATTGTTCCTACGTTTATTTTTATGGGCTGTTAGCTGCTCAGAGTCACAGTGGTGAGTTGGGTGGCCATAAAGAAGGCAGAAGGAAGGAAGAGAGAGAAAGAATAGCTGTCTTTTAATCTGGGCAGTTCCATAAGCAGTCAGCTTCTGAATAATTATTGGGGCAATGTTCCAATCTCCAGATCCCCTGTTGTCTTTAATTTGATTATGCTTCAACACATCTTCTTTATGGGGATCCCGTTATTATTCCACTTGTGTTCCTGTTATTCTTCCACAATGAACGTGGTCTATCAACATGGTCATTCTGAACATATTTGAAATAGCTGGATTTCACTTTTCTATGTCTGGTCATAGCAGGCAATGTCAATAAAGAGGTGAAAGAGAGAGAAAAAGAAGGAAGCACCTCTTTTTGAAACAGGGGGGCTTTCAAAGGAAAATTTGTTGCTTGAAAAATATGACAGAACAACTCCCACCATCATTGCTCAAAGTCAAAATGCTTAGGACCCAAAACTGATTACAATATTTTAACTTTAGCATGGAAAAACATATAAAGGCTCTCCGTGCCCCAAACTAGAATCAGCCCACCAGAATAATCATTTCCTGCTTTCTGATAGAGCCAGTTCTGATCATATCCCAATGTTCTCCTGCTCCTCTAACTCTTTTAAATCCAGGGAGTGAATTTCAGTTTCTCAAGGAAGTACAGGTAGTCCTCGGTTTACGACCACAATGGAGCCCAAAATTTCTGTTGTTAAGTGAGACATTTGTTAACTGAGTTTTGCCTCATTTTACTACCTTTCTTGCCATCACTGTTAAGTGAATCACTGCAATTGATAAGTTAGTAACCTGGTTGTTAAATGAATCTTGTTTCCCCTTGACTTTGCTTGTCAGAAGGATGCAAAAGGGGATCACATGACCTGGGGGCACAGCAGTGGTCATAAATATGAACCAGTTGCCAAGCATCTAAATTTTGACCACATGGTCATGGGGAGGCTGCAAAGATCATAACTGTGAAAAACAGTCATAAGTCACTTTTTTCACTGCCATCGTAATTTTGAACAGTCACCAAATGAACTAGTGTAAGTTGAGGACTACCTGTCGTGCCTTAGAAAGGCACATGACCTAAAAACTGGCTACAAATGTAAATAATTAACTGGTATCCTAAACAGTCTTGAATTTAGTTCCATTTCTGCAGAAGCTAAAAGATATTGGACTAAAATACACACATGGTTGGAAAAAAATGATAGAACAGCATATGGACTTAAAACCAGAGATATTTTTACTGGGGATTTTATCTGAAGGTTATAGCAAAGATATAACATGTTTGATTATTAATGTTTAACTGCAGCTAGAATTGTATTTGCTCAAAATTGGAAAAATGAAAAAATTCCGACTGAAGAGGAGGTGATTAAGAAAATAATGGAATATGCAGAAATGAGTAGATTGACATTAGCAATTAGAGAACAAGTAGAAAAAGGGTATTATAAGATTTGGGATTTATTTTATCATTGGCTAGATAGAAGAGTAAGAAATTGAAGTAAGGATTTGTTATAATTGATTATTTTTAAATAAGTTATATTATGAATATAATTTAGTAAGGATTGAGTTTTGCTTTTAAAGATAGCCTGGAAATGAAACTAAAAATTAAATAATAGAATAAAAATGAGATAATATGACATGGAATGTTGATTAGAATACTATATGAATGTAAATTTAGGAGGAAAGGATTATAGATATTGTGCACATGATATATATATACCAAACTGACACACTATATAATTGAAAGATGGTTTTATTTGTTATGTTGTATGTTATAAAAATAAAAAAACTTTAAAAAAGAATTTAGTTCCATTTCTTTCTTTTTGCACTCCTGATTTTCCTTTTTATTTAACTTATTTTCCCCCCTCTTATTTTGCCTTTTTGTATGTTATCCTTTACTGAAACTTAATAACATTTCGGAAAGAAAAAAAAAGTTTGTGATTTTTCTGTTAAGATTACTTTTAAAAATGGTAGCAGAACTGGGCTACGCTACTCAGGTTGACCATTAGGTGGCAGCAAAGAGATACAGAAGCACTTTTAAAAGGTAGAAAAGCTAACTTTTTATCAGATCCTGGCTGTGAAAATTCAAAGGACCACTAAATGATATTGTCAGCCTTCAAGATTTCCCTCTTTTGCTTTGCATCTTTTGGCTGTCATAAGTAACGGGGAGGAGGGGACTTGATTATGGAAGTGAGCTGGAGGTTTTGTTAAGAAGTATATCAGTTGGGGGTTCTTGCTTTGATTTCTGTCTTATGCTATGCGCAGCCGCAGCTCTTTATCAAAATATGCCAAGGTCAACGGACAGAGGCCTCATCACCACCTGGAGATGCCCACATGATGTTATCCACAACTTTTAATTGGGTAGCCTGCTTGAACTATTGTGGGTGGGAACGTTACCATCACTTTGTATATGTGATTTTCGCGCTCATTTTCTCAGATTCAGAATTCTCTTGTTGCTACCACTTGATTTCCAGTAAAAGATATCTTTTCTCTAATTCATGGAGTCTAAGTATTTCTTTCTTGGATTTTGAATGGAGCACTACCTGACAGATATAACCAATAGGTATAGAAAAGTCTTGCTTCATTTCTGCAACCTAGTGGCATCTGGATCTCTGCAATCAGGACCTTTGGTATGTCAACCAAAATCTCTGAGCTGAATTAATCATTGTGCTAATCATATTATGAAGCCAAATTAAACTCAGCTCTGTGAAGATACAATTACTTGGATTTCTCAGTGTCACAGAAAGCCACCGCATTCCCTCAACATTTCCTCCAGCCTAGGCTGTGATGGATAACTTTTCCCTGCAGTGCTGGGAGGTCAGCAACAAAGCTGTCCAACTCGACTGCTAGAAAATTTACAACATTGGTAGAACAGCTACTACGGGCAATGTTAATTTATTACATGGGTCACGCAGCCCTCCTCCAAGGAGCTCACGATGACATGCATGTTCCTTCCCTGTGTGTCTAATCCAAGGTCACTAGTAAGTAATTTTCATCTCCCAGTAAGGATCTGAACAGATCTTAATCCTGGCATGATCCCCCACAGTTCATCATGAACGTATTGCATTTGGTCATAATGCAATTTGCATACTATGAGTCGAATCACTGCGGTGTGTTGACCACGGTTCATTTTTTTAGCATGATGCAAAAACTCAAGTTAATTGTTCTGTACTCAGTTATTATGGTTACATAAATCAAGCCACATCTTAGTAGTAAGCGTGGATGATTCATGGCCAGAACAGAACAAGGGGGTTACATGATGCATATGCAGCAGAGCTGATACACAAGTGACAGTGTCTACCGCAGCATACAATATTTCAGCAAATGAGCGCAAATGAAAAGTCGCCATTTGCAAGTCATATATTTATGAGTCTGCAAGGCATGGTTTGTGACTGAATCTTCATTCCCTACAACCCAGCAGCGCTTGGAAGGCTTCAGTGAAAACAGCAGTCTTGGGTCCCGTTCTTACATATCCCTGCTATTGAGCTGTTGTTTCACACATGTACAAACTCTCTTTCAGATCAGTGGTGGCAGCTGCTGGGAACTAAGAAACACATCAGAGGGGATGGAAGGAAATTCAATACTTTTCTGTTTCGGAGAGTAGCAATTCTGAGCTGTTCTTGACATTCATTTCCTCGGGGGAGAGATGGGAGCAGAGCCATATATTCATTCACCAGTTTGGAGCAATCGGTGACAACTATAGGACAAAAGAAGAAAACCCCAAAGTACTGCAATTATTAAACCTCAGCTAAATGTGCAATATATCACAGGAGTGAAGCAATCCATGTCTGCCAACCCACAGCATACATCTGTTAGCCAAACAAACTACTTTCCAATATTGAATTGTGTAGCGTTGAGAGGGAAACATCTTCCATGAGTGATAAAAAAAAGGAAGATTGAAATCTGGAGAGACAAAAACCAAAAGGAAGGACAATTTTCAAGGCAGAGGAGGATTGAAAATGGTTCCAGACTCACACAAATAATGATCGAAGCAACTAGCAGCAGCATCAGAAATGGACCTTTTCATTTTTTAAATATACACACAAAGGAAGGTCTTTATAAAGTCTGCCCACCTTGTACTTTCACCCTCCACTCTTTTTCCAGAAAGATCACACTATTATTTCTTTTCTAAGAATGATTCCAGAATAAATCTCTTTCGAAGAACAATTTCTAAATACATTTTATTCTGTAATTTACCCCTACATTAATTCGAGCTGTTACCCGGTAGTTTTGCTTTTGCAAACATTAACCAGAATGATAAGGCTCAGCTAGTAAATGTAGTCTCATTTATTTCTACTTCTATTATATGAATGAAATTATCATTTAATTTATGCATTTTATTTTGCATTGTATGGCCTGAAGTACACTCAGGGTCTCACAGGTACTTACAGCTTCTCTGCTTCCAAACCCACAGATTCACATGGGTAGATGGAAATATAACATATTCCAATTTAAGCAATGCTGAAGATTTCTTCAACATGTATTTATAACAGTGTGGAAATCAGTTAAGTGCATGTACAGCCAGCCTCTTTTGTATGCAAAACCCACACTTAAGTTTCAAGTATAAATTCTGTACACACCTGATACTTTTCTTCACCACAGTGCTATTCAGTGTGATTTAACGATCCGTTTTTGTTTGTTTTTATCTCGTTTTTGCATTTTAGGCCTCTGAGCAGGGAAACTATCTTGGGAGGGGAAATATGATGTTTTTATATTTTCCGTTCTTAGTTATACCTGATATAATTTTCTTTCACACGTGCCGCTGAACATACATCCTCCATCCATGTTCCTTTCGCTGACCATAACATGCATCAGATACCTACACCCATTCCTCTCTCACCTTTGCAGGCCAGATGGGTTGCCTTATATGTTTGCTGGCCGCAACTTTTACACACCTTTGCGTTGGCTGGCTCTCTTTTCCTTTTGATAAACCGAGTTCCACCGTTGCAATCCTGATAGGCCCACTCAGAAATTATCTCGTGGCATTGGACACCCAGGACAAATGCTAATTCTTTTCAACCCCCCAGGACCGGATGGTCCAAGGTTTACGGACTGCCAACTATACGCACACGCGGCACAGACAGGCGAGGCCGGGCGAGGAGGATTTGGCGTTAACAGATGCACAATGTAGACGGCTTCCTTTCGCCGGCGCAGCGCGCCCACCCCGGGGGCTAAAGATAATATAACGGGGCTCCTGCCTACTCCGCGCTGTCACGTCGGCCTGTCAGTCGGCTGGTAATTAATGCGAACTGCGGGTCCGGCGCCCCACCGGAGTCGTATATCACTGCCAGCTCCCGCGCGGCAAAGCAACCTCTTTTACCCAAGCCCTGTTATTTGGGGAATTTTCTATGTATTAGCTGTTGATGCACATTAATACATTAAAAATGTCAGCAGTGGAGGCCAGCTAATTGTCTGATTTAAATGTCTATTTGTCAGCGCGCGGCTCAGGTGGGCATGAGCCGAATCGGGAATGAAGCACGGAACCTGTCTCGGGACGGGCGGGGGGCGGCTCTAGCCCCAGCCGGGACGCGAGAATGATCGATGGCAGAGACGCGCGGCCCAAAATGTTTGCGTTTCTGCTCGGCTTGTCTCGGCGCGGGTGGGGGGTGGGGGTGGGGAGGCCGAGGGAGGGAGAGGCGGGGAGAAGCGGGGAGGGGAAGCAGGCCAAGGCAACCAGGAGGCCGAGAGGAAGCTTTTAGGGAGGGGAGAAAAAGTTTCCAGGGATTCTGGAGGGAGCGCTCCCGGGAGAAAGGAAAGATTAGCTCGGTCTCCTCCACGGCTCCAGCGTCCGATTACAACAACACCCATCATCCGCAACCGGCTGGACCTAAGGGGAGTTGGAATCGAGCAACGTTTAGCAGATCTCGCCTGACTCTATGGAGCTGAAGCACCGGACCAACTGATTCCCTAGCTCGGCTGCATCGGAAATCTCTTTGTTTGGCTGCTCTGATTAAGACCCGAGACCTTCAAGGAATAGAATAGAATAGAATGGAATGGAATGGAATAGAATATTTTATTGGCCAAGTGTGATTGGACACACAAGGAATTTGTCTTGGTGCATATGCTCTCAGTGTACATAAAAGAAAAGATATCAAGAGTCGAGAAGCATAAGGTGCAACACTTAATGATAGTCATAGGGTATATAATTCTGTTGTATCCTGCTGCTCTCCGAGCTTGCTTGTTTTCTTGCAGATGTTTCATTACCCAAGCTACTTAACATCATCAGTGCTAGTACTGAAGAGGTTACCTACTTTGGATAATGAAACTTTTGCAAGAAAACAAGCAAGCTCAGAGGAGCAGCAAGGACCCTGAGCTACAAATCTTCTCCTTTGTTAGAACACAAGTGCTTCTGAACATGTGCAGAGTGCACTCCACCCCACTCCTGAAGATGGTAGGGAAGGGGGTCCTGTAGGCAATGTGAATCTCAAAATCTTTTTTTTTTAGTAATCTGCAGCAAAGCCAAGTTAGAAACTCAAAATGATTCAAATACTGAACTTGCCTCTGGATTATATCAGCCTCCAACAAGTCCTTCAAATGTCTCACATTCAAACTCACATCCTATTGACTGATGAAAGACTTACACATTTAGTGCAAGACATTTGGGAGGTGGGAAAAGGCTGGCATAGGTAGTTTGAGAGATGATGATGTCAGCATTAGACACTATACAGCAGGGATGTCAAACTCGCGTCATCACGTTGTCACGTGACGTATCATGACTTTTCCCCCTTCGCTAAACTGGGCATGGGCATGGCCAGCCTGTGACGCATCCAGCCCATGAGTTTGACACTCCTGCTATACAGCATTCCCAAATATTATTGGCTAATATTGCCCAAATTACCATCAAGCAGATTTGAGCTTACTTTGGAAGTAGGGGGAGGGAGAGAATTTCACTGATGATTTTTGTGGATGTTGTCTTGCAAAAATTGCTCCTATTTTGTGTGGTGGTGGGGGAGATTCAAAAAGTAGCAAAATGCACACTACAAACATGTCCTTCATCCCTAAATCGAAAAATTCAATAGTCTCACATTATTCAGACGATATTCTTCACATTTAGGACAGTGCTGTGAACTGGCATTGTTTCATATCTGATTGGCTAAATAAGAGATCTCCCATTTTGTCAAGCCAGTGGGCAATTTGGAAATTCCGAGAGAATACCATGGGTGCAATAATAAAATCGGTCGATTAACTGACTGATTGAACTTATACGGCCGCAATCCACTGACCCTAGATGGCTTATAAAGTATACAACTCATAACAAAACACCCACCATAAAACACCGATCTATAAATGACAATAAAACAAATAAAATAATAAAAATGTTGCCATGCTTTAAAACAAGAAAATGTCAAGAATAGTTTGGGTTTGGGCCACTTTCTCAAAGCCAGTGGGAAGAGGGTGATTTTGATCTCCAAAGGGAAGCCATTTCAGAGAAGTGTCACCATATGACCTTTGCTGGCTAGAAGCAGAGGTGGTATTCAGCAGGTTCTGACCAGTTCTGGAGAACCGGTAGCGGAAATTTTAAATAGTTCGGAGAACCCGCAAATACCACCTCTGACTGGCCCTGCCCCCATCTATTCTCTGCCTCCCGAGTCCCAGCTGATTGGCTGGGTCTTCTTTTGTTGTTCTGCACAGGAGAACAGAGCTGGAAAGCAGGTTAGTGGGGTGGGGAGGGAATAGGATTTTGCAGTATCCTTCCCCCAGGAGTGGGGTGGGAATGGAGATTTTACAGTATCCTTCCCCTGCCATGTCCACCAAGCCATGCCACACCACACCACGTCCATCAAGCCACACCCACAGAACCGGTGGTCCATTTTGAATCCCACCATTGGCTAGAGATGTAGCTAGGTAGAAGGAACCCAGTGTGAAGAAGCCAATGTCCACCCAGGATCGAGGAAAGACAAAACTCTTATTTCTGTATAGAAGCAGAAAAGGGGGATGCCTCTGGGTTTCACACTCAAGGAACAGCACCCCAGTAATCAGGCACAGTTATTTTTATATAACTTTCTACAGGAAAATAATAATAATAAGAGGATGGCTGATGGGTTCCACATTTACCTGTCGGTCCCACATGGCACACAAAACAAAGCCATTCCATAATAATCAATAAATTATTTAATTCTACTTCATTATTATATGTTGACTATCTCAGGGTGTTTTTTTTTACTATGTTATTAATGATAAATTTTGTTCGCCTCCAGAGCCTTGTCCAGATGCCCCTAAGCAGTGCTTAAGCTAAACATCACCGTCAACATCCTTAATTCCAGTAACCGGTTCATTTGCAAGGTCTTTGTCAAGGGTCAAAGCCACAACCTATTAGCTAATCTAAATAGGAGACATCTGTGGTCAACCTTAGGGAGTGTTTGCGGTCAACCCCTCTTAGCTCTTGCTGGCAGGTGTTCTAGAACGCAAAGGCACAACTATTAACTCTGGCTAAAGTTAATTGATCGCTTACAAAAGCTGCTGATTTCTTATTAATAAGTTAATAAGCCACCGGACACCCAAACTGAAGGGGTATCATAGCTCCAAGTAAAAACTAGGCATTTTCCACACTAGACCTAACTAATATGATAAGATACAATGAATTGTTAGACAATCAAGGGAGATTGAAAACAAACCAAGAACTGAGAGAACAAGGAATAATTATAGACTGGTGGCCATATTTACAACTGAAGATTTAGAAGAATTTGGCATTGATAGGGAACAACAACAGATAGATAAAATCTTATTAAGACCAGAAGATAAATTTATTTAAAAAATAAGCTATCAAATCTTAATAAGTATAACTACTTATTAAGATAGGGAAGAGGAGGTAGTCAAAGGATCTATGATAACCTGGGCAAGAAATTTTGGTTATAGTATTCAACTAGAGGAATGGGAAAAATTGTGCACTAAAAATTATAAATTAACAATGTCTGCTGCCTATAAGGAAAACCTTTATAAAACGTTTTATCATTGGCATCTAGCACTAGCAGGATTGGCAAAAATATATCCAAATATGAGTCCAGAATGCTGGAAGTGTAAGCAAAAACAGGGTATCTTCTTTCACATATGGTGGTCATGCCCTGAAGCAAGAAAATATTGGACAAAAATAAGAAATTGGTTGCAGGAAACTATTGGTCTCAAAATTGAGTTTAAACCTGAAATGTTTTTATTAAGAATAATTAGAGGAGAATTTAATAAAGGAACTAAATACATCATAGTGTGTGATGACCCAGGGAGGGATACAAAACAGTCACAGAAAACAGGTGAAGCCCCTTTTATTCCTTCAGTTTGCTTCTAAGCTCCGAATATCTTTGACGGAAGACAAAAACACTCCCACACAAACAGTTACACAAAGAAGGAAAAAAGCAACACAAATCAGGCAAGATAAGGGCTGGAGGATGTTCGTAGATAACACACACTGGGAAGGATGCCAAACTCAGAGTGGAACTATAAACTAGAGATATTTACACGCTTTGTTTCCAGCGTTTGCCAGTACGCAGGTCCAAACTCTTATTCAGTTGTCACACCTGCAGCCCATGAAGAGGATCAAGGCCCTCTCCCCCCAAGGAGACCACATCCTCTCCTCCCTGCGGTCCCTAGGATGGATAGGGGATGGGCCTGGGTCCTCCTCTGACTGCTCAGCCAGCCTCTACCCTTCCCCAGCCTCCTCTACAACCTCCAGAGCCACACTTCCACTCCCTGTCCACTGTTCCTCCTCTCCCTCAGAGACAGTCTCACCAGGGGTATGACATAATGCATATACTGACTGCAGCAAGAATTGCTTACGCACAGAGTTGAAAATTAGATAGTACCCCCTCCGAAGGTATGATAATAAAGTGCTGGATTGCGCAGAGATGGTTAAACTCACACTGGAACTGCAAGATAGAGAAGATATGGAATATTATACGGTTTGGGATAAGTGGTATAACTGGTTAGATAGTAGAAATAAAAATTAAATGTATTTATGTATGTTGACCTAGGTGGAAATTTAAAAACATTGGGAACATGTCACAGTGTTGCACAGATTGTATATGAGTTTTTAAATGTGTAAAAGTACAATAAAAATTATTTTTTAAAAAAACTAGGCAAATTTTCTCTCATCCTCCACCTTGACCTAGCAGGTGATCCATACAAGATGTATTTATTGGTCAATTCTGGTTAATAATAGCTAATGATCTATCTATCTATCTATCTATCTGTATGTCTGTTTATCTTTCTGTCTGTCTGTCTGTCTATCTATCTACCTACCTACCTACCTACCTACCTTCCTACCTAGCCACCCACCCACCTATCTATCTATCCTATTCTATCCAGTTGGCAGGATACATCACTATCCTGATTGGTCAGTGAAGCCCATCAGAAATTGTGCACAGCAAAACCATTGGAAAAATACTGCTACAATGGGATAGTAAAGGACAACTTAAGGCAATCTCAGGGGGAAACATTTTATGTACTGCGGGCTTCTTGCTCCATTTTCCTTTCTGTGAAATGGGTGTTTTATGATGAGTCATGCCAACCGTGGCAGCAGTTTTATTAACAGACATCCTATTCCTTTTCCAATGGCAGCAATTTTAGTACAGAGCTCATGGTACTCTCTCAAAATTTCAGGATTATTTAACAGATAACAGTTAATCAGAGTTGGAAGGGACCGTATAGGTCATCTAGTCCAACCCCCCGCCCAAGCGGGAGACCCTACACCATTTCTGACAGATGGCAGTCCAATCTCTTCTTGAAAGTCTCAAGTGATGGCGCTCCCACAACTTCCGAGGGCAAGCTGTTCCATTGGTTGATTGTTCTCACTATCAGAAAGTTTCTCCTTATTTCCAGGTTAAATCTCTCCTTGTTCAGTTTCCATCCATTATTCCTTGTCTGGCCTACAGGTGCTTTAGAAAATAGCTTGACCCCTTCCTCTCTGTGGCAACCTCTCAAATATTGGAAGACTGCTATCATGTCTCCCCTGGTCCTTCTCTTCACTAGACTAGTCAAGCCCAGTTCCTGTAACTGTTCTTCGTATGTTTTAGTCTCCTGTCCCCTAATCATCCTGGTTGCTCTTCTCTGTACTTTTTCTAGAGTCTCAACATCTTTTTTATAGCGTGGTGACTAAAACTGGATGCTGTATTCTAGGTATGGTCTTACTAAGGCTTTGTAGAGTGGTATTAGTACCTCACTTGATCTTGATTGTATCCCTCTGTTAATGCAACTTAGGATTGCATTAGCTTTTTTGGTGGCTGCTGCACACTGCTGGCTCATATTTAGCTAGTTGTCCACACTAAGACTCCAAGATCCCTCTCACTTCCTGGGGTAGCGGAGCAAAGATCCTGTAGCAGAGATTTTAATGCTGGTATACTTTCTGCTGCTTCAAGGGCAACTTTGTGCATATGTATGCGCCTTTGAGTCAACCCTGACTCCTGGTGAATGCCTGAAGTGGTCCCTACAGTTTTCTTGGTGAAGTTTTTTAGAAGCCCTTACCTGTTTCCTAGGGCTGATAGAGGGGGACTGGCCCAAGATCACCTAGTTGGCTTTGAGGCTAAGGCAGAATTAGAACCCCCAGTCTCCTGGTTTCTACCTCATTGTCTTAAATCACTACCCCACACTGGCTCTCCATAGGAGGCTTTACAGCACTTTTAATTCTATAATTCTTCTTCTTATTCAGGATCACCATCCAAATGTTCAGAGAAGAAAGGAAGGGAATTCCCCCTTGCTTTCTCTCCCTCTAAACTGTGGGACTTTTAATTGCTCCTAAACTTCTAGAAATGCCTTTGGTTCTCGCTAAAGTTGAGAAGTGCTAAGGGGGATAAAGATGGCGAAAGTCTGGCCCTTCCATTAAAAAAAATATAGTACAAGATTGCACATATTTAAATGAACTGGTGGACACTTCCTGTACTATCAGAGCACTCCGTTAATGACCCCCCCCCCCAATACAGTATATGTGGGTATCAGCAGAAAACTTTGAAGGTGCAGGAAATTATTTTATTTACACAATTTATGTCCTGTAGTCATCTTTCTATTATGCCTGGTTATAGGATGACTTTATTATTTACAAGAAGGAAATATCAAAGCCACCACCGCCAAGTGCAAAAGGTTAACAATGGAGTTTTGAAAGAACATTTCCTTTATCTTTTCATGCTGAAAATGTTAGCCTGAGAATATAACAGGAACCTGGCAACAGTATCTCTTGTGGCGTAACTTGTCCTTTGGTGTGACAGACATATCAAACATGCAAACAAAACTTTGTTTTGGCATTTTTTACATTTAAAACTCTCTGTGGGTATATAGGAAAAGCATGCTTGTGCCAGATCCACATTGTAAATTAAGTTATGGATACCAACCATTTCACTGAGAATCCTACTCCTGGGCTTGTGTTTCCAAAGTTTCTGCCAACTTTGAGCACTCCACAATGACCACAAAGTATACAATGCATGTGAATCTTTCTTTATTCCCTTTGGGGAGATGGTCTGCTGGGCTCCTGCCTTTGAAACCGACACTGAAATTCAATCTGGATTTGGGAATTCTGTCTCCTGCTACGTCCCCCTCTAATAATGCTGCATCTAACAGCAGGTTCTGTGTGGCCCAAGGACGGGCGTCGGTAAAGGATCCTGCACGCCCATAGAGTCCTTGCAGCCAGCACAGGCTCTGACCTGGCATTTGAACCCCACTGGGAGCTGCTGCAAACCACCCGATCTTTCCTTCCCCAACTAATTGCCGAAAGAGGGGAGGATGGATTTCTTCGTCTGACATCCCTAGAATGCTTAATAAACGCAGCTTGTCCGAGAATTAATTCGGCCGCCCTGCAGATATCAATCTTGGCGTCTACTGGCATGCAGGTGATATACTGCCTGGTTGCCATTTATTAGCACGGAGCTGGTGGATTTAGGAAATGACTAATTTTATATGGTCTGGAGCGCAGTGCATCTCCTCGGACAGTAAATCCCAGCTGAATTGGGCAGGGAGAGGAGAGAAAAACGGCCTTTTTCACGGGCTCTACTCTCCCTCCTCCCCCTTCCCCAACAATAAGCATCAGTGTTTCCCCCACCTCTGGAAGAGGAGCCACCAGGTTTCAAGGAAGATATATAGAAAAACAAGTGCACCTGGATGTGGATTTCTGGTTTTCTAATCTGCCCATTCTTAGGGAAGACGACCCTTAGCCTTCTCAGATTTGGTCCCGTTCAAATGGGCTGGACCGCAATTCTTATAAACTGGAAATAAATAAAATACTACAAAAAGGCCAAAGCCTCCTCCAGCTTCTTTCTAAACAGAAAGCCTTATGAAAATAAGAACCAAATTCAAAAGGTTACATACAATATTTATTTACACACCCCACGTTTTCTCTGAGAGCCCAAAGGGCCAAAACCACATTCAATTCCCACAGAGAGACCTATTCTATAGGGTGAGCTGATGTGGGAGAAACTGGCCCCATATCACCCAAGGACCTCCATGATTGAGTGGGGACTTGAACCCAGGCCTCTTTTGGTCCGAGTCTACACTGGAAATGTCAGCCTTGGAGACAAAGTTGACCATCCGGGTCTAAAATTTAAACTGAAAATTAAACTAAAACTAGCGGCTAAAATGCATAATTTATATGCAGCACAACAGCAGAAAGAAAATGGATTAGAAGACTCCATCATAGCAGGGATGGTAAAGTATTGGAATATTAACATATTCAAATATGAAAAGTCCTGGAAGAATAGAAATTCCTTCATCTGGTAACTGGAATAATAGCTATTTTCCTATGCCAGGCGAATAGACTTGTATTTGCTTCAGGTCTGTGTATCCCAGTTAGTCTTCCAATATCTAAGGGGCTGCCACAAAGAAGAGGGAGTCAAGTTCAATCTATTCTCCAAAGCACTTGAGGGCAGAACAAGAAGCAATGGATGGAAACTAATCAAGGAGAGAAGCAACCTAGAACTGAAGAGAAATTTCCTGATTAATCAGTGGAACAACTTGCCTCCTGAAGTTGAGGGTGCTCCAACAGTGGAGGCTTTTAAGAAGAGACTGGACAACCACTTGTCTGAAATGGTATAGGGCAAGGGTCTTCAAACTTGGCAAGTTTAACTTATGGACTTCAACTCCCAGAATTCCTGAGCTAACATGACTAGAGGAAGAATTCTGGGAGTTGAAGTCCACAAGTCTTAAAACTGTCAAGTTTGAAGGCCCCTGGTATAGGGTCTGCTGCTTGAGCAGGGAGTTGGACTAAGGACCTCCATGGTCCCTTCCAACTCTGTTATTCTGTTTCTGTTTACTAAAACATCTATTCCAGAGCTGGGGACAAGAAGAAAATCATTTAACAAGCCACCATGCCTGAGAAGGTACCTAGAATACCCCCTGAGGCCTCCCCAAGAGTTAGCATAGATCCATACGGGAAGAAATATTTTTTTTACTATTTCTCATTTTTATCTTCAATTTCTGTTTTATTGAATGCTTTTCTACACCACTCTGGAATCTATTGTAATAGCAGACCGTGTATAAAAATATAGTAGAAAAACAGCAGAGTAGAGGCACCACAAATGTTAGGTAATTCTTCTCACACATATTCACCCCCAAACCCCAGGGAAATATGACAAATAATCCACAAGATACTAATCACAGAACAAGCATCCCAGATACCAGCACATTCTCTTTCAATCTTTCCTCTTTTCCAGCTTTTGATAGGAAAAAAACATAGTACATGGTGCTTAGATAAAGCAGGCAAGATTTCAGGAACATAGGAAACAAGACAAGTAAATCACCTGTGGGGGTTGGTGGCACTGGCTCACCAAAAAATTTCTCTCTGTGTTTGTGTGCATTATAAATGCCCACGTATCCAAGAAATCAAAACAAGGTAGATTTTAAATTCTATAGATACACGTCAGAAATTGCTTTGCTGTGGCTATGCCCTATAGTTTAGTTTAGAGGTGGTATTCAGCAGGTTCTGACCAGTTCTGGAGAACCGGTAGCGGAAATTCTGAATAGGTCAGAGAACCAGCAAATACCACCTCTAACTGGAGATTTTACAGTATCCTTCCCCTGCCATGCCCACCAAGCCACACCCACAGAACCGGTATTAAAAAAATTTGAATCCCACCACTGGTCTAGCTCAGTGTTTCTGAACCTTACAGCAACTTGAAGATGTCTGGACTTCAACTCCCAGAATTCCCCAGCCAGCACTAAACTACCACTGATATTCTTAATCCCAGTGCTGGCTGGGAATTTTCTTCAACAGCATCTGGCAGACCAGACAGGTAATCCTCGATTTAGACCATAATTTAGCTGTAATTTTGGTCATAAGTCATGACAGTTGTAAAGTGGGCCATCACATGACCACACCCAATCTTATAATCTTTTTTGTGGCAGTCATTAAGCAGGCACTAAATGAATGAAGCCATTGTTCATTATGGGGTGGTTTTTTTTTGCTGGAAACCAGACATAAACGCTTGTTTCCAGAAAAATGTCATAAATCATGACCATGGAACACGGCTGATGGCTGTAAAGATGAACTGGTTGCCAAGTGCCCAAAATGCAGTGATAAGACCACAGTGGTGGGGGGAATGTTGGAATTTTGAATCTGGGTTGTAAGTCCTTTTTTCAGGGTCCATCACAACTTTGAATGGTCGCTAACAGCTGTAGTTATTAATTATTGACACGTCAAATAAATATAAAACACGTACCATAGTCTTTAAAACATAGGAAGATTGAATCTCTTGACAAGAATACCGTTTCCCATAGAGGCCAGCCAACTATGAGATAAGCACCTTGGCTGCTTGAAAAGGAGGTTGGGCTAGAAAACCTTCCAACTCTTATTATTCTGTTATTCTGATTTACACTTTGTTGTTTCCTCTACTGGTGTTCAGGACCAGGCAGCTTCTGAACCTGCAGGCTTCATTTAGCTCAGGGGTGTCAAACACAATATCATTGAGGGCTGTATCAGGGCTGTGGTTGACCTCAGGGATGTGATTCAACCGGTTCAGGGAGTGCGCACTTTGCGCACGCGCAGAGGGTTTGCTACCGACCTTCTGCAATCCTGCAATCTCCCTGTGTGTTAAACAGCTGATGTGTGGCAATCCATTGTGCCACACAAAGCAGCTGAGCTTGAAAACCAGGAAATAAAGGTCAGAATAGAGCCGGGGCAGGCAGGTGGTCCCAAAAGCTGATCGTCGGAGTGAACCGGTTTGCTCACAGATGATCCTTGGAGATACCAGTTTGGCCGAACCAGTAGAATCCCAGCCCTGGTTGACCTCAGGGGTCCAGGAGCATGGCAGACTGGGTGGGTGTGGTCAACTGGATGGGCGTGGCCAGCTTGATGCCATTCCCTAATGCTGGCTTGTTTCCTCTTCACATTGGGTAGACCGGGCCGAAGCCACGCAGGCCCGATCTTTCCTCTTTGCATTGAGTAAACTAGGATGGCCCCACAGGCCGGATCTGACTATATCATGGGCCACATCTGGCCTGCGGGCCTTGAATTTGACATCCCTGATTTAGCTCCATTCCAGCCAATGCTTCCTGAGAGATCTATCCCCCAGGAATCTGGGTACACCACCACCTTCATTAACAAATCCTACTCATCTTTAAACCAATGGTTACTGCAACCTAGCCTGGTAGCAAAATGCTCAAGACAGTGATGCATTGCAAAAAGAAAGTTATGGGTCTCTCAGTTCTGAATATAATGCCAATCAAATTCACTTGCATCCCAGTGATGAAATAAAGAGGAAAGTGCTGTTTGCTTTAACCATCCTGTGCATCGGGTTATCAACCCCTTCATCATGTCCCCCTTTAGATGCCTTTATTACCAAGGAAAAGCTTCCAATATTTTCCCCTTTTTTTCTCATAAGTGTTCTTGCCTTTGATGATTCAGATTGCCCTTTCCTGCACTTGAGATGCTAATCTTATACTGTCCAGCAGGCAGCAAGATGCCTGGGGGTGGAAGGCGGGGAAGGTAGAATAATTAAGTTTTGCCTAAAGCCTTTATTGCCCTTGACTCCTTGACTCTTTTATCAAAAATGGCTCTCCAATGAAAGTCCTTGCTGACCAGAAGCTAAAGAGTAGAGCTTGTGGAAAGAGGAATATATATTACAGAAGCTAAGATCTGTGTATCCCTTATTACAGTAAATCTGAAGGATGCCTATTTTAAAGGCTCCTTGGTTTCCTCTTTCCAAAATTGTAATGGCTTGTGAAACACCTAGCTTTTCCTATTTTCCTTGAAAATCAATTTTTGGACAGTGCTGAAGTCATTTATACAAAGTCATACCAGTTTAATTTCCCAGGTCTTAGGCTGAATGATAATGAGAACATCTCTCAGAAAATGGAGTATTATTGCTGCTTTTAGAATAATTAATGCTTGATTTTTAATTGCTAATCAATATCAATTAGATTTCAAACAGCTGGCTCAACTTGGATTTCTTGCAAATCAAGGGTTTAACATGGCACGCATTCTTCGTGGGACAAGCCCTGAACCTCTGGCAGAATGGCTGGCCCCAGCAGCTTATTTTTTGCTATAAAAGGGCAGCAAACAATTACTTACATGACATTTCTATATATCTTTATTCCCAAGAAGGAAAGGACTGCAGTTTAATTTGTCGTCCTCTGTCTTATGGATGTAAATAAATCTTGGGGGAGGAGATAAGAAGCATACAGGTAGTCCACGACTTATAATCATTCATTTAGCAACCACTGAAAGTTACAACGGCACTGAAAAAACGTGATTTATGACTGGTCTTCATAGCATCCACACAGCAACACGATCAAATCTGAGCATTTGGCAACAACACATATTTATTTATGATGGTTGCAGCATCCCAGGATCAGGTGATTGCCATTTTCTCAGTAGCTTACACAAGCAAAATCAATGAGGAAAGCTAGATTTGCTTAACAACCTCATGGTTCACTTAACAACTGCAGTGATTTGCTTAACAACTGTGGCAAAAAAAGATTGTAAAATTGGGCACTTATTTAACAACTGCCTTGCTTAGCAGGGAACTTCTGGTCCCAGATGGGGTTATAAATTGACGGTTACCTGTATTTTGGGTAGAGAATCCTTTGTTCCTTTCTAATCCTAGACTGATAATTCTTTGATCCAAAATGGGCATCTTTAGCACTAAGGTTATCAAAGGGTATCTATTGGTATCAAAGTACTACACCACCACCCAAAAAACCCCAAAACACAATCCACAATTAGATATTCATTTGTGTTATAACAACAAAGCTGCAAACTTATTCTCAATTTCTAGAAATAAGCCCCATTGAACATAATAGATCCATGATGGTGAACCTATGGCACACGTGCCACAGGTGGCACGCAGAGCCATTTGTGCTGGCATGTGAACTGCAGGCAAACTTACCTCACTGCACATGTGCGCATCACAGCTGATTTTCGGCAGGTTTGAGGCCTTTTTCAGCCTCCCAAAGGCTTCTGCAGGCTTCTGCAGGCTGAAAACTAACCCCGTTTTGTCACTTCCTGTTTTTCCCAAAAATCAGCTGTGAGGTGCAATGCAGGTAAGGGGGTGGGTGGGGGGTGAGTGGGGATTATGTGTAGGGGTTGCCTTCTGGGTGCTGGCACACAGCATGCACACACAATTTTTGGCACAGGAGCCCAAAAAGATTAGACACCACTGTAATAGATGTTACTTCTAAGTAAACATATAGAGATTGCAATAAGTGGCATAAAGAATTAAAATCAAGAATGTTGTCTCTTCTTTAATCTAATCTTTAACAGCCAGTAGCAACGAGGCTACTATCCGTGCTAGATATAACTTTCCAGATTTGCTTCTGGGAGTCTTACTAACATACACCACTTGTTATTTTAAAGGTGAACATAGGACCACAGGTTCCCTTCTGCCTTGCAGCCCATCTGCTTTTCACCTTTCCCTCCCAGTCTCTTTGCTCAGGCAGGGATCCCCAAACTTGGCACCTTTAAGACTTGTGGACTTCAACTCCCAGAATTCCCAGTATAGCTGGCTGAGGAATTCTGAGAGTTTGAAGTCCAAAAGTCTTAAAGTTGCCAAGTTTGGAGACCTCTGGCTCAGTGCCACAATATATCAGTGAGGTCCTCCTCACTGTAGTGAAGTAGTGTAAAGGAAGGGGATGTAAGGATCAGTCCTCCTTTGAATCATGGCTGTGCAAGGCATTCTCCCTGCAAGATTCTAGTTCTCAGGAATCTTCTGCCATTCAACTCTCTGCATGCAAATTGGGCAACGGGATTTTGCATCACTTCTCTCAGGACCATCTGACTTGAGTGCACCTATCTATAGCTGACCCTGTCCAACATCCATGCTCCTAAAGAGCCTGGGGCAGGCAGCTGTTTGTCACAAGCAACCTGCTTCACTAGTTCATCAAGCATGGTCAAAAGGTGTCTTCCATCAGGGAGAGAGTGCGCCCTCCTTGTTTGTGTTACAAAACCCAGCAGGTGTCCAGGTCTGTATCTTTGCCAGCCTGTCAAGGGCAGCAGGCATGACCTCCCAGTTAAAGGACTTGTGACAGACTGCCTGCAGTGCTGTAGGTCCCATAATGAAGAGAACCACCCAGCGGAGTTCCAGAAACCCCAGCTAGGGCATAAGCAGGATTGGGAGAACATTTTCACAGAGAAAACAGGTGTGCAATGTTTTGCAGGGATGTCCAGATATTCATTCTGATCCTCCAAGCACTGCAAATCCTCAAAGCAGCCAATTCTTTCCTAATTTTTTTTGGGGGGAATCCCCCTTCTGCCACACTGGATCCTTTGAATTTTAAAAGCATTTATCATTTCTTTGTTTGATAATGGTGAAAGACCCCCCCCCAAAAAAAAACTCTACCCCATCAACAGAAAAAGTAATACAGGAAAGAAAGAAAAGGTATATTCTAGTGATTAAAATAAACATGAAAAAAGAAGGAAGAAACCTATTTAATAGGGTTTCTATGATACTGTAATTACAGATAATGATACAAAGGTAATGCAATATTTAAGCTTATCAGTAAATATAGAGTCTACTCTAGAGACTATATCCATTTGATAGACCATACGATAGTGGAAAATCTGGAACATTAAAGCCATTATCTTGGCTCACTTTTGCCAAAGATATTTGAGGGATTTTAGCTTCTCATAAACATTTTCTCTAACTTGTGTATCCGTATAAAATATCTTGTAGGATTAACATCTCATAGAATGTACATTAATTCTTATATTCATTTTTATTAATATTAACCTTTTCCAAAGACTTAATGGGAGTTTCAGCTATTGACCTGTATCTACAGAAATTGCCTCTACACCTTTAAACATATTTAATGCATTTCACTTGAGTCCTTCAACTGCCCTTGGAGTTGAAGCCCACAACTATTGAAAGTCTTCAGTTTCATGCAATTATGGAATGTCCTGATGTGGTGTAAATATGTTCTCCTGGGGGAAAAATCAGACCCCCGTGTCACATGTTCTACAATTTCACCTGCCAAAGTCAACCGCATATGCACTGCTGAGTGACAGGTGACATTACCAACTCCTTTAGATCTTCAGTACACACTCATGTCAGGAAACAGGAGGTCAGCATGTGGCATTCGATAAACAGCTGCTCCCACGGCCTGGAGACGTATCTTTATGAGTTCTGAAAAGTTGGCCTTGATTACCAACCACCTTAAATTCCAGTATTTGTTATACATGAGTTTATAGGTGTCACTTTACCCTTAGCATCATTGAAACCAGTCGGGTTGGGCTTGTATTATCTCTTCTCCCATCAACCTTGCTTTGGTAAAAACCGCAGTGCTGCAAAATGACAAAATGGAAGTCATGAGCTCAACAACATTCAGGCTGGAGCAGCATAGAAGCCCAAACCAAGCCTTTCAATGCTGCACTCCAGTGTTGCAGGCAAGAATGTAAGTGATGTAGTTTGCATCACAACACTGCAATGCACATTTGTCTCTTGACCCTCCTATGTTCAGAATTTCATGCTTCAATCTTATGCATTTCTCCTAAATTCAAGGAGTAAGTTAGTAGTGACAGTTTCTATCCTTGATTTGTTAAAGAAGAGCAAGTGTGCAATATGCCAATAAACACACTCTGCAGTGCCAGAGCTGGAGGCATAGGAAATTCAAAATAAAGTTCATTTCCACACCTATATAAGTGATAAAACACAGGGCTCCTATTGCTGTGTTTTAAACAGCTTTTTCCTCACGTGCATTTAACTATGGCACCAAAATACCCAGCAACCTCTTTGATCTACTGTATCCTCATGCTGTTCCTTTCATGCGATCTGCTCTTCATAGTGAGGCAGCCTTAAGGCCTCTCCAGCAGTACTTGTGTTCAAAGACAATTTTCTTCCACCCTGTCAATGATGCAATCCAGTGAACCCAGGGGAGGGGAGGAGCAGGATCAGCACACCTATTGGCTCCTTTAGGGTGGTGCATCCATGGCCATTTCCCTCCAGTTGCCCAACTAGGGCTTCAAAGGCAAGTCTCTTCCCTTATTTTTCAGGTTTCTGACCAATCCTAGCTTGGAGACCTGGTTCTGCCTGACCAGGAAGTGATTCTGCAGTGGGGGAGATGGATGGTGCATGGTGAAGTAAACAAGATATCAGGGAAATGATATGGTAGGTAGGTAGGTAGGTTTGAATGTACCGGCACATAACACTTCTGCAAATCCAGAATGAGTTTTGATAGACAATTAACCCAACATTTACACATTGATCAAAACTTCTCTTCTCTCTGATTCGATGCTCCTTGAAGATGGTTGACATTTCCCAACTGGTTGTTAATGTCTGGTGGGAGGGAAAGGAAATTTAGCTGGGGAAGGATCTGTCTTTAATATACACTATGAATAAGAGTAGCATTCTATTTGTGGAAGGATTGGGATTGGCAATTGAGGCAGCAAACTTTATGCCAATGACTTTTCCCCCGCTGGCTGAAGGACCAATGGGTAGTATTAACTTGGTCAAATGAAGAAGCTCTTAAAAGCAATTGATAGAATAGCTTCAGCTATTAGCCCATTGGCATCTAAGCACAATGTGTCAGTTTTCTCTGCCCTCTGCTGAAGGATTCTTATAAGGTTTACTGAAATCATCACCTGGTTCATATACAATACAGGTAAAACATGTTGTGGCTTGCTTATTGCTTAGAACAACATATCCATCAACTCATTGTGGTTTGGTACTATATGGTCCATTGTATTTGTGTGCTGCCCAGAGCCCACTGGAATTGGACAGCCAATACATTTAAAATATAAATAAATAATAAATAAATCCAGCAAACCAGTTTAAAATTCCTAGTGTGATTTTAAAAGTATATAGGCTTTGTGAATGTGAGTATGTGTGTGTGTGTGTGTGCACGTGCACCTTTCGATCAGTGTTGACTCCTGGCAACTGTTTCCTGCAGTTTTCTTGACAAGATTTTTGGAGGAGGTTTGCCCTTGCCTGCTTCCTAGGGCTGAGAGATAGTGACTGGCCCAAGGTCATCCAACTGGCTTTGTGCTG
The DNA here is from genome assembly GCA_009733165.1 of Naja naja. Lineage (NCBI taxonomy): Eukaryota > Metazoa > Chordata > Lepidosauria > Squamata > Elapidae > Naja > Naja naja. Next base: position 152,370,849 of record CM019149.1, on the reverse strand, counting down.
GCAAAACTCAGAATTATTTTTTTAGAGAGATGGATGGCATATAAATTTAATAAACCAATAAACAAATTAGAACTCAAGAGTCTCCCGGTTTCTGATAGTGTCTGAATGGCTATATCAAACTGCCTGTCAAATAGGGTTATAGCTCAGTAAATGTCAGAAGTTTTTAGAACACATTCCTAGTCAGATTCCTGTGCAGTATACAATTAAATTGGGCCATTTAGGTTTGGTTGTAGTAATTGAGCTGCTGTATCTAAACAACCACTAGATAGCAGCAGAGATTAGAATTCTTGCATCTCTTTGCTGCCATCCAATGTTTGTATGTATTTTTGCAAGCCAGTTAAATCCTAACCATTTGGTTGTGTAGTTACTTCTGACATCTTGTAACCCATTGGCATTGTTTCACAGAATTGTCTGTACATAACTGTACTTTTGTGCTTGTGATATCAATGAGATTATCTATCCACTTTGCCTGGCTGCATTTTCTGATTATATAGTACCTTTGATTTTTTTCCCATGTACTTGGAATTTCTCTGCTATTTGTTTCCTTTGCATTATTTCAAAATATTTAAATTTTAGCTCTATTATTAGTGCTTTCAGTGTATATCTTTTACTTCATCTTCTACTGGATATTTTTTTCTTCTAATCCAAGATACTTTCAGTAAATTTGTCTAGGAGCACAATGTAGAAGTATCCATTTCTCATTGCTCATCCTTTCTGATGTTCAAACTTTCAGTCATCTATTATAGCTGGAAAAACTGTGGCCTTAACAATATATACCTTTGTTTGGCAGTATGATATCTCTGCACTTCAATATTTTGCCAGCTATAATTTTTCTCCCAAAGAGCAGGTGCCTGTCTCTTTATTTCATAGCCACAGTCACTATTCCTGAAAGAGTTTGAGCCAGGAATGTACTGTCTGGTTTTTTTGTTTTTGTTTTTAAAAAACCCTGAACAGCATACTGATAGTCCTTGGCTTACAACAGTTCATTTAGTGACCATTCAAAGTTACAATGACACTAAAAATCACAACCATTGCAGCATCCCCATGGTCATGTGATCAAAATGCAGATGCTTGGCAACTGACTCATATTTATGATGGTTACAGTGTTCTGAGGTCACGTGATCACCTTTTGTGAACTTCTGATGAGCAAAGTCAGTCAGGAAGCCAGAGTCACTTAAAGAGCTGTTACTAACTTAACAACTGCAGTGATTCACATAACAACTGTGGCAAGAAAAACCATAAAGTGGAGCAAAACTCACTTAACAAATATCTCACATAGAAACAGAAATTTGGGGTTTAATTGTGGTCTATCTGTACTGGCTTTGACATTTTCTTTTTTTCACTTTCAGTACCAGATTCCTTAAATCCTCCTTACATTTAACCTTTTAAGTGGTATCTTCAGATATCTGAGAATAATGCGTTTCCAAACAATTTTAATTCTCCTTTTTAGTTCATATAGTCCAGCATTTCTCTCAAGGTACATTTCTCAAATTAAATAAGTAACCTGGCCATCTATAATTTTGCTGTGCTCCTTTCCAAATATTGAACCATTAAATTCTTCAATAATCCATTCCAGCTGCTGCTTCCTGGCCAACAAATAAGACATGATACACCCATGTTTTTAAGGTCTATCCCAGAAGTGGAATTCAGCCAGTTCTGACAGGTTCCGGAGAACCAGTAGCAGAAATTTTGATTAGTTCGGAGAACCGGTAAATACCACCTCTGGTTGGCCCCACCCCCATCTATTCACTGCCTCCCAAGTCCCAGCTGATCGGCTGGGTCTTCTTTTGTTGCCCAGCACAGGGGAATGGAGCTGGAAAGCAGGTTAGTGGGTGGTGAGGGAATGGAGATTTTGCAGTATATCCTTTCCCCTGTCACACCCAGCAAGCCACGCCCACGGAGCCGGTAGTAAAAAAATTTGAATACCACCACTGGTCTATCCACAACTTGTTGAGGTTGACAGTCAAAAGTTGTAGTATAATCAATACAATGAAAACTTGATGTCTTTTTTGGAACTCCGTTGCTTTTTCTATATCCATCAGACACCAGCACAATGGTCTCAGGTGCCTCTGCCTCTTCTGAATTCCTGTACATCTGGGAGTTCTCACTTCATATACTAAAGTTTGGATTGTAAAATCTTCAGCTTTATCTTACATGCTAGCAAGGTTTCTGCAACTATTTGATTGGTTATTCTTGATCACTAATCTTTTTTGGTACTGGAATGTAAATTGATTTTTTCCAGTCTCTTGGCCACTGCTGTATTTGCCACATTTACAAATCACAACTATCCCTTTAAGAAACTTGCTAAGCGTCTGCTGATATTTCATCTGCTCCTGCAGCTTTGCTGTTAATAGAATTTCATGGGCCCACTAAAATATCTGGTCCCAATTCCATTATCCAACCTTCAAAGGTATCCTTAACTTTAGGAATGTTTTATGGAGTTTTTCCATATATTTACACCATTTCTTCATGCTTTCTTTCTCCAGTAGATTATAATCTTTTTGTCTTTTATCATCTGGATTCAGTAAATGTGAATTACTTAACTTGGGTTGACTATATTGCATGTACTAGAAGGGAAAGTGAATTCTGGCTTTTGATTTTGGGATATAGACATAATAACGAAGAGCAACTCTTCACAAATATACTTGTTTTATGTAATCCACCTCTCACTCATTTTAAAAAATCTTTTCAATCTTCTACTTTATATCATCACAAAGGAAATGCAGTGCCTAAGTGTTCTCATACTCTTACTGATTTTTAGCCTACTGGGAGCTGCAGAGGAAGCTAAGATATAAGAATATCTTATATGCAGCCCATATATCCAGAGCAGACTGCAACTGGACATCAAATAAATCCTTTATCCAAATGTACTGATAGATCCAGTCAACTATGCAAAGACAGCTGGCCTCTCATGCCCACTGGCCTGACTCTTCTTTCAGAGATATACAAGCACACTTCTTTGACTGATTCTAATCCTTGGGAATGTTGTTTTAGCACTTAAGAGATTTTTGCACTCATGGCTGTTTCTCTGAGTCTGTTCTGACCCAACCCTGTTATCAGCAAGAAAATCTCAAACAAACTCAGCAACTCAAACCTTCAGCTTTAATCTTACAAATAATCTCTTTGTAACATAAAAGATGGCTCAGCAACTCAAACCTTCTCAGCTTTACTCTACAAATAACTTCTTTGTAGATAAAAGATGGCTTGCAGCCAATTAGTCCAACCAAAAAAGCCTCGACAGAATTCTTCAGATAGGCCGGAGTCTCCACACAAAATGCCGAGTCCTAGAGCAAGTTGTTTTCTGCAAAAGCAAAACCTTGAAACCAGGCTTATATTCCTTGGAGGGAGGCCATTACGCTGCATCCATCTCTGAATCGCCTGTGCTGCTCCAGCTGTTCTCTTCTACGAATCATCCTGGCGCCACACACACTTCTGGCACAGGCTCCTGGAAACCTCCTCGTCACTGCTGCCAGCCCCCACAATCCCTGAAGGCAGCAGTCCACTCCCTGATGGTCCTGGCCCCTCATCTGAGTCCTCGCTCTCCTCAGCCATCTCCATCTGCTGCCAGCTAACCACAACAGAGTCAGAGGAACTGCTGATTTTGGAAATACTGGAAGGCTGGGGTTAGGATTAGGTCTTCCTTTTTTAATCATCCTTGTGCTACATAATCATGATTAAGGAGAGGAGACTGGGAGATGGCATAGATAGAATACCTAAAAAGAAAGTTTTCAGGTTCCTAACAAAGTTTTATCATGATGTCACAAAAGTCTCCTGGGCATGTGAATCCTTTTTTAAGGGAAGTGGAGGATGACTGTGTGGTCTTGAAAAAGGACCCAAAGAGGGGTGTTTAAAAATACAATAAAACTGTTAAGTTCCTGAAGATGTGGGTTAGATAGCATCACTACCAGATGCATTTGTAACTGGCTGACCAACCGCACTCAACGTGTAGTTCTCAATGGAACTGTATCTACATAAAGTAGAGGTCTCCAAACTTGGCAACTTTAAGACTTGTGGACTTCAACTGACTGAAGAATTCTGGGCATTGAAATCCACAAGTCTTAAAGTTGCCAAGTTTGGGGACCCCTGACATAAAGGGAAGTATGCAGTGGAGTACCCCAGGGCTCTGTTTTAGGCCCAGTACTCTTCAACTTCTTCATCAATGATTTGGATGAGGGGATAGATGGAGAACTCATCAAATTTGCAGACGACACCAAGCTAGCAGGAATAACCAATACTTCAGAAGATAGGCTTAAGATACAGAATTTTGAAAGACTTGAACATTGAGTGCTAGCTAACAAAATGAAATTCAATGGTGAAAAAAGTAAGGTTCTACATTTAGGCAAGAAAAACAAAATGCACAGGTGAAGTATATGTGGTACCTTGCTCAATAGTGGTGACTGTCAGAGGGATCTTGGAGTCCTAGTGGACAGTCATTTAAATATGAGCCAGCAGTGTGCTGCAGCTACCAATGGATGAAAACTAATCAAGGAGAGAAGCAACTCAGAACTAAGGAGAAATTTCTTGACAGAACAATTAGAGTGGAACAACTTGCCTCCGGAAGTTGTAAATGCTCCAACACTGGAAGTTTTTAAGAAGAGATTGGATAATCATTTGTCTGAAGTGGTGTAGGGTTTCCTGCCTAAGCAAGGGGTTGGACTAGAAGACCTTCAAGGTCCCGTCCAACTCTGTTATTCCTATTCTATTCTATTCCTGGTGTAAGAAGTGCTGATGACATCATTCCACAATATGATACAATTGGCTTTTTCCTGCAGTCTTACCTGTTGGACGAGTCTTCGCTAGTCTGGGTCCCTCCATTAAGCATCGCGCTAAAATTGTTATGATCCTCAATAGGGAATAGCCGTTCTAGTTGAAGATTATGGAACCACAATTTAGCAAATTGCAAGAGTATCAGAGAAGATTGGTCTGGATTGTACAAAGTCTATGTTAGGGGCTCCCATATATAACAGGCTAAATCCAAATGCAATTACCTACTTTGTAGTCCTGTGTGCTGAGGAAACCCACTATATATGTAATCAGGTTAATTTACATTTCAGTGAGTTGTTTAGTTAAATAAATCAGGGATTAGGGTGGACACAGCCAACTCCAATGAGCTGGATTGCCCAAAATATTTTTCCGATTTGTTCTATATTTCATACCTAGTAGGGCCAGAGGGGAATCAGACAAGATTGCCTGGTCCGAAAGGTTTGGTGTATGCATGGTGTATGCATGGTGTATACATGGTGTATGCATGGTGGAAGGGTGTCATTCCCCTTTTCTGCCACGGCATGCTCAGCTGCTGGTTATCGACCTCACTGTGGCAGGCTGGATCTCGTTTATCAAGCCGCTGGCATGAGGGCCCTTTGCCACCAGAGTCAGCTGCCTGCTCTGACACTCTTTAAATTGCTTTCTGCTGAGCCCAATTTAAGCAGCATGATGAGACTGCAAAGAAGAGCAACTTTTCATCATTCCAGTCCTAGACATGTAGGTACTCCAGTGCATTCCAGAAATGACTTACATTATTTTATGTATCTGAGCTATACCCCTTTCCTCCCCTTCCATTAGTATCAACAATTAAAAGACCCATTTAAAGACCAAATGCCCCTATTTCAATTGATTCTGCATAAGTTATAATCTCAAGTAGATATCAAAAAAAAAAAAACAGAGCCAGTAAGATTCAAAACAACCAGGAGAAACATAAAGACCTCCCCAGAGAGCCTAAAGATTTGGGTGAATAAGATCCATTCTTGCAGAACGCTGGGGCTGAAAAAGAAGAGGAGAGTCCCTCAAGTCAACACACTTCCTTCATTATATTTAAAAAGGCTTCTGTGAGTAGAGCCACGGAAGCCGGAGAAAGTCTGGTTGAGGTAAATGTGTATTTACAAAATACTGGATGTATTTCCTTACAGAGGCAATTGTACAGTGTAGTAAGTGTTTTTTTTTACTTTGGTGTAGTAAAATTCCTTATTTATCTGATGGTGTGAACATAGCCATTGTAGCTTACTTAGTCATAGTTTAAAAGGGCCTGTGGCTTAGCAGTAGTGATGAATGAACCCAAATCGCTTTGCAATCCATCTTATTGGGTACAGTAACCAGAAACTCCGCCTAAGATGTTGGGAGAGCCAAATTCCAGGGCCCATTTACTGAATGACTCTGAGCCAGGCACACTGTCGCCTCAACCCATTCTACTTCTCAGAGAATAAAATGAAGGACTTTCCTCGCGTAGGATGCCGGGCTCAGAGAAAAGGTAAAATCAAGATGTGCATTATGCCAAAGCAGCTAATCTTTCACACCGGGGGCCCCTATCTGCATGTTAGCCTCCTGGCTGCATCCTAGCGCTTAACTCCGCGCGCGTCGTTCCTGCATTCCCGCGACATAGGTGGCTACCCGGGTGCTTTCTCCCGCCCTGCGCTCCGCCCCGTTCCCGCTGCCGAGAGTCCGTTTCGAAGTGCGCCGCTTCGCGTGCAATCTTCACATTTCATTCAGCCTCCAACCTTTTGACGATCGCATAAAAAAAGAACTTTGTGGAACAGCAGCCAGTAAACACTTGACAGCGATTCTCTAACCCTCCCGCTGGCTCCTCGCAATACCTGCGGGCTGGCATCTCCTCGCTCGGCTTCCTAGAACCCCGTGAACCCCTTGCCGGCCTTTTCCTCGTGGACAAGTATGTGTGTGTGTGGGAGCCTGGAAGAGCTCCTGTCGCCGGGTTGATAGTGGACCCTCCGGGGGTTCAATTTCGTGATGAACGAGCCGTCCGCCAAACGCGGTCTCCACCCAGGCGTGACGCTAACAGCTCCCGGCGACGGGCTCTATTATGTTAACAAATCTATTATCCTCCGCGCCGTTCCGTGCCACGCTCCGTAATCCCCAACAATCAAGTCAATTTTGTTTCACAATACAGCCTGCTGCCGCTCTCCTTTGCCTTGCTTACATTTGCCGAGGAGACAGATGTTTCCGATCGAGCCGTCCGCCAAACGCGGTCTCCACCCAGGCGTGACGCTAACAGCTCCCGGCGACGGGCTCTATTATGTTAACAAATCTATTATCCTCCGCGCCGTTCCGTGCCACGCTCCGTAATCCCCAACAATCAAGTCAATTTTTGTTTCAATAAAGCCCTGCCGGGGCCGCTCCTTTGCCTTGCTTACATTTGCCGAGGAGACAGATGTTTCCGATCGCCCCGAGGGGGACGAGTGTTCCCACCTACCCTTTCCCTAGAACACAAATGGCCCCCATTCCTCCCCCCACCTACCCAAATACCAACTCCAAAATCTGCTGTTGTTTTAATCCTTTCTGGGTTTCACCGTCAAGGAAATTTTCATTTTAGGGGCGTGGAAAGCTTGCTTGATTGCAAGCACGCCTGACAATTTTCAAACGGCGAGCCCCGGCCCAGCAATTAAACGGCGAGCCCATCTGTATTCATTTGCACAATTCGCTTTCCAAACCCACTCCAGCTGCCTCTGACATGCCAATTTGTCTCCTGGTCCCGTCACAGAATAATTGAGAGGAAAGAACCACAGTTTAGCCCTCGCAATTGGAAAGTTCCGCCACTTCGCTTTCCCGCCCAACCTGCTGGGGAAAAGGGAGCCGCCAAACTCGGGAGTCCTCAGCCGCTCCAGAGGGCACCAGCTTGCAGGAAAGCATTTTCGGGGCGGGCCAAGGTTGGGCAGTGAAGATCTTAACGTCTGTGTCCGCCTTAGAGTCAGTATTGACTAGTCCCTGCAGTTTTCTTGGCAAGGTATTTCAAAATTGATTTGCCCTTGGCTCTTTTCTGGGGCTGAGAGAAAGTGACTGGCCCAAGGTCATCCAGCTGGTTTTAAAAGTTACACCTCCTAGTTTCTAATCTAGAGCTTTTAACCGCTACACCAAACTGGGTCTCCTTCCTTATTAAGAGACAGGCCTGAAATACAATGGGTCTATGACAACTCACCACTGCCAACTGGCCATGGCCAATTCACCGTGGGACAAGAGTTACACTAATATGGAAGAAATAGTGGAGTAGAATCAATCATTAAAGAAAGAGGGACAAAATGAAATATAAATGACAAAAATTAAAATAATGTTTCAATTTTTTTATTAATTTTAATTTTTAAACAAATTGAATTGTTGAATTGTCCCACAGTGAGTTGGCTGCGGTGAGTTGTCCCATTCCAAAATACCGTCCAGCACCCCTTTCCATTGGCAATTCTCAGTAGGATTGCTGGAAAATGTAGCTTTTAGCTCTCCCAGGCAGACCCAGATGCTCCCCATCCTTTTAAAGTTGAGGGAGCAGGTGAGGAGTGCAGCCAAGCAGAACATTTAAAAACTGGAGAAATGCTCAATTGCTAAAGATTGAATGCCCTCAGAGGGAGTATTTGCGTATCAGAGAAATGGGGAAAGAGAGAGAATATATTATGGCTTATACCCAATTTTACTAGTGTACCTCCTCCCCTTCTTCCCTAATCTTCAGGACTGTTCTAAAACTGTTTACGCAGATTAATATATTTTTTAGTAAGCTGAAGGATAAATGCAAATGCATGTAGACGCATACATACCACATTAAAATGTTAAAAAGATGGAATTCTTGCCAGGAAACAAAAAAGGAAGGGGAGCTTGAGAGCTGAGCTGTACATGGATGCACACAAGAAGGAGTCAAATAGTGTATATTATTATCTCTGCCTTCTTCACCTTAAAACACAGCCATCTTTATCCTTGTAATCTGCTGATCTTTATTTAGTTTAATATTTTATTACACATCTATCCCTTTGTACTTCCAGGAGCTCAAGACAGTTTCTATGGTGATTTCTCTGATCCACAGAACAGTCTTGTGAGGTAGCTTGAATTGCCACTGAGTGCTTGTCTTGAAACACCCTGTGAGTTTTTTTGGATGAGAATGGACTTAACATTGATCTGTCTAAGTGGATATTATGTGAATATCACTTGCAAAGCATAGCTAGCTCAGCTCTAAGATACATTTACGGAATATGTTGGGGTACTCTTTACCGGCTATATTCGGGCACACATCCTACTATTTTCTTCTGGAGTCATCAGCATTGTAGAAAACACAGAAAACAGCAAGAAATAATAAGCAAAAAAGTATACCATGGGAAAAAGAGAAGGAGATAAACCTAACATTAGCTTATGCCAACAATATTCACTTATACTCTTACTTTGCAAGCCATCCTACATCCGTAGAACACATATTGCTTGTTCTTTGAACTTCTCATTTCTCTCTAAGGATCTCAAAACCAGCTAGCCACTGCTTTTGCAGTCTTCTCATTCCTCTTGAAACCACTCTTCCTACACATTTGTTTTGCAATTTGATTCTCATTAATTCTCTGAATGCTTAAGCCACTTCATTGATATTCACATTAATTCTTGTTTACGTGTTTTCTTGTTTTTGGACTTCCTAAATGCACTATTCTCCCTGCATTGAACTTACCTTTATGCTTCTCTTGACATACTCAAATCTCATTTTCATATAACAAAGTGAGCGGAAGCATACTTCTTTAGCTAATAGTTTGTTTCTTTCAACAAATATTCATGTCTTGTAACTGACCACATACTCCCATTATATTCCTACCAATGTTTGCACTTCATAAAATGTTTCCATTTCTTTAACATTCAAAGGACAAAAATTCATATACTTATTTTTTTTCCTATAATTTGAATTATTCATTTTCCATTGTCAATCATAATTAACACAGCACCTTAGTTTCTTGATGCATCATACAATTTAGCTAATATTCACTGCAAATCATTCTCGTTCTCAGCTAATAACACAGCATATTTTTATACAATCAACACATTTCAAATTGTAATCCAATAATTTCTTACAGATTTATCCATAAGTGCTTTGAACAACCAAGATGCCATCCTTGTCTTGCTCTCTGTTCAGTGGTGACCTATTATCTAAGCGTTCCATTTATTCTGACACATGCTTCCTTTCCATTACTCACTGCCCTTACTTCATTCAGCAACCAACCTTCAACTCCATATTTAATGCAAAAGAGTCCATAATTCATGTCTAATCATTTTATCATATGCTTTCTCTTAAATCAGTGGTTGTCCAATACTTTCTTATCTACATACAGTTCTGTGCTGAAGAGCAAAAATCTTTCTGCATACTCTGCTTGGTTTAAAGTCACAGGGCACTTTCCATACTTTGTTCATTGCCACTTCTTGTACCATTTCGGTCAAAATTATGCTAAATCTTTTTTTAAAATACATTTGTTGGCCTACTTTTTCTGTAGCTTTTAAATTTACTTTTGCCATACCATATTTTCCTTGATATAAGAATACAATGTCAGGCACAGGTATGGTCTTTAAACCTGTTAGACAAGTTGCTCAGATACTGCATAAGGAAATCACATCCACATCTGAATATTTCACAAGTGAAAAGACTTAAACTTGCAGCCTTATTTTGCAACATTCACACATTATGTCTGTCTTTTCATAAGTTTTTTTTTCTTGGATACTTGCAACATATGGTGCAATTCTATATTGAAATGAATTGAATACTTTATTTGGCCAAGTGTGATGAAACATACAAGGAATTTCTCCGATGCAGAAATTTTCAGTGTACATACAAAGCAAAATAAATAAAATAATAAATAATAATAATAATACCACCAATAAGAGGGGAGTAAAGAAGATAATAAGGATAAAAAATAATATTACAGCCATTGATATTACACTACATGGATAAATATACATAGACAGCAATGTGAAAATTAGGTGTTCAGCAGAGTGAACCTGTCCCTGTGTCTGTTTGTTTTGGCTTGCAATGCCCTATAGCACAGTCCTGATAAGAGGAGTTGAAACAGTTTATGAGGGATCTGTAGATATCTTCTCAGCCCTCCTTCTGATCCATGCAATATACAGGTCTTCTGCAGAAGACAGGCTGGTTGCAATTGTTCTTTCTGCAGTCTTAACTGTCGGTTGGAGCCTGTATCTGACCTGCTGTACCAAACCAGACAGTTATAGAATACAAATGACAGACTCAATAATTCCTCTGTAAAACTGTATCAACAGGACATGTAGCAGTCTGAGCTTCCTGAATTGAAGCAGGAAGAATATTCTCTATAGAATATTCTATAGAATGTTCTTCCTGCTTCAACACAGGAAGTTCAGACTGCCCCAGGAGCTGCTGATACCATTTTACAGAGAAATTATTGAGTTAAAATTATTCTGTATAGAATGTTCTTCCTGTTCTTTTTAGATTGAAGTCACTAAGGTTTTTATACAAATCTTTAAAACTTTCCTCCCAGAATTCCCTCATTTCAGTTTCATGCCAAATCATGTGTTTATTTTTTTATTCCAATTATTTTGCTGCTAATCCTTGTTTAGTCCAGTGGTTCTTAACCTTTTTGAAAGAATCACCCCCTTGAGCCATTGAGGAAGTTGTCATCGCCCCCCACCCCAACATAACCGCCCCCCTGCCACCTCTTAGCGTCCCCAAGGCCAAGGGGACCAGCAGAGGGGTGCTAAGAGGTGTGTGGGGGTGTTCAAGACGCCGGCCGGTGCTGCAGTTTCACCCATTTTGGCGCCGGCTCCGGAGCAGTGCTACAGTCAATGGGTGAGCCTGCAGGGCCGGCGCTTTGAACGCCCCCCTGCCACCTCTTAGCATCCCCAAGGGGGCCAGCAGAGGGACGATAAGAGGCGGCAGGGGGGCAGCGTGTCGAATGCGCCTGCAGTGGCACGTAACATGCCACTGCTTCTGCATTGGAGGCGCCAGCTCTGGAAAAGTGCTAGTCAATGGGTGAACCTGCAGGGCTGGCCAGCACCTCGAACACCCCCCTGTCGCCTCTTAGCACCTGCTGGCCCCCTTGGGGACGCTAAGAGGCGGCAGGGCGCGCCGCCCTGCAGGTTCACCCCATTGACTGTTGTACCGCACCTGAACCGCCGCCTCGAATGCGGCAGCATGTTGGGAAAAGCCGCCGCCACCGCTTTCCCAAAGTGCTGCCACTCTCGCATTCTTTCTGTCTGTCCGTCCGTCCGTCCATCCATCCATCCAGAAGATCTGTCTGTTTGCCTGCCTTCCTGCCTATCTACCTACCTACCTATCTACCAATATAGATCTTTCTCTCTCTCTCTCTCTCTCTCCCAATATATCTCACTCCATCGCCCCCATATCACCCCCCTTCTGTTCTTTCACCCCCACGTCGCCCCTTTTTGTTCCATCGGCCCCTTGAAAAACAAAATCGTCCCTGGGGGGGCGATATCGCCCAGGTTAAGAACCACTGGTTTAGTCCACTTCACTTTCAAAACACTTGATTTCTATTAACATTGCTGTGCATTTTCTCTTCCTCTTTTAATCTCAATCATTCCTTTTTCTTTGGCAGCATTCTATGCGATTATCTTTCTCTTCACATATGTACCTTATTTTACTGCTATTATTTTCCTCTAAGTGTTTTTTTCTAGCCATAATAGGAAACAGACATTCTTGTTCATACTTACTATTAACTTAACTCCACCAACTTTTCTTGCAGTCTGTAACATCATTCTTTTCATTCTGTTCCAAACAGCTTCCACATCCTCTTTCCTTGCATCCACTTTTATTCTGTTGTGATTAATCCATCTTCTAATACTTTTTCATAAAGACCTCATACATTCTATTAATTTTCCCTTCTGTTTTCTTTATTTCTTTTGTTTTCGGTATGTTGATTTTTCTCCAAGATCCACAACCAGAAAAATGGTCTGACACATATTCAGAACCTCTCAACACCCTTTTATCCCTCATTAATTCTCTCAGTCTTTCATCATGAACAACTAAATCAATCATGCTTTTAGACTTACATTAATTTCTTTGTCATAGACATGTTTAAACAAGATATCTGAAAGAAATCAACCTGTTTCTAAACGGATACTTACTAAATCGCCACTATTCTCATTCATTCTTGGGTCTCTAATTGACCTAATCAGGTTTGCTATACTGTCTTGACTTGTTGCAATCATCCATTCATGCCAGCTAACCAAATTCTTTTTTTCTTTGCATTGCATTCATTCAAAATATTATGCATTTTCCCCCAAAGTTTCATCTCTGATTCCTCAATCATCACCATTCACTGAAGGGTAGCTTGCAACTATCACCCGTCTATAGATTCTTAGTTTTATGTACACTCCAGCAACATAAATAACATCTATTCATACCTTCTGACATACATATTATCTCAATTCATAATTTATAATTTAAACCTAGACCATTTTCCTGTCTATTCGTCACCTCCACCCTACAAGATTGACCTCAGCCACACAGGCTCTTACGAAAAAGCCAACCAATCAGCAAACACCAATTCCACCAACCAGTCAAGAAGCAACAACACAGCCAACAACACAGCCAACCAACCCGCTTACAGCAGAGCCAGCACACCACACTCCCCCTCCAGTATTTATAGAGAGAAGGCAGCTCAGATCACGCTTTGCTGGCACAAGCACAAAGCCGAAGACACCAGCCTGAAGATGGCGAGTGGGATCTCGTCGAAACATCGCCAAGGTATTCTCAATCTTACACGGGACAAGACCCGAATACACCAAGACCTACATACCTTTACCCGTGAAAATCTACGAAAACAAATATATATAAAAGAATACACATTTTCCAAGATTCCTTTTTTACAAGTAAAAAAAAAGTTTAAGAACAATATGACAACAGGACCACCACTCCCAGCAATGTTAGTCCTCTGTTTTATAAATATAAACGGAATATCCCTTGTTAGGATTAGTAAATTAATTCCAGGAATTGGCATTACCTTCAATAGCTCAGATGCAGTAAACCTAGATATTAGACGACTCATCTCCACCAAACTGTTTTCTATTACTGGGGCAAGCAAAATTCCAGGGTTGCCGCTTTCCAGGGAAACAATAACAACAACAACAACAAAAAAGCAGAGGATGGAGGATGGGCCTACAGCAGCAACTCTCCCCTTATTGCCTTGGGGTTTTTAAAGTCAGGCAGAAATGTCAGCGATAGACAGGATTAACAGCACAGAGGTCAAGTGGCTTAGCCTTCGACAGAGAAAGTGGGAGCTTTCAAGAAACCTGGCAACGTCTTGATGCTTGCTCACAGGTATAATTCCATTTCTGGAAACAAGGGGATCTCAGATAATAATCATATAGTCAGCAATTGTGTAGTATATCCCCATACCTTTTATGGGAAACAACCTCCTGTCCAGTTCAGGAAGGGTGTAAGAAACAATAAATTAAGGTACGAGATAGGACATTTTTTAAAAAAACTTAATTTGTTTACATTACTGCCAGTTATGATAGGTCTCCCTCTCTTTCTAGCCTTGGAAACCATCCTTACTTCCACAGTGTCCATATCCTACTTGTGTTGTGTTTTCATTAGCCTTTAACTAGCATTCAGATTGGACCTCATTCCAGTTCCTTGCTACAAGAGTCATCCTGGTGAAAGAGAAAATTGCATTTGAACTGCTGAGTTCTTGATTTAAAATCCCATGGGGCTTTTGTCCTATATACTCTGTGACCCAGCAATCTGTAATCCCTAATTCCTAAAAGCAGCACTTGCACTAAGAATAAGATGCAGTTGGTCTGTCTTCTTCCACACGTTGAACTGTTTTTAGCTGGTTACAGCTTCTCCAGAATCTTCCTGAATTGTTTCAACCATTGGACTTTCCTCAGCAAGTGATGGATCTAGAATCCTGTCAGATTAAAAAAAACAAGAAAGACCCATGATTCTTCCAAGCAGATTTCTTTATTGTTCTTCACCTATAGGCAGAATCTTGCCAAACTAAAGCATGATACCACCATGTAAATCATGTACTCTGAGAACTATTATGGAATTCTGTTTCTCTCACGCAGGTTATCTGAACTGAGTTGTCTCTTGTTCCTCTGGAATGTGCCCCTTCCTCCTGGGAATCAGGACCATCACAAATCCACTACAGGTAGTCCTCAACTTACAACAGTTTGTTTAGTGATCATCCAAAGTTACAATGGCACTGAAAAATGTGACTGTTTTTCACATTTACGACTGTTGCAACATCCTCATGGTCACATGATCAAAATTCAGACGTTTGACAACTGACTCATATTTATGACTGTTGCAGTGTCTTGGGGTCATGTGATCCCCTTTCGTGACCTCTGACGAGCAAAATCAATGGGGAAGCCAGATTCACTTATACCATGTTACTAGCTTAACAACTGCAGTGATTCAGTTAACAACTGTGGCAAGGAAAGTCGTAAAATGGGGCAAAACTCACTTAACAAAGGTCTCACTTAGCAACAGAAATGTTGAACTCAATTGTGGTTGTAAATTGAGGACTACCTGTACTTCAATATTTCAAGACAGACTTAAGGAAGGCTGCCCCTAATAACTTCCCTTGTTACACAGACTCAAAATTGTGGCCACTGAAATAGTAAATATACAAGGCCATCGCTGTATATGCAACACATACATGATAAAGGCTGGAAGACTGGACATTTCCATTTTGTTTCTGCTTGACCTTTGCCTCCATAACGGTTCCACACCAACGGTTAAAGATGCATTTCTCTTTCTTTGCTTGGAAACTCTTCCGAGCTCTCTGTTTTTCTCTGTTCTACAGCAAGGAGAGCAAGCATTTTCTTTCAGTCCAAGGACAATGGGCAACCATTGCTCTACATATAATTCCTAAGCAACTAGAAGAATCCTCTAAAACCTTTGTTTGATCTCCTGTCGGCTTTTCTACTAAAGAGTGGGGTGAAGTGTCAATCTAGCCCCAAATCCCAATAACCTCCCAATCTCCCTTAGCCTAATCCATTAGCTGCAAAGGGCAAAGCTATAAACAGACTAGCCACGAGACAGATATGTTGAAAATATTTGTTCTGACAACTAGGAAGGTGTGAGAAATCCAGTCCCTCTAAGAGTTTCAAAAACATTCGTACAAACTGGGAAGTCTTGCACCATTATGTTTTCCTCACACCCCACAATACAGAAACAAAGCATCAAAAACACACACTGCAAATCGTATATGGAAATAAAACAGAAACCTACCAATCAGATTTAAAATTAAACTTTGTGAACTCCGATCTCGTCAAAGAAAAAGAGTATGATGATGTTCATCCTGTATGCAGCAAACATATGAATACACAAAATGTTAATAAATTCCATGCAACACCTGGATAATAAATTCAAGTTCTATGCGACATGTCTTTAGCCCAAGTAACCAGCCAATACATTTATCATAACTAAGGAAGTATATATTTTGTTTGTGTCATACAATAGTCTCAAATCCAATATTCAGAAAGCTCATTTTATAAAATCAAATGCCAAAAGTCTCCTCAACATAAGAAAATTGAAAGGATTCTCCTAGAGAGCTATATGTACTGCCCCAAAGCAATGCCAACAAGTCACACTCTTTCTCTGAGGCATGACGATTAGCATCTTTCGGTTGCCTCAGGGCACTAGGAGAAGCACAAACCAATAGCGTCAATTTGTAACAGCTTGCATTTCAATCACCTCACATTCACTTTACCTACAGCACTGAACTATTTTTACAAAATTAAAATTTATATAATTTTTACTTCAGTTTTTAAGCAAATCGCATAGTCATTATGTGAATCTGTCTCCCCCCCCATTTACTTTGCTTGCTTGAAGTCCTCTGAGAAGATCATAAAATGGTGGCCATGTGACCCAGGGACACAGCAACTGTGGTAAATACATGCCAGTTGCCAAGTGTCCAATTTGGATCACATGACTAGGAGGTGCTGCGATGGTTATAAATGCGAGGACCAGTTATAAATCATTTTTTTCAGTGCCATCATAACTTCTAGTGATTATTAATCAAATGGTTATAAGTCAAGGACTACCTGGACTTGAAAAAAGGTTTTCTCTTTGTATTCATTTTGTTGAATTCTAACATTGTTTTCTAAAATCCTCCATTAGGTATCGCACAAAATGTGGAAGGTAGGTGATACAGGGAGAAGGGCCTTTTTAGTGGCAATGCCCTGTTTCTGGAATGTCCTCGCAAATGTCCTTGCATTATGTAATTGGTATTGATACACCCAGTGGATTATTTATTCCAAATATTACGCATTAATAAGGTTTGCTCTTTGTTTTGATAGTCAGACTCATAGCATTTCCTGCTGACTAGCAGTACTGTTTCACATACCCGCAAAGCTATTTAAAGACGACATTCCAGTTTTCCAATCCTAAACACTAAGAATTAGGAACCATGCTCTGTTCCAATTTTCTGCAGCCTTTACAGTAGCAAACATCCCCTTCCCTCACCCCCATTGCCCATAAAATAAATTTGCTTGCATACACACTTACCCATCCACACCGTATTCTGTCCATCTATACAGTCATGTTAAAACTGCAAATAGTTCCTGAGATTCTGCAAATGGGAGAGATACCTCCTACAAATCCCAAAGACTAGCTTTATGACAACTGAGCAAAATTAAATCAGATAAGTTTTGAACTACAGCTGATGTTATGGGAATCCACAGGTGCGGGAGTGTCCCCAGAGGTATCTGGATCGTGTCCTTTAAAGACCATTGCAGGATAGTGGTTGATGTGGGCTCGCTTATTACACTGAAACTACCAAAAATCCTTGGGCAATATACAAATAAATGAAAACCATTTAAAAACACAAAATAATAAAAGAACAGTATAAAAAGTGTAAAAACTTTTTTTACACTTGTCCTGAAGATTGAAAAGCATAAAAATTTACTTCCTCGTAGTCTGTAGAAAATAAAAAAAGTCATTATTTGAAGCTCAAAAACACAGAGGCACCATGTGATCTTCTTTTGAGAGGACATTCCAGAAACAGGGCATTGCCACTAAAAAGGCCCTTCTCCCTGTATCACCCACCTTCTTCATTTCATGCAATATCTGATGGAGGATTTTAGAAAACGTTAGCATTCAACAAAATGAATACAAAGGGAAACCCTTTTGCAAGTCGAGGTTGACTTATAACCATTTGATTAATAATCGCTAGAAGTTAAGGTGGTACTGAAAAAGGTGACTTATAACTGGTCCTCGCATTTACAACCATTGCAGCATCTCCTACTCATGTGAACCAAATTTGGACCCTTGGCAACTGATGTGTATTTATGACAGTTGCTGTGTCCCAGGGTCACGTGATCATCATTTTATGATCTTCTCAGAGGACTTCAAGCAAGCAAAATAATTGGAGGGAAGACGGATTCACTTAATGACCACATGATTTGCTTAACAACTGTATCAAAAAAGGGTCATAAAATTGGGTGTGATGGAGAGCAAAAACACCTCCACACACATATCTTGGTTCATGTCTTTCAAATAGCTTAGAGCAGGGGTATCCAACTCATGGCATCTCATGTTCATCACGTGACGTATTGTGACTTTTTTCCCCTTCGCTAAACCGAGAGTGGTCATGGCCAGTGTGTGATGCATCTGGTGTGCAGGCCGCGAGTTTGACAACCTTGGCTTAGAGTCTGTGAGGATCCATGGTAGGTATATTATATAAATAAATAAATAAATATTGAAGAACATGAAAATCAGTATCTGTTGTCTGTATTAAGGAAAGGGAAATGAAGGGAAGGGGAAGAGGAGGATAGGAGAAAGGAAAGGAGAAATCCTAAATTAAAGTGCTAGTTTTGACACAGCTCCTTTCAGTCTTTCTTTAACTTATCCAACTTTGATTACTGTAGAATGGGTATAGGAGGAGGGGCACAGGAAGAAGTGTAGAAATAAGGAAGGGGGGGAGTTTTTCCTGTAGCCAGACTCAGCACTTTCTTACTGCAGTGCCACTATTGACTGAGGGCAAGTGAAGGGCTGCAGAGCTAGAGAAATAAAGTAATCACTTTTGTTATGATGTGCTGCACATGCATAATCAGGACAGCATAATTCAGCAGTGACTCAGAATAGACAACAGAAGTAGAATAGGGCTCAGCAGCGGGGTGAGGGGATAGCACACGTCATGCAGGCCCATTTATCAAGGATTGTTCTGTAATTCTTTAACTCGGCAATGGGTAAAAGACACAAAGGCTTTAAAAGTTAAATACAGCACTTTGGATGGAATCTTGCCCCTAAGCCTAGGAGCAGCAGGTTACTGTGAAATATATATGCAGGAAGGACTTGGTTGGGGAAGAAGGGAGGGGAGAGATAGAATATGAAATCACAGTCCAAAACTCTCCTGTGATT
The DNA here is from genome assembly GCA_009733165.1 of Naja naja. Taxonomy (NCBI): domain Eukaryota; kingdom Metazoa; phylum Chordata; class Lepidosauria; order Squamata; family Elapidae; genus Naja; species Naja naja. The sequence continues at coordinate 152,351,756 of CM019149.1, read as the reverse complement.
TAAGATATGACAGAGCAAGTGCTTCTACAGGTCTACTTATTCCATGGATTCCAAGAATTTTGGGAGCCGTTAGTTCCAATGCATCCTGAAAAGAGCTGAGACTCCATTCTTTCTTCTCCCTCTGGGCCAGAGATAGGCAGCTATGGCCCCTTTACAACCTGTGGACTTCCAGAATTCCTGAATCAGCCATGCTTGAAGTTGAAGTCCATAGGTCATAAAGGTGTCACAGTTGCCCACCCTTGCTCTGGATAGTCCTTTCCGGTGAATGCTAAAGTGGGGGTCCTCCTTCCCTGCTTACTTTTAATTCCTTCTGAAAAATTCATTATTTTCTAGTTCATCTTTTCTAGTTTTAGATCCACACATACCTTTTCCCCCCATTTATCATGTTCTGTGCCTCCCACCTATTCTCAATAGTCTGTTCCTTAGAAGTCAAGGACCTGTCGTTTTTGCTTATATAAACTTTGTAAAGGTTTGTGCATATTAATACGACTGCATAAACATTTATTTATTTGCTCGTTAATAATTAACACATGTAAAATATGTACTTTTTTATAATAGGAGCTGCTCCCACCATCCCTGTTAGAGGCTTCAGTGTAAATGTCGTCAACAATCCATTTGCAATTCTTGATCCAAGCTGTGATGTCTAAGACAATATCACTTCACTGAGAAGGATTTGTCTGCAGAAGACAGTGTGCCTTTATTATAGCTGCTAAAGGTCAAAATGTCTAAAGTAATCTTTCATTTCATACAGAATTCTTCATCTGCAGGAGTTTAAAAAAATAAACAACAGCTCACAAGATAGTATCCTTATATTTCATAACTGAAAAACATTCCTATTATCTTACTGATTCTGTTCTGTGGATGCATAGTATGCGAGAGGCATCATAAATTAAATAGGTTAATCCATAACCTTGCCAATAGGAAGCAGGGAACTTTAGTTAGTTTTCATTTTCAAATAATCAATTTTATTGATAGATACAGCAATACATAATTTAATTTTCTGGTTAATGGGAGACAAATAAGACACCCACTTTCCATTAGTAAACATCCCCTCCCCCAACAACAGGAGTTAAAAGCTCTAAATTCCACACTAATCACTAGATCCCTTCAGATAAACATGATTGACATTGTGCAAACCTCAAGGCAGAACTGAAATATTTTGACAAAAGGCAAGCAGTAGTTTTCCTTCATTTTGATAGATTAGATTCCTGGCCTCAATTTTTTTTAAACCATCCATCTCTTGAGGGGTGAGGATGCAATCAGAAATCAGAATCTAGCAATTGCAAAGCAGGCTGGAGGCTTTATTAATAATATCCAAGAGGTTCTTTAGCCTATCTGTATTCTCACTCTCTTCTCCTAGCACAAGGGAGAGAGATGCAAAGCAAGGACTTGATCTCTCATCCCTGACTGACTTGCAGCAACAAAGAAGACAGGAGAAGGGAAAATAACTAGCCTTTCCACACTTGGGGTGCTGGAAGAATTCTGTATTTTTATTTCTAGAAGAGGCTGGGCTCTGAGTGAAAGTGAAAAAGAAAAAAAGAGAGAGAAAATTCCATCGGTTCTCAGCTTAAGGAAGGGGAGTAGGATCTATGCCGTGTATTTAGCTGTAGAGCAGTCGATGGTTCCCTTTGAATGCTGGTTGATCCCAGTTTCCCCACTGGGAATAGTAATTACTTTGGAAGTTGGCAACCCAAATTTAGCAGGAGGGAGCCAGATCAGGGAAGGGTGACATATATTAGCATTTAGAGAGTTCATAGAGCTAGGATATCAGTAATCCAAATCCTCACATTAGTTTGTTTTTAGTGTGAAATGCACACAGGGCAATGAAACCACTTCTGGAGCAATAGAGTCCCCCACTTTTTTTTTTAACTCTGTTAAGGGTAGCAACCTTTTGGACTAATAAAGCACATTAGGAATTTTGAACACCTAGCACTTTCACCAAAGGGCTGCCTCAGAAAACGATGCATTTCCAAGAAGGCAATTTTATGAAGTGTCGTTATTTCGTTCCTCACTCATTTCTCTGCTAAGAAGCTCTTTGTCTCTCCAGATTATCTTTGCCTTTTTTTTCTACTCAAAGTGTGAAAAAAATGCAGCCACACCCTTCAGTTGTTATATTCTAAGCTTACCTGTGAGACTAATGTGAGAAACTGAGGCATTCCTATAAATTCTTTGCAGCATGGTGGCTTCCCTTTTTCCCCCACCCCCCACCCCCTTTCATTACAGGAAAATAAACAAAAAGTAAGTGAGGTGGGGAGCTTGTTGGACACCCCGTCTGCAGGTGCTGTATGGCCAGCTTGAGAGTGTTTTAGTTTCCAAACAAATTGATAATCATTATTCAAAATAACCTGTTCCAGGAGAGTTCATACAGCCTATTTAATCATCACATGGAAAAGTATTGTAAATAAGTAGGAGAATTAAAAAAGAGTTTCTCATGGAAAGTTCCAAGACCCTATAATCAAGACATTTTGCTGCAAATTACATTTCCTACTCTCAAAGTCAAAAGGAAGCCTAAGGCCATGTAAATTACATGCCATTCTTGTTTTCCCTAACCCTACTAATATCAGTGTTATAATGGTACAGTAATCCACTTAGAATTTTCTGCTGTTTTAATGGCAGACTTCAAAACATTGTTTGGGGGGACCACCACAACTGATCTAATGAACAGGGGAGGCCGTGCTTGTTCCTAGAGGGGAGAGAAGCCTCCAAGGTTATAATAGTTGTCACCCTCAGGACTTGCTGGAACTTGGAATGCTCTGTTTCCCATTTCCACATACAAAAGAATGAATCCGCATTAGGGAATTGGGTGAAAGTTTTGGTTCATGCAGTGCAAAGATGCAGCATTGTGACCTCGTCCCCAGTGCTTTTAATCCCTTCAAGTCTCCTGGATCCTGTGGTGCTCCTTGGCAAAATATCCATCACATTGTGTCCAAATGTTCATTAAGAGCTTACACTGGCCCAATGTCTGAATTTTTTCAACATAGACCACCCTGTCTTTGAATGGCTTGGTGGACTGGACATTAACATTTGAACCACTATAAGGCCGTGTATTTGCCATACACTCAATAAATAAATACATCCTAGATCCTGAACTGTACTCACCTGGGTGTTCATCCACCCATCTTCAGGCACCTTCAGAGTGACTTCAGAGTGACACCCATCTACAGGCAACTTCAGAGCACAACTCTCTAGAGCTGCCCTTTTGGGGGGGGTTCTCTTTTTTCCCCAAGAAATATAAGCCCAATCAACTTGCTTGTTCTGGGACAGCTTTCTGTCTCCAGAGGTTAGCCACTGTGATACTTTGAGAAGCTGAGAAGTTTTTCCTGTGTTTACCTGCCAGTATTTGGTAACCTGGGCTGTTTGGAAATGATTCCTTTGGGGAGAAAAGTGTAAAAGACTATGTTATAATCCGGATTTGAGCCTTCCTTCTTTCAGCAGCCACTGTGCACACAAGGGAACTGTCCAGCAGCAAATCTAATCAAACAACTAGCTCCTGCTGGCTTAAAGTTGGCAAGGTTGGAGACCCCTTGAGCTAAGAGACGTTCTTCCTTTGCCCTGCATTGAGCTTAGCAAAAGGGACGATTGGCTATTAAAGGTGATAACTATATACCACCTGCCTATTCAGAAAATGAGACCTAAGTACTCAAAAACGAAATCCATAAAGTGGCAATTGGAAAGGGCTGCAGCTCAGGAAGAAAAATGTAGTTTGGCAACAGCTGCTCGTTTGAATACCAGCTTCTCCATTTAAGATTATTTCATAAAATGAAAATTATCCAAGACACCAGAGAACCAATCATAGCAGGGTTGACTTGACTACAGTAGCAAGACAAGAATCAGGGTTTGGCAAGGTGTGATCCCTCAGATGTATATGGATTACAATTCTTATCTCCAATCATTGTAACATAAACAGGCAGAAGTTCCCCATATTTGTGGTAGATGGATCAATTGCCTGATGTTTCCCTCGCAATCTTGTCCCACCATTAGTACAGGGAATTTGGAAGTCATTGTCCAAAACCTCCAGAAGACAATGGAGTGGGAAGATGGATCTATTATATTTCTGCTCTTAAATAAGTAAACAAAACCTGCAAACAAGTAAACAAAACCTGCAAACAAGTAAACAAAATCTCTTATTGTTATTTCCCATAAAAACCCAGTCTCCTTCAACAACCAAGAACAAAAACATAAATATACAGCATTTTGATAGCTGGAGTCACATATCATACTAAGCCACTGTTTGTTTTAGCCATGTTTTAACTACAGTTTATTGGACAAACCAGACCTGAATTCACATGTAACACTAAGCCACAACCAAAAAAAGCAATTATTAATTAGTTTGGTACATGTATCAGTTTTTGTCTTCAGCTATTCTTTCTCCTGGAAAGCATTCAAAATGAGAGTGTGGAATTCCCTACTAAATTGGTTTAAAGAAGATCAGGAGGCACTCAATATACCAGAGACTGTCATTCCAACACATTTCTGCTCCCAAGGTGAGCTCCCTCTTCCCACTTGCAAAGAAACTTATTCCTACGTTTTACCGCTATTATTATACTGAAGGAAAGAAAAGAAAGTCAGTGACTGCAGAAATGGAGCCTCAGGCACCAGCACACTAGAGGCCAAAATAGTCCAGAAATTCACCTGACCCTTCATTTAGACAATGTCACAATGCAACCTCAGACTATCATAAAAGTCCAAGAAACTGGGTAGGGAGTGGGAAGTTCACACCTTAGCTTAAGCATATGGGACATGGATCTAACCCTTAGTAAACTGAGAGATTTCATGCATTTGTTCAGGGATCACCATGTTTCAACTTCAGAAATTTAGCATTACATTTTTAAAAACCTCATTACAACTTAGATGTAATCTATTATGTGGTGTAGTGTAGAATATGCTCCTCATTAATCTTACTACCCTGTCCTGCAAGCAAACCAAAATTAAAAAACAAATATTGTAATTAGTAAAACCCTGTATTTGAGAGAATTTTTCCTGTCATGAACATCTTGAAATTAGGGCCAATCTCTGGTTCTGTCATGAAATACACCTATATTATATTCTGAAGATGCATGCCAGTTTTGGTTTTGGTATGTTGCTTCCAATCAAAATTTGTAATACAGGTAGTCCTCAACTTGTAACAGTTCATTTAGTGACTGAAGTTACAACGGCACTGCAAAAAAGTGACTTTATGACTGTTTTTCACACAACCATTGCAGCATCCTCATGGTCATGTGATCAAAATTCAGATGCTTGACTCATATTTATGACTGTACCACTGTCCCAGGGTCATTTGATCTCCTGACAAGCAAAGTCAATGGGGAAGCCAGATTCACTTAACAACCATATTACGGGAACGGCTCCTCCCAACATCAAATGCTAACCGCCCTGTACGGGCGCACAGGCGGGGTCTCCTCGGGGTGCCTTCTGCGACACAGTGTCGCTTGGCGGCGACCCAGGAGAGGGCCTACTCTGTGGCGGCTCCCACTCTGTGGAATCTCCTTCTGCTGGATCTTCGTTTGGCCCCCGATCTTCGCACCTTCTGCCATGATTTGAAAACTTGGCTCTTCTTACAATCTGGGCTGTGCTGATTCTCTTGGGTTGGGGTCTTTAATTAGGGGTTTTAAAACTTTAATTTCGGCTTAATTGTTTAATACTCTTTTAATGAATTTATTTATTGTTGTTTTTAATTGTAAGCCACCCCGAGTCCTTTGGAGAGGGGGCGGCATATAAGTCGAATTAATAAATAAATAAATATTACTAATTTAACAACTTCAGTGTTTTTCACTTAACAATTGTGGCAAGGAAGATTGTAAAATGGGGCAAAATTCACTTAACAAATGTCTTCCTTAGCAACAGAAATTTTGGGCTCAATTGTGGTTGTACATCATGACTACCTGTACTGCTAGAACAACTTCAGTTGTCTCTTCCTCTCCCTAAAGCATTCCAGATGGTAATAAAAATATTACAGAATATATTAAGAATGGATACTGAGGCTGTTTTTTCTTCCTTTTCCCTCTCCACCCTGCTTTCCTTTTCTGCCTTTGCCTAAATAGATCTAGGTAAGGAAGACAATCTTGTCTGTATTGTAAACAAATCATTCTGGGAGTATTTTAAACAGAATAAAAATGTCTTCAATAAATAAATATAAAGTGGTAAATACAGACAATATGTTTAATTAGAAAAAATATTGTGACAAGGTTTATCATAATGCATCTGATAATGCCCTTCAGAATAATTCTACATTCATTTTTATATGGACTGTACAATCCTAGATTCTGGACTGAACTCTACTGTCTCTTAATAGCTTTCTTTAGCATATCAAGCCTTTCCTAATATGGGTATGTTCTTGTATTGATTTGATTTGTCTGTTAGTATTAAATCTGGCTAGATAAAGATGTATTTAAAAGTGTTAGCCTGCTTATGTTACTTACGTTTCTTGCACTATGCCTTCTCCAAATTTCATAATTATGGTCTGTGAACCACAACAGATTATTTCCAGGAAACACTGCCAAATTCCAGCACTAGCCATTAATCTCATTCCAATTTGTTGTGTTATCTCAAAAGAAAATACTTTCTTCTCCCTATTTCTTAACAAATATTGGATCCAGTAGACTTAATCCTCCTAAATCCATAATAGAAAAATACATGTGCAGGATCCAAGATACTTGGAAATCTCCCTCACTTTATTCTTTTTCTGTCCTTTCTTATCTTGGTGCTCTCCAGCTACAGTGGAACAACCAAAATTCCCAATTTTTGAAATTTTGGGAATTGCAGTCCCTGATTAGAGATAGAGATAGGCTACTCTAAAAGTCGAAAGCATTCACTTTTCCCAGTCCAAGAGAAAAAGAAGCATATCCCATCTCCAAATTTACAATGGGAAGTGTCTTGCCATTGGATTCAGCTGACCACATCATTTGTCTGTAAATGTCTGTGGCGATTCTCAATCATCCAGATCAGGGGTCTTCAAACTTGGCAAGTTTAAGACTTGTGGACTTCAACTCCCAGAATTCCTTCTCCGGTCATGTTAGTTCAGGAATTCTGGGAGTTGAAGTCCACAAGTCTTAAACTTGCCAAGTTTGAAGATCATGGTTGTCCAAGAAGTTTCTTCAGTTCAGTTACATTAAAACTAAACAGCTCTCTCTCCACAGAGGGGGAAGGATTCAACACCACTACAACACAGTCTTTCAGTAGTCCCAAAAAGGTGCCACACCCATTTGCACCTTGATTCAGGTGTCTCTGAGGATTTGGATAAATCCCCAAGTGTCCTCAATGACTCTCAAAATGCTAATGACTGACCTTCAGAGTGCTAAGTACCAGATGACTGCAAAAAATATAAATCTTTCCATTCCCCACCAGTCAGAACAGAAGAAGCTTTTTGGACAAGAAGGAAAATGCTTTCAAGGAAAAAAAAACAGGAAAGTCCAGGTGCCTTTTGGAAAAGAACCTTTGGGATGATGTGTGTATAGAGGAAGAGCAGTGGCAAAACACATCTATAAGGAAAGAAGATTGTCTGAATTTTATACTTTATACTTCTGTTGTCCCCGTTAAAGTGATAGGCTAGACCAGGGGTGTCAAACTCAAGGCCCGCAGGTCAGATCTGGCCCATGGGGTGCTTAACTCTGGCCCATGGGGCCATCCTGGAAACAGTGAAGGGCCTGCGTGTGGTGCCTCTGCCAGCAAAAACGGAGCTCAGAAGGGCCTCCTACAACCCTCTGCCAGCACATGGCCCTTCCAAGCTCCATTTTCGCTGGCAGAGTGCTCAGGCTGCCACAGGTTTCCCCACATTAGTGATATCGAGCTGGCCACGCCCACCCTGGCCAGGCCCACCCCATCTCCCTGAGGTCAAACACAATCCTGATGCGGCCCTCAATATAATTGAGTTTGACACCCCTGGGCTAGTTAACATCACTTGGAGTTTACAATTGTGGGGCTGGTTAGTGCTGAATGTCCTCCTCCCACCTTTTAGTTAACTTTTAATGTTGAATTTTACTATCCTTGTCTCTATTTTCAATTTTTATATTCAGTTTTGAGGTATAGAACATTTAATTTTACATCACCCAAAGTCCCTGTGTGAAATAGGTGGTTTCTAAACATTCCCATTTGGGGCTCAAGGTAGATAACAAAGTTCTCATCTGAGCTTGCTTAAAACAAACAAAAATCTTACAACATATTATATGAATTTGGGAGAGATAGATTATCACCTTCCAGAGAGCCCTATTAATGGAAACAAATGTGCTAGTTGGATGAGGCAGGGAGGGTATTTATTATTTTGCAGTAACAAAGTGCAATAAAATGCTGCTGTATTGTATGTAGGTTTGAATGTCATTGGTTTAGTTTGAATTGTTCTTGTAAAATGTCAAATAGGATTGGTTTAAAAAGTGCGGGAAAACCCTGCACTCTGATTGGCTGGCAACTACGGCTGCTGGCTATAAGTAGCAGCCGTAGCCCAGCCAAGTTGGGTCCATTCGAGCTGTAGTCACTTAATAAACTCTTCACTGAAGCTCTTCGCGTCTGACTCTTCATGCAAACTTAACACTGGCGACGAGGACGGGATTCCCCTGAAGAGAAGACGATGCGGAAGACAAGCAGAAGAGCGAGATGGCTGCGCTGAACACCCCCCCAGCCCCGTTCGATCCGGCGGCAGAAGACTGGGAATCGTATGCGGATCGCTTCCAAATGTATTTGGAAGGAAACGACCTCGCCGACATCTCCGAAGCGGAAGAGGGCGGTCTTTCTTACGCACTGCGGTCCGGCAGTCTTCAAGATGGCGAAGGCATTGGCGGGAGCTGCAGATGTGAAGGTAATGGAATGGCCTGATTTAGAAAAGCTTTTAAGAGCCCATTACGCCCCACAAGTATCGTGCCTCATTAAGAGACACAAGTTTTACCGTTGGGATCAAGGAGAAAGCGAAAACGTTAACGACTTCATGGCAAGCTTAAGAAACATTGAGGGTGCATGCGAATTTAACAGCTTGGAGGGTCATGCGTGATCGGTTTGTCCTAGGCCTCAAAGACAAGGTGCTTCAGAGCAAATTGTTATTAAAACCTAAGATCACGTTGAAGGAGGCCATAGAAGAGGCCTCCTCAGCAGAAGCCACTAAGTCCTCAGCGGCAGCCATGAAGAAAATTAACAAGGCCTCAAGCCATTCTGATGTGGAAAAGACCACAACAACCCATTGCAAGCAAATAGATTCTGATTCAGACTGTAGTGAGGTGGAGGAAGGAATTTATAGACTCAGAATGGAGAAGAAAAGGAAAGACCTTGGAAGAAAGAGGCAAGACTTTTATTGCAGAGGCTGTGGGGGGGGCTACCCCCACACTGAATGTAAGTTTTTAGACACCATCTGCCTACGTTGTGAGAAAAGAGGTCACCTAGCTAGAGACTGCAAATCATCCAGAACTCCACCTAGTAGGAAGAAATTTCCTGAGAAAGAATTCAAGCCCAACAACTTCAGTGAGAAAATGGGGCAACTCAGAAGCAAATGGGAAGAATGAAACTCATCAAACAGTCACCATTGGTCATTCTTCAACCTTAAGAAGCAGAAAAGTACATGTGAAGGTACTCATTGAAGGAAGGCCTTGCCAAATGGAAGTGGACTCAGGCTCCTATTTATCTATGGTGTCATGGGACACTATTCACAGGCTACTTCCCAACATTCAGAAGAAGCATTTCCAGAAGCAAGCACTGACTCTTAAAGACTACCAAGGGAACAAGATTCCAGTAGTTGGAACAAGAGAATTCAACGTGAAGTTCAAAGGCCACACCAAATGTTTGCCCCTGACCATCATGGACAAGGATCGCCCAAGCTTGCTGGGACTTGAGTGGTTCAATCCACTAGGCATCGAGATGACTGGCATCAATCACGTGAGCTACTCTGAATGGGAGGAGGCCTTGAAGTCTGAGTTTTCAGAAGTCTTCAGTGAAGGATTGGGCAAGTATATGGGGACCCCTATCACTTTCAACCTAGATCCCAGGGTGCCCCCAATTCGTTTAAAGCCCAGAAGGGTCCCATTTGCTTTAAAGGAAAAAATTGATGCACAATTAGACAAATTAATAGCTCAAGGGGTTTTAGAGCCCACTGACCACTCCAGGTGGGAGACACCCATAGTCACACCAGTCAAGACTGATGGGTCAGTAAGAATCTGTGGAGACTATAAGGGGACATTGAACCATGCGCTGCAGCAGAGCATACCCAGTTCCAGTGGTGCATCATCTGTTACATTCACTTGGCAGGGGTACAGTCTTTGCCAAATTGGATCTGGCCCAGGCATATCAACAACTAACAGTTGATGATGCCACTGCAGAGGCCCAAACCATTGTGACTCATAGAGGTGCCTTCAAATGTAAAAGGTTACAATTTGGAGTAAGCGTGGCACCAGGCATCTTTCAAAGCCTTATGGAAAGAATGCTCCAAGGACTGCCAGGTAGTGCCTTACTTTGATGATGTGTTAATCTCTGCTGAAAATGACACTCAGTTACAAGAAGACTCAGAGAAGTCCTTACCAGATTCAAAAAGCGGGGTTAAAAGTCAAGGAAGAAAAATGCACTCTTAAAACTGACAAGGTTGAGTTCCTGGGCTACATGATTGACAAGCATGGCATCCACCCTACAGATGCCAAGGTTCAAGCAATCAAAGAAGCCCCTAGACCTAAATGCAAAACAGATTTGCAAGCCTTCCTTGGACTCATTAACTTTTATCACATGTTCCTACCTCAGAAGGCAACCATTGCTGAACCATTGCACAGATTACTTGACAGGAAGTCTGTTTGGGTCTGGGGGAGGAAGGAACAAGCTGCATTTAACAATATCAAGAGACTAATCACGTCTGATGCTGTGCTGATACAGTTATTTGAGAATTTGCCTGTTGTACTGACTTGTGATGCATCCCCTTTTGGAGTGGGGGAGGATTTTTGAGCCACAGGCTTCCCAGTGGGAGAGAAGCCCCTATTGCATTTTACTCTCGCACCTTGACCAAAGCAGAGAGGAATTACAGCCAATTGGACAAGGAAGCATTGGCAATTGTTGCAGCTGTTAAGAAATTTCATGAATATCTGTATGGGAGAACATTTACCATTGTTACAGATCACAAACCTTTGTTAGGCATTGTGGCAGGAGACAAACCTACACCTACTATCCTGTCACCAAGAATGCTGAGGTGGACTGAATTTCTTGCTGCTTATTCATACAAACTTATCCACAAGCCTGGCAAGGACATTGGACATGCTGATGCACTGAGTCGCCCACTTCCTTGCCACAAGGAGGACTTTGAACCTGAAACACACACCTTTTTCCTAGAAACTGTTGCCAAGCTTCCAGTGAATGCTGCTGAAATTGCCAGAGAGACTGCCAAAGACACTTTATTGGCTCCTGTTATAGGCTGGATTTAGAAAGGTTGGCCTCTTCAATATCTACCTCACCTGGCTCAACCTTTTAAACCCAGGCAAACTGAATTATCTGTATTAAGAGGATGTATTTTGTGGGGTAACAGGGTGGTTATTCCTGCAAAACTACAAAGAGAGGTTTTGGAAATGTTACATGAGGGTCATCCTGGTATTGTAAGGATGAAGGGATTGGCCAGGAGTTATGTATGGTGGCCAGGTATTGACAAAATGGTTGAAAACTGGGTTGCATCTTGTCCCAACTGTCAGGTAGTCAGGCCTGCCCCACCTCTCCCCCCAAACAGGAATGGGAATGTCCTAGGGGCCCATGGTCTAGGATTCACATTGATTTCGCAGGCCCTACCAGAGGGCACACCTTTCTTATTATAGTAGATGCATATTCCAAATGGCTAGAGGTAATCCCCATGGCATCCACCACAACTAATGCTGTCATCAAGCAGCTCAAAAACTTTTTAACCCACTGGTTACCTGATGTTCTTGTCTCTGACAATGGCCCTCAATTTACATCCAACCTTTTTGAATCCTATTTAGCACAACAGGGTATCAGACATGCCCTCACTGCCCTGGGCACCCTTGGCTAACGGCCGGGCTGAGCGATGGTACGTTTTACCAAGGAGAAACTTCAGCAACTGGGTCCTGGGGACATCACTGAGAAAGTTGAAAAACTTCTTAGTGTTCAGCACATCACTCCAAACCATCTAATAACTTATCCCCAGCAGAGTTGTTGATGGGTAGGAAACTTAGGTCTTCCTTGACCGCCTTCATCCCACTTACGCACCCAACGCTCCACTAGATTCCACTTCCAAAGTTCGCACATTCAGTGTGGGTGATTCTGTTTATGCTAAGAACCTTATGGGTGAACCTTTGTGGATTCCTGCTGAGATAACTCAAATCACAGGCCCTCGTTCTTACAGGGTGCACAGAGGATGGAGTCCTCTGAGCAGGCACATTGATCAACTTAGATCCAGGTTCTCTCAGGAACATCTCACTTGTTCCTCTCTTTGTGGATTCCTGCTGAGATAACTCAAATCACAGGCCCTCACAGGGTGCTGGAGTCCTCTGGAGCAGGCACATTGATCAACTTAGATCCAGGTAGGGGTTCCTCTCTAGTTCCCTCACCTGATGTCAATTCTAGGGGAAGGGGAGGAACAGGAGGAAAATCAGCAAGCAAGAATCAACCCCATGTGTAACGAGCCATTACGACGGGAACCATTCCAAAACCTGTCACAATGCCAAAATCCATCCTTAGAAGTGGAAGATTGTACATCACTACCTGACTTGGGTGCTGACATTGGGCTGGAGATGGGTTGGGAGGAGAGACCAGATTCTAACAATCAAACAGGGTCTTCTTTCACAGGAAGTCCCAGTGGGGAAATGTCAGCAGACACATTTCCTCTCTCACTGGGTGAGAGTGTTAAAACTTCTGAACCACGAAGGTCTCAGTACACGCAAGAGCCCCACCTATTTAAAAGAATACATTAGATAGGTTGGGGTTTGGTATGGACTGAACCTAGTGGGGAGGGGTGTTATGTATGTAGGTTTGAATGTCATTGGTTTAGTTTGAATTGTTCTTGTAAAATGTCAAATAGGATTGGTTTAAATAGTGCGGGAAAACCCTGCACTCTGATTGGCTGGCAACTACGGCTGCTGGCTATAAGAAGCAGCCGCCAAGTGGGGTCCATTCGAGCTGTAGTCACTTAATAAACTCTTCACTGCTCAAGTGGGGTCCATTCGAGCAGTCACTTAATAAACTCTTCACTGAAGCTCTACTCTTCATGCAAACTTAACAGCTGCAGTGTGTTCTCATCTCCCAGTTGAAATGCTCAAGTTTGAAAGTTCCAACTAGCAAAATTGTTCTCCAGGAAACTCCAGTAATTATATGTAAGAAGGACGGACTGCATATAAATAAGTATACACATTCTAATAGGGAATGTTTGTCCTTGCCTTGCCTTGCCCTGCCCTGCCCTTGCCTTGCATTTAACCTGAAGATACATCTTTAGGATGCAGAGACCTATTGTTGTTTCTCAATGTTCCCCCACTCACTCGTTTTGTTCTAATTTTGTTGCATTTGCGACACAAATGTATTCTCCACATTCATTATTACATAGAATTGCTTGGTCTTCTTGATCCATATGCTGCTTTTGTAAAATAAGGTGACAGGTCCCTGAACTGTGGAGTGTACAAATACAATTAGAAATGGATACACTGCAGATGAATAAACTAAGTGTGGGAAGAGAAAAATACCAGAATTAACTTCCTCATGCTAGTACTCTTCAGGATTTTAGTTTCCACAAGTCTGGTTAAGGTTCATGGGAATTTTTTCTAACACATCTTGGGGATACCAGGCTGTGTGAACAAAGGGAATAATAAATATCTCTGCCTAATAAAAAAATAAGAAACATAATTATGGTTTGTGGACATAGGAGACCTTGAAGTATATTTGTCAGCCCAAGATAAACCAGACAAAGAAACTAATGCCATATAGGTCAAGACTACTTTTGTTGAAACATCTATAAAGGTTCCCCTCACACATACGTGCTAGTCGTTTCTGGCTCTAGGGGGTGGTGCTCATCTCTGTTACAAAGCCAAAGAGCCAGTGCTGTCCGAAGACATCTCCGTGGTCATGTGGCAGGCATGACTAAATGCCGAAGGCGCATGGAACACTGTTACCTTCCCACCAAAGTGGTCCCTATTTTTATACTTGCACTTTTTACATGCTTTCGAACTGCTAGATTGGCAGAAGCTGGGACAAGTGACGGGAGCTCACTCGAACCACCGAACTGCTGACCTTTCTGATCGACAAGCTCAGCGTCTAAGCCACTGAGCCACAGTGTCCCCTGAAACATCTATAGTGACAAAATATTGCAAGTTTGACTGTTTTCCTCTCTCTTTATCTTTGTGTGAACTAGAGAAGGGCTGAGATGCTTTCTCAGGTTATTTTCTTGTCCCAGGCTCAAGTGTCTCTTATCTGACCATTGTCTTGGTAGCAACTCTTCCTCCTGTCCTTCAAAGCCATTCCCTGTTTTCCCTCCAATTATAAATTTCTCTCAACACAATACTGTCATATAAAGTTAAGGAACGTGATTTCTAGCTGAAAGAAAAACATAGTCTGAAAGGAGACACCAATTTTATGTGCAACAAGTACAACTAACATACAATGAGGCTTTTAATTGTAAATAAATATAATTGCTTGGAAAAAGTAACTACTTAGGCATGTTAGTTTACCTACTATTGTAGGGTCAGTTTTGTTACTCTTATCTAGGAAGCATGAGATTGAATCAAAGACTCAGGCTAAATTCTGGTTTAGTCACGAGACGCGCTATGCAATTTCAAGTCAATCTCTGTTCTTGGTCTAGTCAATCTGACAGGGCTGTCATGAGGAAAATGCAGTAACCCCTACATATATAACGCTGATTTTTTTTTTTTAGAAAAAGCTGGATAGAGGTAATTCCCATGCCTTTGATGACCTTAGTTAAAATGATGACTCCGTGTTTTTAGTGAAAGCATTAAACATTCCCCGTCCAGCAAATAAAATTATGCTAATTTGCCATTTTGGGAGTACATTATGCAAATTGCCACATTTGCATACACATTATCCCTATTAATCATTTCTATGGCACTTTCAAGATGCTAATGTTTTACAGTGCTCTTCCTAGACATCTTTATGACAACCTGGGATAATGAATTAATATTCCCATTTTATAGATGAAGCAGTAAGGATAAGAGACAGCTATGACTCACAGCAATTCTTGGCCACATGGAGATGTGAACTCACTTCCAGTTCCCTTAAGTCTAGTATCTTACTCTACATATTTATCTGTGTCACACAATTAATTTTGAAAATTTTTACTGTGAGTGTTACTTTAAAAAGAAGTCTGAAAATGACTGTGACTCAGAAATAAAAGTAGTCTAGTCCTCACCTCCAGGTATTCTGGTTCTCCAATCCACAGAATTCCCACCTAACAGACAGAAAGACGAGTCTTAACCCACCCTAAGCCTAACCCTAGGTTGGCAAAACCTTAAAAACTTTAAGAGAAGCACAGTGGGTAAAAGTGCAACAGATTTTTGAACAAATTTTTCTCTTTTCCTTCAGATGCAGTAGAATATACAGGTAGTCTTCGACTTACAAGAGTTCATTTAGTGTCCATTCAAAGTTGCAACGGCACTGCAAAAGTGACTTATGGCCATTTTTCACAGTTACAACCTTTGAAGCATCCCTGTGATCATGTTCAGATGCTTGCCAACTGATTCATACTTATGACCGCTACTGGGTCCCAAGGTTATATGATCACCTGTTGTGACTTTCTGACAAGCAAGGTCAATGGGGAAGCGAGATTCACTTAACAGCCATGTTACTAACTTATCAATTGCAATCATTCACTTAACAACTGTGGCAAGAAAGTTCGTAAAATGAGGCAAAACTAACTTAACAAATGTCTCACTTAACAATGGAAATTTTGAGCTCAATTGTGATCATAAGTCGAGGGCTCTCTGTACTTTCTATTTGCGCATATCACACACCAAGAATGGCTTAGACACTTATAAAGATCCAAACCAGGTAGTCCTTGACTTACTACCACAATTGGGATCAGAATTCCTGTTGTTAAGCAAGGCTGTTGCTTAGTTGTGCCCAATTTTACAACCATTTTTTCCATGCAGTTGTTAAGTGAATCATGCAGTCATGAAGCATATCTGCGTTCCCCCATTGACTTTGTTGGAAGCCAGCTGGAAAGGTTGCCAATGACCCTGGGACACTGGAACCCTTATAAACACATGCCGGTTCCCAAGTGCTCAGTTTTGATCATGTAATTGTGCGGATGCTGCAGTGTTTGTAGTAAAGTATGAGGACCATTTGTGGGTCATTTTTTTCAGTGCTGTTGTGACTTTGAAGGGTTGATAAATGAAGGGCTGTAAGTCAAGGACTACCTTTAATAACACTGCTGCTGCTGGTGGTATATGGGGTCATCACCAATGATATCAACATTTTATTTATTTATTTATTTATTTTATTTATGTATGTATGTATGTATGTATGTATGTATGTATGTATTTATTTATTTAGCAAATTTATAGGGTGACTCTGGGTGTCTTACAACAATAAAAAAAAATCCAAAGCATAAAACATATACAATTCCACCTCCACCCAGGGGTGGGATTCTATCGATTCTGTCTGGCTCTGTAGAACCGGTAGCTCTGAAGAGCAGCAGACATAGAACCGGTTCTATGTCTGCTGCTGTTTTGGCCCACCCGCCTGCCCGGGCGCTTATCCGACCTTTATTTCCTGCTTTTTCAACCTCAGCTGCTTTGCGCGGCACAGCTGCGGTTGAAAAAGCAAGACAAAAATGCTTTTTCAAATGCTGCGCACCTGCGCGCCGCGCTGCTCCAGACAGCAAGCTGATGAAGATTCGCACGCAGCGCACATGCACGCACAAATCGTAAATCACCGAACCGATAGTTACACCGGTCGGATACCACCCCTGCCTCCACCCACCCTGCAGTGGCCACAAATGCAATCATATCAATGACTTGACTACTTGTTTAAAGACTTGAAAGTCCCCTTTGGAAAGCTCGTCACCCATAGTCTCTTTTACACTCCTGAAAGACGGGTGTAATTTTCTAATAAATTACTGCTTTCCAATAGAGAGAACTATCAATGCACGTATGTAAGGAACAAGTAACCTGCAGTGCTGGAGTTCTTAGGGGTGAGGTGAGGGTGTTTATTCCTCAGATTTTTGGGAAAGCTCAGTTTCCTTAGGAAGACAAGGAATGTTTTTCAAAGGAATAGCATTCTTCCTTCTCCTCCTCCAACTTCTTAACTCTTTCCTTCAAGTCCTGAAGTGGGATTAATGTACTTTTTTTGCTTTAGGGCCAAAGCTAATTACCAAAGGTTGCTGAAGAACAAGAGGCTCTAAGTATTCAGCTGTCATAATGGATAGCAGTTTTTAACAATTGTAAGCCCCAAATGGTGAAGTGGGGGTGGGTTGACAGGATATGAAGGGAAGATGGCTTCATTCAGTGCGAGGCCATTGACAGGCCAAAAGGGACCCAGGCAGGTAAGGGCGGGGGACTCTCGTACCATAAATACACATTTGATTCAAGGTCTTTGCCTCATCAGCCTTTCTCAGGGGTGTGGGGCTGTTTCAGGCAGTGAATGTCTAATTGCCACCCAGCTGCCTCTGGGGTGCCCGTGATGGATGGATCAGAAACATCAGTGCAAAAGGTTGCATCACTCAGTCATCACTGCTTTGCATGCTCCCCTCATCTCAATTCCCCAATCCCTGGCCCTCCATCTTAGCCGCTAAAAGAGGAATCCCCCACCTTCACCTCCATCCATGTAGCATAAATTTGGGAATTGCTGGTCAGAAGATGGGCCTATCACAGGAAGGTTCAGAGGAACGGTGGGGAGGATGGTGAGACTGAGGAGAGAATTTATGAATTTATTCATGGCCTGCTGCCTACTCAAACCAGCTCTGTGTGGAATATGAATTCACCAAATGCTTACAACATTGTTGTTTCCTTTAAAAAAATGAACTTGTGGTCAAGATTCTTATTTAATACAATACACATTTTAACCAAATACTCCTTCCTTTCTTCTTTCCTTCCTTCCTTCCTTCCTTCCTTCCTTCCTTCCTTCCTTCCTTCCTTCCTTCCTTCCCTCCCTTTCCAGGATAAAGGAAAATATTAAATTAACATTAGTAGTTCAACCTCACTATAACTCAGGGAGGAAAAAAGAATATTGCTTTTGTTCGTTCTGCAAGCAGAGGAGGCTGCCATCTGAGAGAGTTGTTGCCATACTAAAACACCAATATGGTAAAAATATCAAATCCAAATTGATTATCAATTTTAATGTGAAAGAAAAAGAAAATTAATAAGTAGGTGGTAACGATGCTAATTTTTCTATAGCTAATTTAATTGATATCACATTTCTATTCCAGCCTCATCCAATTTTAGACCATGGTTCCTGCCACATCACTCAAAATCCACACATGGTCAAAAGGTCATACACACTGCCATTCAATGTAAGATAAAAAAAATAAGTTGGGAGTTCAACAGGAATAATTTATCACCACACTCTGGGATTTCCTTGTAAGGAATTAGCAAATATAGCACATACTTGTCCTTGCGGTTATCATGGCAACATTGCACAGCCAATAGAACCAAAGGCCATGGTAAGATCTAATATGATCAATAAGGCACAATTTCCTTTATTGATTTCTGTGGGGAGACTCATTAGCTCAAAGCACTTGCACATCCTTAGTGTCATATATTGTGAGACAAATACTAGCTGGAAAGGGTTGAAGATACTTATAGGTGTGCCTGAAATTGCATAGCAATAGAAGGTGGTGTATAGGTTTCCTGATCAAGATGGACAACAATTATTTGGCTTTAGGTGGGACTGAACCATCACCTATTCAAGATGTCTTTTTCTGATCTCCACAACAAGCAGGGAAATCACAAACTCCTAAATTACTCTTGGGAACTCGCCACTCCAGCATGAGACTTGATTCCTTTTTTCCAGCAACTCTCAAATGCACATTGGTCCCTGACTCACCCTTCTTTGTATTATGCTCATTTAGACTGGAATTTTCCCAACATATTTCAGGTGCTTTGCAGAAACAGAAAGCTGTACAAATTGAGCTGACAATGGGGGCAACCATCAAACAATGCTTCAGCAGCCACACTTGATGACTAGAGGATGAACGTAATCAACCAATGGTGCTCTTTGCAGCACTGGTGTTGCTTCAACATAAAGATGAATAATGACCTCCAAGTTTGTTTGTTTATTGCATACATTTATATGACTCTCCTACTCCACAAATTCTAGGTGGATTATATTATACTGGTAATACCATAAAATATCACTACTCATACATCATGCCACTCTACATGCTGCACCCTCCCTCCAGACAGATGCCTCCAATTTAGTCACACTCTTCAATTAAGGTTCACAAGAAGAGAACAGTTTCCACTGTCTTCCAAAATGTTAGCAAGGAAGGATTCGTTGTCACCTCGGGGCAGGCTCTTCCAGAATAGGGGAGTTGCTGCTCAGTGGCCTTGTTCTCGGGCAACCTCCAAACTTTAGTGGGTGTGATTTTCAGGTCTCGGACAACTTGATGTGGCCAGTTCATCATCACCAGCTTCTCACCACCAATTCACCTCTGCCAACTTGCCACGACAAAGTCGTTGCAGGAAGATTCAACAAGGTCAATTCGCCACAGGGACAAGTCGCCGTGGGTAGCTGGAGGGAGAGTTGGGTGGGCAGGCAAGCAATGGATGGCAGAGCACAGAATGGCAGAGCCTAGGATATTTTATGGGGCCACAGGTGCAAATCATGGCCTGGAGCTCGATGCGCCAACAGCAGGGGCAATGAGGGTTGTGAAAATGGAAGCCCCCCAGCTGCCACTGCTGCTGCTGCATCAAACTCCAGGCCATGATTGTCATCTGTGCCACCCATAACATATCCTAGGTTTTCCAGGAAGGCATATACTTCCCAGTTGAGACCTACTGATCGACAAGACCA
Source organism: Naja naja (assembly GCA_009733165.1). Lineage (NCBI taxonomy): Eukaryota > Metazoa > Chordata > Lepidosauria > Squamata > Elapidae > Naja > Naja naja. The sequence continues at coordinate 152,331,848 of CM019149.1, read as the reverse complement.
ATGGATATTGCCTCCATACCATGCTCAGCCTCAACAGCACCTGGAATGCATCCAGAAAACCTGCTTCATCCAGGATCCCCACAGCTGCTGTCCCACCTTCTCCTCAACAAGCTATGCTAAAATGGGAAGATTGGAGACATCATTGTTGATGTGGGCTGGTTTAAGGGAAATACCCTGAGAAAAGGATCACCTCTCCCTCACAGAATTATTTCTACTGCCTGAATTCGGCATCTCATCTCCTTCCTTGGCAATCAAAATCAATGAAGGTGAGGATCAAGCTCACAGGGGCAGGGCATATTTTACAGAGAATGCTGCCAATTGCTGAGAGATCATAGGTTCATATAAATCCCAGGGGTCTTTGTAAGGTATCAGCCCTGTCATAGCTTCAGCTCAATCAGCCTCCTAATCCTCCAATAAATTATTAGTGTTTTTGTTTATAAGGAGCTTGGCAGAAAGATCCCTATAGCCAGTGGGCAGTCTCCCTGGCCTGTTGCTCCCTAAGAAAGAGAGAATAACCAAAACAAGTGACAGCCGCTTGGATGGCAATATGCAACCCTAAGTATAAAGAAGTGTGCTTTGCTCTTCTTTCCACAACACCCAAAAGTGTTGTACCCATGTTTAGTAATATTAATTCCTTATCTTTTCCTTGCGGAGTTGTAGATGTCCATGGACTTACATTAATCACAGTGTGCTACAGATGAACCAATGGCTGTCCCTTTTTCAGACATCATAGCACCACTTCATGGTAATTGCATTATTCTTGCTTTGACCTTACCCTGCCAGCTCAAGTGTCAGCAGGCATCTGCTGGCATCTGCAATTTCAACCCTGCAAGGGATAACCAACTACCAAAGTAAGCATCATATTTGTAGAGGAACCACTATCCATGTTTATTGGTAATTACGTTCTGAATACCTGTAGGGAATTCAAGCCATTAAGCCCTCAGAAAATATAAGGTCATTTTCAAAGCACAGGTAAATGACCTAGGTCTCATGCACACAGAACCCCAGGTTAAGTAGAAGGGCCAACGCTACTGTTTTCATTTGTGACAATTTGTTAAATAATGTTATGAACACTGCTAACATATATCATATTGAGCAAAACAGGTATGGGTGTTCTTTAAAGAAAAAAAACTGGCTTTTCATGTGCTTACTGTTATGTATGTAGGTTTAAAAGTTATTGGTTTATTTTGAACTGTTCTTGTAAAATGTCAAATGGGATTGGTTTAAATAGTGCAGGAAAAACCCTGCACTCCCATTGGCTGGCAACTACGGCTGCTGGCTATAAGAAGCAGCCGTAGCCCAGCCAAGTGGGGTCCATTCGAGCTGTAGTCACTTAATAAACTCTTCACTGAAGCTCTTCGCATCTGACTCTTCATGCAAGCTTAACACTTACCTATGATTAACTGAATCTTGATTACCTTCATTACCTATGAATAACTGAATATTGATTTACTGGATTAACTCATTTACCCTGACACAAATCCAACCCCTAACCTTACCCTAACTCTAACAAGAATAAACTTAACCTTAAAATTAACCCCATTTTCATTTCCATTATTTTATTGCAGCCCGAAAAAAGTCCGAATGAAAAGTTGTAATGTTCTCTTTCCTTTCAGAGCATTTAACAATCTATCCTAACACCAGTTCTCAGCCCTGACTCCAAGGAAACCCAACCCTAATCCTATCCCTTTGCAAATGAAAAGGATACTAGGGTTAGGGTTAGGTCTCCTCAGAGTCAAAGCTCACAAATGGTGCTAGGAATAAATTCTTACAGGTTATCAAAGAAAAGGAAAACCTAACTTCACCCTTAACCCTAAACCTAAGTCTAGTTTCATTTTCAATATGAAAGGAATTTTCCTATGCATTTTAATGCAATCCAGATAAAACATACAACAAAAAGATGACAGGTTCCCTTTCCTTTGAGAACCTCCAAGAATCTCAGCCTAATACCAGCCTAACACATCTTTTTTTGGACCACTGTTAAGTGCAATTGAAAATCCCATTGATAATGAAAATGACACTAGAGTTAGGGTTAGGTCATGGTCAGGGGTGGGATTCTACCAGTTCGTACCTATTCGCTGGAACCAGTTGTTAACATTTTAAGCAGTTTGGAGAACTGGTTGTTAGAAGAAATTACTGGCCTAATCCTGTAAGGAAGGCAGGAAGGAAACATTCTGGTGTTGCTTACAGAAACTGCCTCTCTGTTAACCCTTATTACATTCTTGGCAGGACTAGACTTCCTGTCTCAGGAACCTCTCTGGAGTTTTTTCCCCCTCCTTTGCTGGTACTTTGCTTGTGTGGAGTGACCATTCAAAGTTACAATGGCACTGAAAAAAGTGACTTATGACCATTTTTCACACTTACGACTGTAGCAGCATCCCCACCGTCACGAGAGGCCAGGCGAGGAGATGCGTGCCTCAATGTGAGTGATATTGAGTTGGCCACACCCAGCCAATAACATGACCACCAAGCCATGTCCACCCAGTCACATGACCCCTGTTAAGTTTGCATGAAGAGACAGACGCGGAGTGCTTCAAGCTCTTAGTTTATTAGTGACTACAGCTCAGAACGGACCCAATTTGGCTGGGCTGCGGCTGCTACTTATAGCCAGCAGCCGCAGTTGCCAGCCAATCAGAGTGCAGGGTTTTCCCGCACTTTTTAAACCAATCATTTCCAACATTTTACAAGAACAGTTCAAACTAAACCAATGACTTTAAACCTACATACATAACAACCACCAAGCCACGCCCACCACTAAGCCATACCCACACAACCGGTTGTTAAAAAATTTGAATCCCACCCTGGTCATGGTTATATGTCTTTGGAGTCAGGGCTGAAAACTGGTGCTAGGCATCAATTCTTAGAGGTTCTAAAAGGAAAGGGATCATTGCAATTTTTTGTTCAGATTTGTCTGTGTACCAGAATAAAATACATGGGGAAATCCCTTTGCCAATGAAAACAAAATTAAGTTAGGGTTAGATCTCCTTAGACTCATGGCTGAGAATTCATGTTCGGGTTAGATTCTTAGAGGTTCTCAAAATAAAGTGTACTTAACAGCTCTTTCTTCGGACTTTTTTTGTGGGCTGCAGTAAAATGCATGGGAAAATCCCATTGACAGTTTAACTGAAACTAAGGTTAAGGTTAGAGTAAGGCCGGGGTATCAATCTCAAGGCCCATCTCCAAATTTACGACAGATTTTGTTTGAACTTCTTTGTGGAGCACAGTAAAATACATGGGAAAATCCCATTGCAAAAAAAATGAAAATTGGGTTAGGGTTACGTTTCCTTGGAGTCAGAGCTGAGAACTGATGTCATGGATAGATTCTTAGAGGTTTTAAAAGAAAGAGAACATAGCTTTTTGTTCTCATTCTTTCTGGACCACAGGAAAATCCCATTGACAATAAAATTGAAACTTGGGTTAGGGTTAGAGTTAGGTCTCCTCGGAGTCTGGACAGAAAACTGATGTTGAAGATAGGGGAGAATTTGCTAAGGAAAGTGAACATGACATGTTTTTGTTTGAACTTCATCCTGTAAAATACCTCAGAAAATCCATTGCCAAGGAAAATAAAATTAGGATTAGAGTGATGTTTATGAACATGAGCAGTGTTTTGTTCTTCTTTGTGAGCCACAATAAAATAATATGGGAAAATCCTTTTGCCAAATAAAATGAAACTAGGGTTAGGGTTAGGATAAGTTTAGGTTTCCTTGGAGTCAGAGCAAAAACTGATGTCAGGGGTAGATTTCTGGAGGTTCTCTGAGGAAAGAGAATGCGATAGCTGTTCATTTATACTTCTTTGTGGATCACTGTAAAATTTGCAGAGAAATTCCGTGGCCAGTGGAAATTAAAGTAGGGTTAGGTTAGGGTTAGTTCTCCTTGGAATCACAACTGAAAGCTGATGTCAGGAATAGATTCTCTAAGGAAAGTGAAGGTGAAAGTTTTTTTATTCAGACTTCTTTGTAGACCAAAGTAAAATATATTGGAAAATCCCATTGCTAAAGAAAATTAAAGAATATTGGATGCGCCTGCTCAGAAAGCAGTTCATGGACATGCACTGTGGTTACTCTATCCCCTAGTTTTCCTAGACTAATCTCCCACCTTTCATTCACCCACTTAAAACATACAGTATCATCTCTATCTACTGTGCTGCTCCACTTGTGATTTCACCTTGTTCTCCATTCTTTGTTCCATTTTGTCTAATAATGCACCTTACAGAGCACCCAGCACTAGGGACAACCATCTCCCACATACCTCCAGATGTTTTTCAGTAAAAAATGCATCCAGAAAACGGGGCTTATTTACCGGTGGCTTTAACAGCAGTGGGAGTTATCTCAGTTTTAACATTTTGTATGCTACTCAGAAATCTTCTAATGGGTAAAGTTTAACTTGATTTTCTTAAAAGAATTGTGTCATATCTTGAATGATTATCAAAACATTAAAAAATAATAATTTCAGATAAGTGGATGTCCCCCTTCCATTCTCTTGCTTTTGTTAGAAAAAAATAAAGATGTTTCTGTGACTTTATAACCTTTTGGTTTTGAATTAAGGGAAGTTTTGCACATTCTCTTTCCTGCTGACTCTGATTCTAAGAAGTGCTCCTGGCCTGCAAAGCAACATTTGGCAAGCATGCAAAGCATGATAATTTTCTCATTTAAGCACCTCCAGAAAGCAGCCTGGCTTTTCAAGAGTGCTTTATACCTAAGCAAAGTGAGAAGGGATGCCAGGTCTATGCATATCCTCCAATGGCGGGAAATCACTGCCCAAATAATGAAAAGACAGCTGTGCCGTGTTTGCTCCTGGAAACAACCACACAGGAATGCACATTTCTAATGCGATTTTCACTTTTAAACAAAACAACACTGCTTCTGGAATCTAGTACAGTTAAATGATTCCTTTGTATCAGTTCACTGCTTTAGGCAGTGTCCAATAGGCATTTGTGCATAACGTTCTGAGAGTGAGATGGGCAATATTTAATTTAGATAGAGATATGTTAATGATAGATAGATAGGCAGGCAGGCAGGCAGGCAATACTTAGGGAGAGAAAGAGATAGATAGAATCACCGAATCATAGAGCTGGAAGGGACCTTGGAGATTCCCTGCTCAAGACAGAAATCTGATATATGATTTGATAAAGAGATATAGAGATAGATAGATAGAAAGATAGATAGATAGATAGATGATAGACAGATGATAGACAGATAAGTGATAGGTAGATATGATGGTTGGATAAATAAATGGATGGATAGATAATAGATAGATAGATAGATAGATAGATAGATAGATAGATAGACAGACAGACAGACAGACAGACATAGACATAGATAGATGATAGATAATAGAGAGATACAGATACAGATGATATGGTAGATAGAGACAGAGAGAGAGAGAGAGATTCTACCAGTTCACACCTATTCTCTAGAACTGGTTGTTAACATTCTAAGCAGTTTGGAGAACTGGTTGTTAGAAGAAATCACTGGCCTAATCTTGTGAGGAAGACAGGAAGGAAACATTCTGGTGTTGCTTACAGAAACTGTCTCTCCATTAACCCTTATTACATTCTTGGCAGGACTAGACTTCCTGTCTCAGGAGGTTTTTCCTTTGCTGGTACTTTGCTTGTGTGGAGTGACCATTCAAAGTTACAATGGCACTGAAAAAAGTGACTTATAACCATTTTTCACACTTATGACTGTTGCAGCATCCCCACAGTCATGAAAGGCAGGCGAGGAGATGCGTGCCTCAATGTGAGTGATATTGAGTTGGCCATGCCCAGCCAATAACATGACCACCAAGCCACGTCCACCCAGTCACATGACCACCAAGCCACACCCACCAACTAAGCCACGCCCACAGAACTGGTTGTTAAAAAAATTGAATCCCACTCCTAGATAGATAGATAGATAGATAGATAGATAGGTAGGTATGTAGGTAGACAGACAGACAGACGATGGATAATAGAGAGAGATACAGATACAGATGATATGGTAAATATATATATATATAGAGAGAGAGAGGTAGAGAGATAGACAGCAGATATCCTGTAGTGCCAGAGGTTGGCACAGAATATTCTGCCATCAGAGAAACACGTGTCATCACTTTGTATTGTGTCATAGAGTAATTTGTTGAGCAACATGAGAGTTAGTAAAAAAAGGGGGGGGGATAGAAACAAAACAAGGAGGGAGGGAAGGCATTAAAATCAAAGAGCAAAATATAGATAGGGAAAAAAGTGCCAATGCTGAGAACCTTTATTAATTAGGTGGGTCAGGCATATTGTGGAAATAAGATTTGGTGGATCAAAACATTTCTCCCCCAGAGAGCCATACGGGCAAAATATTTGTCCCACTTTGGAATATGTGATAGGCATCCTAGCAGGAGACCAATTTATCTTGTCTGCTAATGCTAGCATACCATTACAACTGAAGCCTCTATGGGATTCAAGGATGGGGTCACCATTTGTGATTGACAAGCAGATCTTTGATTGTTTTGCAAGTTGGGACACTTAATGAGCAGCCCTGCAAAATGGGCCATTTCTCTAAAATCCTTGTGGCTTAAATATCAAAATAATGAAGTCATGAATTACAAATCACCAAGTCATGAATTAAAGAATAACCTGGGATCCTCAGTATCTGTGGTGATGAGAATTCAGATTTAAACAGGGCCCAGAAGAACGAGCACTGTGGGGCCAAGAAAAATAGGAAGATTAAGACTCTTATTCAGGCAAGGTTACCTTCCCACAGTAGATAATTCATTTGCAGATTTTATTTAATTTCCATTTGTTTAACTTCCACACCACATAAAAGGAATTTCTGGCTGCTATAGAATTGGTGGTAAGAACATAATTCCAATTCAAGGGTTCAACATTTATGCATTGACTTCTATATTTCAGTACCTCTAGAACAGGGTTGTCAAACTCGATTTCATTGTGGGCCGCATCGGGGTTGTGTTTGACCTCTGGGGGCTGGGTAGGTGTGGCCAGGGTAGGCGTGGTCAGCTCGGCATCACACATGTTGAGGGCACCTGTGGTGGCCTGGGGGGGGGCTGGGGGGGATTATCCTGCAGCCGTCCGCCAGTGAAAGAGCTCGGGTGGGCTGCGTGCCAGTTTGCACTGGCAGAGGCACCACAGGCCAGTCCTTTGCTGTTTCTCAGGCAGCCCCACGGGCCAGATCTAAGCACCAAATGAAGTCCAACGCCTCTGGAAGAATTCAAAATATGGCTGAGAATTTGGCATCTGAGGTTGCACAAAGTACTAATCATTGATTAGAGAATGTGTTACTGAAATAGTACCAGAGATGAGCTGCAAAAATCTAGATGACCACTAGATAACAAAAAAGAGAATGAGTCTTCTTCATCTCTTTGGGGTCTTCTCTTTGTCATCCAGCTTTTTCCTTATCTAGCACAATCCACCGACTCAACCAACATGCAAATTTCAAATGTTAGTATGTTAAACACAGAAACGTGGTTTATATTGCACAGGCAAGAGATTGCGTGAGTGAGTGAGATGTGTGATGCCAGAATGCGTTTTGTTTTAACTTAATTACTTTTGTAATCTCAACTGTTCCTGTTAGCTGATGGCCTTAGTGTGGTGTGTGAACTAAGCCAGTTTGGCTTATTCAACAAATCATGGTTTAAAAACAAGAGATTAATTCAGCCTGTGAGTCTGGCATTCGTTCCTTGCAAAAATGGACATCTGTGTAAGTCAAGTTTTCTTTTATTGTTCTAGCAATACAGTTTGATGACAAGCAGGGTAATTTTCTCTAGTGTTAATTAAGCAATTAGGATTTGAAATCTGTAGTAAATTCCTCAGAAATAGTAGCTTTAGATCTATCTTCCACTCGTCCCAGTTCTATATAATTATTACAGATAGAATTGAAGGAGGAGTGACAGAAACTGGGGTGGAGTTTTTTTTTTTAATTACATTTATATGCCGCCCTTCTCTGGAGACTCAGGGCGGCTTACAATTTTTGGGATACAGCCCAGTGTGCTCAGCAATAGCCTTCATTCCATTGTATATGCCTGCTTATTACTAAGCAGCATTTTTACAAGGTCAGCTAATTGCCCCCAACAATCTTGGGTCCTCAATTTACCTACCCCGAGAGGATGGAAGGCTGAGTCAACCTTGAGCCTGGTGGGATTCGAGCCTACAGCAGTTGTAGGCAGCTGGAACTTAAGTGCAGGCAATTAACAGCCTGAGCCACCAAGGCTCTTAAAAGAGTTAAAAGAGTGATCAGCCAAGAATCTCTACAAAGCCACAAGCAAACTAAGCTCAACCTCCCTTGAATTCTGTGGGCCCTTATCTAAGTCCAAGCAGGTGCTACCATTAGTTGAGAATATTCCTGTGCATAGGTATGAATAGCAATAAATCAGTTTAAATGGAAGATATATGGACCTGATCTTTCACACCTGACAGGAATAGACTGTGTGCTATATAAGCTATTTTTATAGCTTGGGGAAATTTATATTGTGTTGTTATGTTATGTTATGTTATGTTATGTTATGTTATGTTATGTTATGCTATGTTATGCTATGTTATGCTATGTTATGCTATGTTATGCTATGCTATGTTAATATGTATATTATGCTCATGTTTTATTGTTTCATTGAACTTAAACATAATTGTAAATTCACATGTATATATATTAAAAATGGATTGTTTTCAGATTGTCTTTTTAAAATGGATTGTTATAATTTGCCTGGGGAATTGAAGAACAGCCTACAAATAACGTAATAAATCAGCATGAAAACCAAATCCTAATGCTTTGAATCTCAGGATGGGGCCCCAGAGATGAAGGGATGCAACCATATTTTTAAGAGAGGGCTTCTCAAAGCAGAAGCAGATAGTTGACTGGTGATTCCCTTTGGTTCCATGAAGCACTGTGCACTGGGGCATCATCTCTATTAGATGGGTGCAAGAGCACCTTGCCATTCTTCACTCTCCATGTTGCAGAAGGAAAATCCGTGTCTGTGCACACAGAGTGGTGCAAATACTTCCCTATCTCTCTCTCCTCCCCATGCACATGCATGCACGCACACACACACACACTTATCCATCATAATGATGGCCATTTGGTAAGCGCCTTTATAAAGGTTAAAGCAGCCCTGGGTTTCCCTTGCTGCAATAGGGAAGCACAATTCCAGTGGGGCAGTATGAAGATGCACAAAGAAAATATTAGATGCCACAGCCCAGGGATTTTGAAAGCAGGATCTAATAAGTTTCAAAGACTGCTTTCTAGGACCAGTCATTGTTCTGGGAACAACATGCCCAGGGGTGGGATTCAAATTTTTTAACAACTGGTTCTGTGGGCATGGCTTAGTTGGTGGGTGTGGCTTGGAGGTCATGTGACTGGGTGGATGTGGCTTGGTGGTCATGTTATTGGCTGGGCGTGGCCAACTCAATATCACTCACATCGAGGCACGCATCTCCTCGCCTGTGGGGATGCTGCAACAGACGTAAGTGTGAAAAATCATAAGTCTTTTTCAGTGCCATTGTAACTTTGAATGGTCACTCCACACAAGCAAAGTACGAGCAAAGGAGGGGGAACAAACTCCAGAGACGTTCCTGAGACAGGAAGTCTAGTCCTGCCAAGAATGTAATAAGGGTTAACGGAGAGGCAGTTTCTATAAGCAACACCAGAATGTTTCCTTCCTGCCTTCCTTACAGGATTAGGCCAGTAATTTCTTCTAACAACTGGTTCTCCGAACTGCTTAGAATGTTAACAACCGCTTCTAGCGAATAGGTGCGAATCTGTAGAATCCCACCCCTGAACTTGCCTCCAGAGGTTGTGAATGCTCCAACACTGGAAGTTTTTAAGAAGAGATTGGATAACGATTTGTCCAGTGGTGGGATTCAAATTTTTTTACTACCGATTATGTCGGCGTGGCTTGGTGGGCGTGGCAGGGGAAGGATACTGTAAAATCTCCAGTCAGAGGTGGTATTTGCTGGTTCTCTGAACTACTCAAAATTTCTGCTACCGGTTCTCCAGAACTGGTCAGAACCTGCAGAATACCACCTCTGGATTTGTCTGAAGTGGTGTAGGGTTTCCTGCCTAAGCAGGGGATTGGACTAAAAGACCTCCAAGGTCCCTTCCAACTCTGTTATTCTATTCTATTCAAGAGTCTGAAAGTGAAAACCATCCTGGAAGAATGCAATGGAAAAGCCACTTCTACATCGTGCAGGAAAAACTGCACCAATGTGTCCATGTACAGCCCACTACCTGGTGACAGTACTTAAGCTTGGTTTTTATCAGTAAGGGCCAGGGGTGGGATTCTACCAGTTTGCACCTATTCTCTAGAACCGGTTGTTAACATTCTAAGCAGTTCGGAGAACCGGTTGTTAGGAGAAATTACTGGTCTAATCCTGTAAGGAAGGCAGGAAGGAAACATTCTGGTGTTGCTTACAGAAACTGCCTCTCTGTTAACCCTTATTACATTTTTGGTAGGACTAGACTTCCTGTCTCAGGAACATCTCTGGAATTTTTTTCCCCTCCTTTGCTGGTACTTTGCTTGTGTGGAATGACCATTCAAATTTACAATGGCACCGAAAAAAGTGACTTAGGACCATTTTTCACACTTACGACTGTTGCAGCATCCCCACAGTCATGAGAGGCCAGGCGAGGAGATGCGTGCCTTGATGTGAGTGATATTGAGTTGGCCACACCCAGCTAATAACATGACCACCAAGCCATGTCCATCCAGTCACATGACCACCAAGCCACGCCCACCACCTAAGCCACGCCCACAGAATCGGTTGTTAAAAAATTGAATCCCACCCCTGGTAAGGGCTCTTTGAGAACTTTGGAGAAACTCTCAATCCATTTAACTTTGTGAGATATCCTACCAATCCAAGGTCACTGAGCCTGGGCTTTCTACCTTCTGGCCTGTGCTTTATTAATAACATCAGTTATAGTGCAGGATGTATGCTAAGTGGGGAGAGATGGATATTTAGCATATGAAGAAGTCGACAGAAAACTAGAAAAGTCCAACACAGATCAGGACAATCAAGACACAAATCATGAAGCAATTCCAATGCTGTCAACATATCTTTTTCACATTCAAAAGGGAAATGTATGAGAAAATAAAAAGGATACCCATGAGATCCCCGATACCAGGAGTCCTTGCATAAACTGTCCTGCACAGACTAGAACACAGTGCATTTCAAAACTACATATCTAAATTTTGGTGTCTCTATGTGGATGACACATCTGTCATCATCAAAAGAAATGCACTGGAAGACTTTCATACCCTACTGAACTCCGTCTTCCCAGATATACAATTCACAATAGAGGAAGAAACGGCTAGAAAATGCCCATGGTTAGATATGCTTGTCAACAGGCAGGAAGATGGAAGCCTAAAAATCACGGTTTATCGCAAGATCACCAGCGCTCCACACATCCTTAGCTTCAACAGTAACCATCCACTGTCACACAAAAAGAGTTGTGTCAGAACAGAATATGGCAGGGTGAGACCCTCCCTGTAGTACCCAGCAAGCTAAACAACTGTGGAACAGATACCTATGTGAACAATTCAGGCAGAATCTGTACACACAATCATTTATTACAAGGTGCCTGTGCAACGCAAGGAGTGAAAGGAAGAAATAAGGTAGAAGATCAACTACACCCTGCCATACATTGGAAGCAGTAGTACACAGCTTGCGAGACCTGCAAGTGGGCATCACACACCACCCAGAGGCTACCATACGAGGACAAATCATGCATTGCAAGGATCACTTGGAAGTGGGAGATACTTTTAAGATAATCTACCGGATTCCCTGCATGGATTGCCCTGTGACTAGGGACCGACAGGGAGGAAGCTAACCACCAGATTGCAACAACACAAGCGAGCAGTAAGATGAAGAGACTCAAACTCATCGGTAGCTTCACACTGCAATGAACAAGGAAATACATTCAGTTTCACAGCTACTAAGACTGTTGGCCGAGCAGGTACAAAGGTAGCCAGTGAAATTATTGGGGCCTGGGAAACGGGCCCCTTAACAGCCAACAGGAGTATTGTTTTAGCACCAGTTTATTAGGTACTTAGGAGCCAAGGACTTGGCAACAAAAGGAAATAACAGCCAACGACTTAATAGCCATCAACATCCCAATCAACAAATAAAAAACCCCACACACAACCAGCACCACATAAATATTGCACATAGAATAGCCCAAAGCACACAATCCATTAGAGAGAAGTTCCCTGAGGATGGGCTCCAGCATGAATCTGAAAACTTGGAAGACTAAACCTCCAATCCCAGTGACTGACCTAGATTGGATCCTGCAACATTATCTTGGGATATATATATTTGCCTTCATTTGAATCAGTTATAATCCCTTCCTTCTGCTCCAAGTCCCTCCTAAGTAATAGTTCATTTCATTCTAATAAAACCAAGGATATTTCTTCTCTTCAATCTAGATCTTTATTAAGTAGTGGTCAAACCCCACCCCAGATGCAGGATAAAATTGATTTCATCTTGCTAGACAGACCTCATTCTACCCCACTCCACCCCATCCCACCTCTGATGTTTCCCTCTCCCTCTTACTGCCTTCATGGCATTAATGAATACAATTTTGTGGATATTTTCTTGTGGGGAGGTTGTATTTGTACATCTCTTTGTGTACATGAAATATAAAGGTCATTAATATCAGATTATATATCAATAGTTCGGCTTCTCATGCAGAATCTTAGATACTGTGGGTTCTGTTGTTTTTTTAAGAATATTTCTGTAAGACAAAAAAAGGCATAAGCTTAGGATTTAACCATTTAGGATCCTTCTTTCCCAAAAGTACTTTTTCAAAAGGCAACTGGACTTCCTTAAAAACGTTTCACTTCTCATCCAAGAAGTTTTTTTCAGCTCTAACTGGTGGGGAATAGAAGGATTTATATTCTTTGGATATTCTTTGAAAGAATATAAGAAGCTTTTTAGATGAGAAATGAAACATTTTCAAGGGAAAAACCCCAAGACAATCCAGTTGCCTTTTGGAAAAAGCACCTTTAGGACAACCATGACCTGAATGATTAAGAATCTCCATGGACATTTAGGATCCTTTTACTTATTTCTAATGAAAAGGAACCAACTTAATTTTGCATCCAGTCCTGATCCGCCATGAGGAGCAGCCAGATAAAACAGAAATAGATTGCAGAAGTTCAAACTTGAAAATTGCAAACATACAGCCACATGTGTAATTGATATGGGGTAGGAAACCCAAGAGAGAAAGATGAATATTAGTGGCCATACAGAATTGTAAACCATGCAGGCTGCTATCTTATTGCACACCTGTCCCCCTGCACACTGATCCCTGTACACATCCTATCTAGATTTCAATTTGTTGCAGACAGTGTTGCAGGCTATAATTGTGCCTGCTGCTTAGCTTAGCTATCTCATGCTGTACCCAACCTGTTCTCCAGGAAATCAAGGTGACTCACATAGGACTTTCTTGTTGCCTTTGATTCCCACAAACATCCCTGTGAGGTGGGTATCTTTGGCTGAAAGGCCAAAGATGACTGGGGCTTCAACGGTTGAGAGCGGGCTTGGACTTGCTTTTCCACAGTCCTGGTCCATGATCCACTACTTTAATCACATTGGATCTCTTTTGCGTTGCAGTCCACCAAATTCATCAGTGGGTCTGCTGCACATAAGGCACATTCAGAGCCTTGGACATATAGGAAGAAGCTGGTAAGCACAACCTACAGTCTTTCTGTTGCACAAAACAAAGGCAGTTCTAAGGAAAGCCCACCCAACACTCCCTTTCTGATCAGAGAAAGGATTCCCTTGGCGCTTGAGCTAACGTGAGCCTTTTCCTTGAGGTCTCTGGCTATCTGCCACATTGCCTGGATACCCCCACCCAGGCGTCCTGCTAATTAGCAGGGGTTCCACTTCCAGAGGCCTCTCCTCTCCCCACTGTTCGGCTTCCTTCTAATTAATTCACTTGTGCTCCTCATTAGGATCAGCCTGCAGAAGACTTCCAATGCAGTCTTTCTCGTGGCCTCTGGGCTACAAAGGAAACAGCTTGACTGGCTGGCTGGTTAGAGCCTCCTTCCCCCCTCCGCTCCCACCCCCATCAAGCAAAGCCAGGGAGAGGGAAGGAGGGGAAAGCAATTGTCTTTAGCCAAGGTGGAGCTGAAGATCAGAGCATCGATCCTATGACAATCCCCTCAAATATATTCTGCTCAGCCATTGCACCGAGGATAAGGGAGGGAGGCCAGCATAATTTGCTGCGCAAACATTGCCGGCTGGTTGGTTTTTTTTTCCTTCCCCTTTTAAGAATTGCATTGATCCTAGTCTATAAAGCATCCATAAATCCATCTAATATCCTAAGTTGATTGACTATTGCCCTTTGAAAATACTCCCGTGCAGGTTTTTAAATGATACTAATAAATTCCGTATACTGTTGCAAAAATGGGAGGAAGTGGGCCCTGCAAGTGGGTCAGCAACAGAAAGAGGGACCAGAAACATGGAGGGCAGTGTCTCAGAGTGGGAACTGTCCGATGCCCCCAAATCATGTAAAGAATCAACACAGCAAACCAAGGCAGGACAAAAACAAAGAAAGGATGGCAAGTTGAAGCGTAACAAAATCTCCCACATAAAGCACAGGAAAGAGATGCCAACACACACACACACACACACAGATGAAGCAAACAATGATTAGGTGAAAGAAAGACAAATGTTCACACATCGTTCAATAAGTAAGCAATTGCACAAAATAATTCACCCAAACGTCCCCCCAGAAAAATTTTTTTAATTCTGACAAGAAGCACAACAATTGAACCCCAGGCTGCATAGATATAAGAAATTAAACACTGCTCAACCGCGTGCATTGTTTACATGTACACGATTTGAGACAAAGTAGGATTTCACAAGGACAGCGGAGAGTAAAATAGAGAATAACAACAGGAGACAAGTGTGCACACTTGACACATACTGGCTAGTAGTGGCAAAGCCCTTAGTGACGGAGGAAAAAAAACCACACTTTTCTTTCTGACACAGGCAGAAGCTAGCACAACAATGGAGGCCCAGCCTACAAAGGGCAGGAGGAGATGTGAGATGCAGGACCACCCCTCATTTCAGTATAAAAAATCAAGTGGGCACTGCTTTCACGAACACAGAGAAATTATATCTCTCTGTCACCTAGCCCCGCCCATGGTGCACAACAATAAAACCTTGCATTTTTCTAGTCCTTTTTTTTCCTTCCTCTTCTTTTTTAATTGCCTACAAAAACACAGATTCTGATCCCTCCTGAAGGAGATCTAGCCTCCTGGGAATCCCGAGGGCAAAAGCTAAATTTTGCATAAAGAAGCGGTATTCAGCAAAGGCGGTAAAAATTCAAGAAAGATGGCAAAAGAGCAGCTCATAAATCAGCCGGCTTCTTCAGTTTGGGGAGAGATGGGCAAGTGAATGACAGCTGCTAGGGACAGAGGCATGTCACAATTGAGATGTATTGGAGTTTGTGCGTTGTTGCCTTCTGGGTGAAAACACCGCAAAGGAGTTCTCTGATACAGCACCGTTTTGTCACATGCCAGGGAACAAATCAATGTTAAAAGTTGTGTGGAGAGAAACATAAGATATTAAACAAGGTTGGGGGGGTGGGGGGGATAGGAATGGATGCAGAAAGTGTATGAGAATGCAAGCGAGCAGAAATTCTGAGATGAGGTTAGCACCTGCTTAGCTTACACTGTACGGTGCACAACCCTAGGAAGCAGCAACAAGGTGCTAAGTGTAAAGATTTAAATGCTGCATATTAAAATACATATTTATGCAAACACACAAACACATAGAAGTGAATTAACACTACGTCAATGCCCCAGCCCAAACTAATATCATCTGTGCAAGGATGACATCAGACTCCCAGACAGAATGGAGACAGGCAGAATTGTTCAGTCGTTCCTACAGGGGGAGTCCTTGTTTAGTGACTGCCTTGGACAGTTACGACGGTGATGAAAATGTAACTTTGCAACCAGGGCTCCCATGTATAACCTTGGCAGGTGGGCAAAGCAAAGGAAAGCTGAAGCAAGACTGTTTTGCTTAATGACTGAGTGGCCGGTCCCAATTGTGGTTGCTAAACAAAAGCTACCTGTACGTGCTCAGTATAAGGCAACCTTTCCCAGGCTGGCAGCTTTCAGATGTATTGAATTCAACCTGACACATCCAAGAGCTATTTTGGGTGGGGCTGATGGAAGTCTCTATTAAACCTGCTTAGAAGACACCAAGGTTTTTTGGGGGGAGTGAGGGACACATTTGTACCATCCATCTTTGGGATTTGCTAGAGGGGTGCGGTGGGCTAGAGGTGGAGCTTTCGCCTCACAATCAAGAGGCTGTGAGTTCAATTCTAGGTAGAGGCAGATATTTCTCTCTCTGGGCACGTTGAGAATATATCTGCTGAATATAACTCCGCATTGGCGACAGGAAGGGCATCCGGCCAGTAAACATTCAGTTCTATTCTGTTCAGAGGTGGTATTCAGCAGGTTCTGACCAGTTCTGGAGAACCGATAGTGGAAATTTTGAGTAGTTCGGAGAACCGGCAAATCCCACCTCTGACTGGAGGTTTTACAGTATCCTTCCCCTGCCATGCCCACCAAGCCACGCCCACAGAACTGGTAGTAAAAAAAATTGAATCCCACCACTGATCCAGTTGCCCAGACTCCACCCCGCAAGGGATCATCATATTTTTTTAAATATTTATTTGATTCGTCAATTGCTTACAAGATAATAAGTATAAGGATAAACATAGTTATGAATACATGAAATGGATACATATAAGAAAAATAAAAAGAAACAATAGGACAGGGATGGTAGGCACATTGGTGCGCTTATGCACGCCCCCTACAGACCTCTTAGGAAAGGGGTGAGGTCAATAGTAGACAGTCTAAGGTTAAAGTTTTGGGGTTTGGGGAAGAAGCCACAGAGTCAGGTAGAGTATTCCAGACATTGACCACTCTGTTGCTGAAGTCGTATTTCCTGCATCATCATGACGATGGTCTTTGGGATTTGCTAGCCACACAGCTCCACTTTAGCAAGTAGTTCCCTTCTTCATCAACTTTCCCATAGAAGACCCAGAAGAAGTTTCCAGTAGAGTTCTTCCTGCAGGAAGAAAATATGTATGTTCTGACCAGGCAGATTGATCGATTGATTATGAAATTACTAGTCTGCTTCAGAGGATTCTAAGCAAGTTTCTAAAAGCAGCGACAGCATAACCCAAAGCAATAGTACATCGAGTGAAACCAAAATATTTATATTATATTATTAGTCATTACATATCTGGTTCCAAGGACTTTTTCTTTTACCCAGGGCTACCACATATTTTTCAGGGTTTACATGCATTCAATGTCTATAGTCCAGAGCATAAATATGTGCATTTAATAGAATTGAAAGGGACTTTGGAGGTCTTCTAGTCCAACCCCCTGCTCAGGCAGGAAAACTGAGGATGCCAAACTCTGAGTAGAGATCCTGGGAAAGGTGTCAGAATAACAAAATAACACTTAGAAGGGACCTTGGGGGGAACCCTATATCATTTCAGAGAAATGGCTGTCCGGTCTTTTCTTAAAAACTTCCAGTGATTGAGCACCTAGAACTTCTGGAGACAAGCAGTTCCACTGGTTAATTGTTCTCACTGTCAGGAAGTTTCTCCTTAGTTTAGGTTGCTTCTCTCTTTGTTCAGTTTCCATCCATTGCTTGTTTGCCTTCTGGTGCTTTCCAACCACATTCTTTTTTATTTAATACTTGTTTATCAAACATATACATGTATGTGTGCTTCAGATCCAATTTAAAGAACCTTCCTTCCCTTCCCTCCCCCTTCCCCTTCCTTCCTTCCTTCCTTCCTTCCTTCCTTCCTTCCTTCCTTCCTTCCTTCCTTCCTTCCTTCCTTCCTTTGAATGCTGCAGATTAGAGAGAAAAGTAAGTCTTCTAGAAAAGGAACTGCAACATTTCCATTTAAAACTCACTCTGTTTATCTAATATCAAGCTTATAGCAACCGATAAAACCTGAACAGAAGGAAACAATGTAGAATAACATCCAAACTCACTTATTCACCACCCTTACAAGGGACATCAACATACACTGATGTGTATAATATATATATAATGTGTGTGTGTGTGTGCACGCGCACGCATGCGCACACACACACACACTGCAAATGTTTACTATCTGAGGCAGTCGCTAAACAAGGACTCTGTAGGAATGACTGAACTATTCTGCCTGTCTATATAATATTAATATTTTGGTTTTACTCGATATATCATTGCAGGGGTCTCATTCAAACTCAAGGACCGGGGCCTCAATCTGGGAAACAGCAAAGGACCGGCCTGCAGTGCCTCTGCCAGCGAAAAGGAGCTCGGAAGGGCCACACGAGCTCCGTTTTCACTGGCAGAGGGCTGCAGGAAGCCATCGTGGCTAAAAAAGAGCCTGGGTGGGCTGTGCACAGTCTCCCCAAGCTCTGTTTTTGCTGGAAGAAGGCTACAGGAGGCTGTTGCAGCTGAAAACAGAGCCCGGGAGGGCCGTTGTGGCCAAAAACAGAGCCTCAATGAGTGACATCAAGCTGGCCACGTCCTCACCACGCCCCTGGTCCCTCAAAGTCAAACACATCCCTGATGTGGCCCTCAATGAAATCAAATTTGACACCCCTGTGCTATTGCTTTGGGTCATGCTGTCATTAATATGCTGTCATAATACAATAGAAGGAAGATGCCAATGAACGGAGAAAGGCTGTATGTGTGTCTGTCTGTCTGTGTAAAATTTATGTGTTACCATCAAGGAGATTGATTGATTGAATGATTATGAAACTACTAGACTACTTCAGGGACTCAAAGCAGTTTATAAAAGCAACAACAGAATATGAAGTATGATTGGAGCTGCCGTCTCTCTATAAATACTGGTGGGGAGGTGTGATGTGCTGGCTCTGTTGTAAGCGGGTTAGTTGGCTGCGTTGTTATTCTTGATTGGTTGATGGAGTTGATGTTTGCAGATTGGTTGGCTTTTTCGTAAGACCCTGTGTGGCTGAGGTACTGTCTGTGTGTCTATCAGCCTTTTGTTGTAATGACCTGGGTAATGGGCTGTGTGATGACCTTCTGAATTCTATTGTTGTGACATCCTGGGTCTTGTGCTGTAATCTCCTGGGTCGTTGGCTGTGTTGTAACATCCTGAGGTTTTGTGGTATAACATCCTGAGTTCCATGATGTCATATCCTGAGCAGATGGCTGTGATGTAACATTCCGGGCTTTGGTTTGGCTCCGAGTTTGAGGTCTGGCTATGTGTTCATAGAGTGTGTGAGTTTGCTTAGTTTGGGGGTCAGAGGGTGTAGCAGCTGGTGATGCAGCCGTAGTCTGGTTTCTGGACAGTGGTTGTCTTTTGTCTATGGGATGGGTTTGGGTTTGAGTCTGGTGAGGGAGATTGGTGGTGGCATCATGTGTTGTTTTGGGTCCGGTGTTGGTTTTCGTGGCTGGGACTCGTTTGTTGATTAGGGCTAGTTTCCAGATGTCTGGTAGGTGGGAGGTATCGTCCCGTTTATTCATGTTATGGGATTGTTTCTCTGTTTTGATGGCTTCCCTAATTATTCTCTTGTTGAAGCGTTCAGTATTGGAGATTAATTTGGTTCCCTCAAAATCAATTTCATGTCCTGTGGCTTTAAGGTGCTGGAAAAGGGAGGAAGTATTTTCTTCTTTTCTGACTGTGTTCTTGTGTTCTGCGATGCGTGCATTTATTCTCCTGTTGGTTTGTCCAATGTATGTGGCTGGGCAATTTTTCATTGGTATTTCATAAACTCCTTGGTTTTCTAGATGGATCTTGTCCTTGGGGTTTCTTAAGATGTTGGCTATTTTTTGGTCAGTGCCGAAGACTGTCCTGATATTGTGTTTGTGGAGAATTTTGCTGATTTTATCTGTGGTGCCTTTGATGTAGGGGAGGAGGGCGATACCGTTATCCTGTTCTGTGTCTTAGCTTTTGGGGGGTGTCTCCCTTAGGGTTAGGTTGGTAATTGTGTTTCTTTGGAATCCGTTGGAAATTAATATGTTAGTGAGGGTGTGTAATTCTGTTCTCAGGTGGTCTTTGTCGGCTAGGCGTTTGGTTCTGGAGATGAGGGTCTCAGCTATGGAGTTGATCTGTGCAGGGTGGTGACAGGATTGTGCATTTAAGCAGCGGTTGGTGTGTGTTTTCTTCCAGTAGATGGTATGTCCTAGGGAGCCATTGGGTTTTTTGTAGATTAGGACATCCAGGAAGGGAAGTTGGTTGTTGGCTTCTGTTTCCATGGTAAATTTTGGGGTGAAGGCTGTTGAGATATGTGAGGAAGTTGTCCAGTTTTTCTTTCCCATGTGGCCAAATTACGAAAGTGTCATCTACATATCTAAGCCAGAGTTTGGGTTTGTGTTTGGATTTGTCTAGAGTGTTGGTTTCAAAGTGTTCCATGTATAGGTTAGTGATGACGGGTGAGAGGGGTGATCCCATAGGTGCTCCTTCTATCTGTTTGTATCTTTGTCCATTGTGGATGAAGTATGTGTTGGTTAGGCACTGGTTGGTCAGATCTAGGATGTGCTTAGGGGGGTTGTATTTGTTTTGGATAGCTGTCAAGGCTTCTTTAATAGGTACTTGGGTGAAGAGGGATATGACATCAAAGCTTGCAAGTAGGTCGCTGGGTTGTAGGTTTTGTTTCTTTATTGTTTCTATGAAGTGGAAAGAGTTTTGTGTGTGTGAGGTGATGGATTCTGTGTAGGGCTGGAGTTGTTTAACAAGAAATTTGGCAAGATTCTGTAGAGGTGAGCCTGTGGAGCTGACTATCGGTCTCAGTAGTGTTCCTTCTTTGTGTACCTTGGGGAGGCTATAGACCTTAGGACATCTGGATGATTTTTCTCTGGGGATGATTCTTTGCTGGATCTCTTCACTGATGGGTGAGGCTTTTTTTTTAGATTTGGTAGTTTTTCCCAGGTAGGTGGTGGGATCTGTATTTCGAGGTTTGTAAGTAGGATCTTGGAGTAGGTTGGATAGTTTGGATTGGTAGTCAGATGTGTTTATCATGACCGTGGCGTTGCCTTTGTCTGCTGGGAGAATGATTATGTTGTTGTCTTTCCTTAAGTTGGTGAGTGCTTTTTGATCTTCTTTGTATAAGTTGCTTCTGGCTGGACTGCTGGAGCAGAGGACATTGGTGACTTCAAGTCTGATTTTATTGGCTACCTCTGGGTTAATTTTGGTTAGGCTAACTTCAACTCTGCATATGATGTTTTCGGTGGGGATGTGTTTGGGGGCGACTGCAAAGTTGAATCCTTTGGAAAGGACATTGGTTTCTGCTATGGTGCGGGTTCTGTCTGATAGGTTGTGTACTGTTTGTTTCATGCATTGTTGGGGGGGATTGGGTTTCTGGTGTTTCTCCAGTCTGTGGAGTTTGTTGGGGTGTGTGTCTGTCTTGTGGGAGGTTTCTGTTTTGGCTCTCCAGAGGGCTGAATAATAACATGAATAAATGGGACGATACCTCCTGCCTACCAGACATCTGGAAACTAGCCCTAATCAACACGAGTCCCAGCAAAAAACCAACACGAACCCAAAACAACACATGATGCCACCACCAATCTCCCTCACCAGACTCAAACCCAAACCCATCCCATAGACAAAAGACAACCACTGTCCAGAAACCAGACTACGGCTGCATCACCAGCTGCTACACCCTCTGACCCCCAAACTAAGCAAACTCACACACTCTATGAACACATAGCCAGACCTCAAACTCGAGCCAAACCAAAGCCGAATGTTACATCACAGCCATCTGCTCAGGATATGACATCATGGAACTCAGGATGTTATACCACAAAACCTCAGGATGTTACAACACAGCCAACGACCCAGGAGATTACAGCACAAGACCCAGGATGTCACAACAATAGAATTCAGAAGGTCATCACACAGCCCATTACCCAGGTCATTACAACATAAAAGGCTGATAGCCACACAGCCGGTACCTCAGCCCCACAGCGTCTTATGAAAAAGCCAACCAATCTGCAAACATCAACTCCATCAACCAATCAAGAAGTAACAACACAGCCAACCAACCCGCTTACAACAGATCTAGCACACCACACCTCCCCACCAGTATTTATAGAGAGACAGCAGCTCCGATCACACTTTGCTCACACAAGCACGAAGCCGAAAGCACCAACCTGAAGATGGCGAGTGGGACCTCGTCAAAACGTCGCCAAGATACTCTCAATCTTACACGGGAAAAGACCGAACAACAGCAAGACCTGCATACCTGTACCCATGAAAATCTACGAATATATATGTATATGTATATGTATATGTATATGTATATGTATATGTATAGAATATATATTGAAGAGCCTTGGTGGTGCAGGTTGTTAAACACCTAGCACTTAATTCCAGCTGCCTGCAATTAGTGCAGGCTCGAATCCCACCAGGCTCAAGGTTGACTCAGCCTTCCATCCTCTCGGGGTAGGTAAATTGAGGACCCAAGATTGTTGGGGGCAATAAGCTGACTTTGTAAAAATGCTGCACGGGGGGGCAAAAAGCCCTAGTAATAAGCAGGCATATACAACGGAATGAAGGCTATTGCTGAGGCATTGGTTGTGCTCCAAAATTATGGCCGCCTGAGTCTCCAAGAAGAAGATATAGCGGAATATAAATAAAATAAAAATAAAAAATAAAAATAAATAAATATATGTTTCTGTATATATGGTATTCAGCTTTGTTCGGGTATTTTCTCACATCATTATAGTTGTGCTTTTTAAGTTGTGGGCTTTGGCAGAATCTCATCTGCCATCATCAGGCTTGTGTATTGGGTTCATCTGTGTGTCAGGCTTTCACAGCCGTTTCAGTTTTAAAGTTGGTGCTAGCCTCCTGCTGTGTTAGAATGTTTTTTTCTTTATCCTGGTTGGTTGGGAGTCTTGATCTGTGTTTATTGGTCTTGGAGTTTGCTGTGTTCTGCTTGATTGGTGTTTCTAATGTCTTTTGTCTGTTTTGTCTTGATTGGCTGGCAACGTTGTGTATCCTGTATTGGGGTTTTTTTAGTGTGGCTTGGCTTCCGATGAATGGCTGGTTATCATTTATTAGGAAGCTAGGTTTCATCTGGGTGGCTGGTTGGGGTGTGTTTGAGCTGGAGGTATTAGGAGTGGTCTGTTTGTGCCCAGGTGTTTCCTTGGCTTGTGGTGTGGAGATTTTTTTGTTTGTGAGTACAGGCTTCCAGATAGTTGACAGTCTGGTGGAGTCATCTCTTCTATTGATGTTTTCAGGTCTTTTTTCAATCTCTATGTCTTCTCTGATAATTCTGTAGCTGGGGTTTTCTGGCTAGGGTTTTGGTGCCATTGTGGTTAATGCTATGACCTGTGGCTTTCATGTGTTGGACTAGTGAGGAAGTGTGTTCCAGCTTTTTTACTGCATTTTTGTGTTCATCCAGGCGAGTACTTATTCTTCTGTTGGTCTGTCCGTTACATGTGGCAGGGCATGATGCGCAGGGGACTTCATATATGCCTTGATTTTCCAGGTCATTTTTATCTTTGGGGTTTCTTAGGATAGCTGCTATTTTTCTGTCTGTTTTGAAGGCAGTCTTGATGTGATGCCTGTGTAGTATCTTACTGATTTTGTCTGTAGTACCTCTTATGTAGGGCAGGACAGCTGTTCCATAGGTCTGTTCATCTTCTAGATCTCTATTATGTCTCAGTGTGTTTTTGTGGATCAGGCCTGTGATTTTGCTTTTGTGGAAGCCGTTGGCTGTCAGTACTTTAGTTAGGGTGCATAGTTCAGTCTTTATGTGGGTCTTGTCTGCCAGGCGTTTGGTTCTGGCAAGTAGTGTTTTGGCCACGGAGTTTATCTGTGCTGAGTGGTGGTGGGATTGGGCATTGAGGTAGAGGTTGGTGTGTGTTTTCTTTTGGTATATGGTGTGTCCTAGTGTGCCATCTGTTTTTTTGTAGATTAGTACATCTAGGAATGGTAGTTGTTTGTTTCCGTTTCCATGGTGAATTTGATTTTGGGGTGTGTGCTGTTTAGATGTGTTAGGAAATTGTTTAGGTTTTCTTTTTCATGGGGCCAAATAACAGTCATCGATGTATCTTAACCATAGTTTGGGTTTGTGGGTGGCATTTGCCAGGGCTCTGGATTCGAATTCTTCCATGAACAGGTTTGCAATAATGGGTGACAGTGGTGATCCCATAGGGGCTCCTTCAATTTGCTTGTATCTTTGTCCTTTGTATATGAAATATGTGTTGGTTAAGCAGTGTTCTGCACCAAAACCCTGGCTGCTATAGAAAACCCCATCTACAAAATTATCAAAGAAGCCATAGAGATTGAAAAAAGACCTGAAAGCATGAATAGAAGAGATGACTCCACCAGATGTCAGCTATCTGGAAGCCTGTACTCACAAACAAAAAAATCTCCACACCACAAGCCAAGGAAACACCTGGGCACAAACAGACCACTCCTAATACCTCCAGCTCAAACACACCCCAACCAGCCACCCAGATGAAACCTAGCTTCCTAATAAATGATAACCAGCCATTCATCGGAAGCCAAGCCGCGCTAAAAAAACCCCAATACAGGATACACAACGTTGCCAGCCAATCAAGACAAAACAGACAAAAGACATTAGAAACACCAATCAAGCAGAACACAGCAAACTCCAAGACCAATAAACACAGATCAAGACTCCCAACCAACCAGGATAAAGAAAAAAACATTCTAACACAGCAGGAGGCTAGCACCAAATTTAAAACTGAAACGGCTGTGAAAGCCTGACACACAGATGAACCCAATACACAAGCCTGATGATGGCAGATGAGATTCTGCTGAAACGTCGCTACAACTTTAAAAGCACAACTATAATGACGTGGGAAAATACCCGAACAAAGCTGAATACCGTATATATAAATACCCGTGAAAACTTAAGAAAACATACATACATACATACATACATACATACATACATACATATGGTATTTGTTTAGTACATATGTACATTTTTTTCTGATCATTAGACACATATAATTCTGCACATTCCAATATAAGTGCATTCATGAATGCATGTATACAAAAGTAAGTGTGTAGTAATGGATTTAGAAATAAATGCAAACAGAGTTCTTTCTAATCAGATAGATCTAATGCTGGTCACATATACCTGCATGTTTCTGATGACTCCTGAACACACAACTCTTGTGTGGAAAAGTCTGGTTTTTTTTCCCCTGTTCACTTGATTAAATCTGCCTCCCTGACATCTAACAAAAACCAAGCCTTGCATTGGTATTTTTGTGGATTTGAATCTGAAGGGATAGAGAAAGGACAATGCAATGGGCATACAATGTTCTTAACACTTATAAAGAGAGACTGAGCAATGGATAATAAAATCATAACAGCACACTGACAGGAGGACTCTATATAGTGAAAGGTGAAATGGATTGGCCTTTTTCGTGGTATCTGCCTTTAATAAAATATCACTACTCTAGTATCCTGATTTAAAATTAGTTTCATAATAGTCAGTCAAGCAGTTCAACCTGCCTCTGAACAAGCTATTTCTGTCTTCAGCACATAGGTGTGTACTATAATGTATAGACAGGTACAGTTACTCTTCTGCCACTTAAAATGTATTTATCATGCACATATCCTCAACCTTCCTGGATATTCATCTATCATACACTTCTATAAATCAGATGCAAACTTCAGTAAACACAGACATGCACCCACACATCACTGTATATTATTTGCCTACCCAACAGATCCCATATTATTTCTTTCCCACATGTACCCATATTTACACATGGATCTTTTCCCCCCATGCATGTTTGTGAATGGTCCCCATGTCATTAGGAACAAACAGTCTGAGTGGGGCATTGTACTCATTCTCACGCATGTGTTCTGTTCGATTTCCTCAGCCATCTCCATGTGTAAAGTGCTGCCGCTGAAGTTTTAAGTCTGCCTCCTCCCGTCCCGCTTTGTACAGCATCTCAGCAAACTGAATCAGAGCGTTAAGGCATCTCTCTTTGTGCAGTGTGTGTGTGAAAGAAAGAGAGAGAGAGAGAGAGAGTTGGGTGTTTGGGGAGGGGGGAATAATTGATTAATTAATGAATGGGATGGCTTGCAGCCCCTCTAGGAGATTCCTGCTGGATCTGTCAGCTGTTCATCAATCTCCGTTGAGAGAGGCAAAGGAGAGGCACAAAGGTAGAGCACTTAATTGCAGGGGGAGAAATGATACAACGCCAGCATATAAAACACATCCTTAAACATGACTCTGGATGCCAGCGGGGCTGGGGGTTGGCTGGGCTGTAGACAGAGTGAGCTGAGTCCAGGAGAGATGGAGGAGAAGGGGCACTAACTACAGGAGCTGTTCCTCCCTCAGCAATGCAAATGGCCAAGCCAGGCAAGCAGAGAGGCTTCATCGTCCCTCAGGAGTCCTTCTTCCTTCCAAGACAGGACGGGGACGCTTGTCCAACTGGATTCCTACCATCAGAGGACAGAGGCCTCCTGCTCCTCTATGCCTGAGTGTCTGCCCCAGGCTCAGGGAAAGCAAGCAGAAAGCCCAGCTGCCATGGATGGCAGGAGACACTTCCAGACTTCAGACAGACCTGTCTCCATAGCTGAGCCGCTAAGCCTCCTTTGTGAAGCACCAGAGGTCGCTCTGGTTGGCTTAAAGCTACTTTTTGCATCTTGGACAGCTCAGTCTGATCTTCTCTTTTTGAGTTTATGGAAAGAGTCTTGCATGTGGTAGGGAGGGGTGCTGGATGACCTGTTTGTTAGAAAACTCTGCTCTCTCCCTCTGGCTCTCCGTTGATGGCCATATGATATGGCACAAGAAGCCTAGAGCTGCTCCGTGGCCACACCAGCTGAGTTCTCCACTGGAGAAGAGAAAGGAAGGCATAGACAGACTTACATATTCTCGCTCTCTAACACACACACACACACACACACACACTCTCTTTCTCTTTCCATCTCCACCCCCTAACACATCTGCTGCTGCTGCTGCTGTTGCTGCTGCTGTGCTGCTCTCCGGGAAGTAGGAACGAGACGAAGTGATTTTCCTGCGAAAGAGAGCAGTTCTCTAGTGGAGGGAAGGCAGACCAAGGAGCAGAGCTGCCCAACTTGGGACGGAGTTTGCCCTGTAAGGAAACCAGTGCTTCGTTGCCAAGGATAGGACATCGGAGGAGAGCATCACTCCAGGGACACTTCGGGGGGACACCTCCATCCGTGTGGTTTTTGACTCCAGAGAAACTTCCATCATTACCTCCAAAAGCGAAGACGATTTTTTAACCCTGGCCGCCTCCAGGCTGAGCCGCAAAAAAAGGGTAATTGGGGCTGCCATTGGGGTGGCCATGGTGCTGGTACTCTTGGTGGCCATCCCTTTACTGGTGCACAGCTCCAAAACCACCTCCCACTATGAGATGTTGGGCAGCTGTCGCATGGTCTGTGATCCGTACACTCCCCAGACCCACGGGGCAGCTTCGGCAGAGGCAAGCCAAGAACTGGCTCTCATCTCACCACCGCCTTATGTGTCCGGAGGGAAAGGAGACCCAGGGAGAAAGGCCAAATCTGGAATCCGTGGGCCGCCAGGACCTCCAGGGCCACCCGGGCCCCGAGGTCCAGCTGGAGAGCCGGGGAGGCCAGGTCCCCCAGGACCACCGGGTCCAGGTCCTGGAGGTTACATCCCATCTTTCTACAGCCCTAAAATTGCCTTTTACGCAGGATTGCGGAAGCCACACGAAGGGTATGAGATCCTTCGTTTTGATGATGTGGTGACTAATGTGGGAAACTACTATGAACCATCAAGTGGCAAGTTTACCTGCCCTCTCCCTGGCATCTACTTCTTCACCTACCATGTGCTCATGCGTGGTGGTGATGGTACCAGCATGTGGGCAGATCTGATGAAGAACGGGCAGGTAAAGCAATGCTCTCTCTCTCTTATCCCCAAAATCTTTCCTTTCCACGGTCATCTTCTCCTGTTTTACTTTTCTCTCTTTCTGTATACAAATCTGTGTGAGTTCCTTGTCTCTTGCCTTTGCCTCTTCCCAATTAATTTCCTCTACTCCCCAGTCTCATTTTACTGATGGGTGTAGTCTATTATAATTACCTTATAAATTCTTCATTCTACCTGTTCTAATTTAGGACCCCTCCCACTCCAACAATTAACCACAGTGACCCTTACTAGCTCCTCCTCTTTTAAACCCTAACTCCTCCTAAGCTAACATTCACCTTTGCCTTATTTCTTAATCATAAACACCTTGGACCTGTTCTAAAAACTTAGTCTAAACCTGAACGTGCTTTAAGCACAGAAACTTCACAGCTAATTACTTGTAGCACAATTCATCTCACATCTCAGGATTGTGCCATGAATGTATGTAGTATTGTGCCGTAGAAGTTTGCAGCTCAAACAAATGATTTTATTATTCATAAGGACTCTCACAAAGAGTTAGAAGAAAGGATTAATTCCTCTAGTTAAAATTGTCATTGCTCTGTATAGTCATTCTCATTCATTTTTACACATATGCAATGAGTGATCTAAAATAAAACAGTAATCAGTATTAAAAGCTCTACAAGAATCACAAGGCATGTTATACAATGTTTAAAATAAGCCTGTTTTTATAAATGGTCATTGGTTCTCTTCTTACGAATTTTCAAAGGAAAAAGAAGAATATGGCTTAACAAATAAAATATATTTCTGGTATTTATCACTTAACATAGGTTCTCCCATTTAGAAAATTGCTGTCAATTGACTAAAAATTATTGAATTGAAAACTACCCTTGAATTCAACTTTTATCTCCTTTTCTCTATCCTGAATGGCTCTTTTGTTTCTTTTTAAAGAAATACATACTTCAAAATAAAGCAAAATACAAGGCAATATACTATTGAGAAAAAAAATTCTATTCTGATTCTCAGACCATTTGGATCTAAAGCAGCTGAAAAAGGATTCACGGTTTATACTATGTTTGTTCTGTTTACACATCTCAAGATCGCTTGGAAAGGGGATCTATTTTCTTTTTAAAATATTGTTTATGTTAATCTATTGTGAAACTTCAGTTCACTGTGCCATAATTAAAGAAATACCTTCTGCTTCCTGATACAGTAGCAAATCTGAAATCAAAACTTTGCATAACGATGCAACCAGCTGTTAGTGCAACACACTGATGGGCATTCTCCCAAATAGGTATCTCTCATTAATGAATAGAGTATATGTACTACTGAAAGGAAAGGAAACGGATATTTGGTTTGTTTATTTTTTTTAATTAATGAATGGATTTTAGAAAGCACTTAGTAAAACAATCAAATTGGTAAGATAATTGTTTTCTTCCAGTTACAGAAGAATTAAGTTTATTTTAATAAAATGGTTATTAGACATGCCCTGCACACAGAATGAGGTATTTCTTAAAACGGTTGTGCCTATATTCACCAAATGTATGTTTGATAAATTATACATATACAATGTACTTGTAGCATGCATATGAATTAATCATTTATACAAATTGCCTCAATTCATCTTCATGTTTTAAAAAAATGAACGTTAAGAAGTCTTCACCTACACGAAAAAGCTATTCACTTTAGCACAGTGTCTATTATTTATTCGTCAATATCCCATTGTTTTATTATCGAAGAGAAACTATCAGTCAGTATTGTACTAAATACATCAAAACATATATAATTTAAATGCTAAGAATTATCATACACATATATTGTATATGGTGTATGCAAAGAAATAGTTATGCTGAGTTGCAGAGGAAAATAAAATAATGTGTGTGTTTTGAAGTATGTTGCACAATCTAGATTTACTTCAGGTTTTGATAGTAACCCATATAGGTATGTAAAGATTAGTAAGTTTATATAATTATTATTTGCATACTTTCCAGGTCAATGGCACATATATTTGTATGTACACATAGTTGTATAAAAATTCAGTATTAATATATTTCAGCAACAAAACTTACTAATAATTTCATTCCCAACTTGAGATAATGGTGAGAGAGATAAAAATCTGACAATTATCAGAATGAATTGTTGAAATTGAACCTAAAATATTGCTACACCATAGAGTTATGAATCTGAAAAGAAAAGTAGGGACTGGAATATTTTTAGCCAGGTGAATGCCAAATGCAGAGCAATATCACTTAAATACCTTCTTGCATGTTATATTACTTTGTTTCTCTCCAGCCAAGCAATTTTTCCAAAATCCATTGCTCCTTTTTGCCCTTCTTTTAACCACCTTTCAATAAACTAGTTTATATGACTTCTCCCTCTTCTCTGTATTTATTAACTGCCAGCCTGAAGCTTCAGGTGGATAGAAACTTTACAAGCAACTTGGGCTTTTAAAAAGTTATTTATTTTTCAAGATAATTCTTTTTTTATTGAATGGCTTTTCATAAGTCCCCAAACTTGGTACCATAAGATTAAGGGAGTTAACTGAAATGAGTGAAATGTTTAAAGTTTTTTTTAAAATCTACCTAGGGCACCAAATTATTACATTGATTAGGTTAAATTAGAGAGTCTCATTTCCAACTCTTTCCATTTATTAAATAGAAAGAAGACATCGATCTGAAATTTAAAAATTCATTCCCTTATCCCTCAGCAAACCACCTGAACTAATGAAAGCAACATCTCAAGAGAAGGAATCTGTCATCTCCCTTCATTGAATCAATAAACATATTTACATGTGCTAACAGGGAGTTTCAGCAAAAGGGTTTGGGAGACATACTGTGTAAAAATAATTTCTTATTTTGTGAAAGGGCACAAACAACAAAAATATTTTAACAGCCAGATAGAACTCTTCTGTTCAATTGGTATCTGTTTCTATTGTCCTGCGTCCTTTTTTAAGTTTTTCCTTTCCTTGTAAAATAAATAAATAAATTAGATTGGAAAGTGAATGAGCAGCTAACATTACACTTGAATGGGGGAGGGGGCTAGTTTGTGCCCTCTGAATTAAATGAGGTAAAAGCAGCAAAAAAAAACCCCTCAGGTGCTACAGGTGGAGTCACTTCCATCTTGACAGTGGACATGTGACACATGCATACATCCTTATTGTAACATCCCAACCCACAATGTGTGAAGTAAACACCCAGGGACATCCCATGTAGCAAGCAAAAGGGGAACTCAGTGGAACTAAGACAACAATTTGGGCCTGGTTTTGGAACACACTCCCAAAATACAAGTCTTAGCCATTCTTCTGGATAGTCACCTAAATTAAAATAAGTTATGTCTCCTTTCTCACTTTGGCCCCTGAAATGAGTGCCTGCCCACGTGTGTTTGTATGCTATAGTGTACTGATCCGCCACTTACTTTCCTTGCCGCATAAATAAATTGGGGACAGTTCAAACATGCCATTCTTTAATTCCAGATCATTAAAAAAAATAGAGAACACAATCAATTTCATACTTACGCCCAATGATGTTATTGATATTATCACAGTTATCTCTTATTCATCCAAAAAAAAGTCAATTAATTATTAGCAATATTTAGACATCAAAAAGGCTGCCAGACCTAAGTTGGGAGCCTCTCCCTCCTAGGTAGTAAAATGGCACTTGGCTCTATTGATCAGAATTTATGTCAGGCTGGATCACTCTGCTGCTTGCCCTCTTCCCCAAGTGATTGATGCTTTGTGAGGTTTTCTGTTCTTTTTCCGCTTTTTCCTCCCAGCCCCCACACTCCTAACTTGAAATAAAAATTTCTCCCCCTATCTTTTCTCCAACAGCAGCACAGATTGCAGCAGACAATTGGAAGCAGCGAGGAGAGGGTTAATTTTCCCCCTCCCTGAGAGAGATGTTTAAATTTCAACACCTTCACAATTTGTGCCTGGTGGAGAGGAACAATTGCCTGCTTATTAAATAATAAATAGCGGGAAGGATAAAAACTGACAGGACACCTGGTAATATTGGTTCAGTCAATTCGCCTCCTGAGACCTGTTTGCAGTCAATTTGTCAGGAAGGGGCATTTTAGAAAAAAATAAAAGTTTTAAGATCAAAATACCTCCTGTCAATTGAGATCGGGGAGGGAGCAGTAGCGTGTTCTTGCTTTTTCCATACAACTCCTCCTGTTCTCTTTACTGTATGTCCTATACCTTTTTTTGTAATCCAAGGGATCATAATAGTAATCTATGTGTAGCCTATAAATCCAACAATAACCCTACACACAAATAAGGAGGAGGTTTAAAAGCTTACCCACACATAGACAGCAGGATCCTACAACAAACGAACAAAATCTTTAGCTCTTAATCTTTGTAAGTCTCTGAGTTTAATAGCACTCTATCCCATTCTTAATGCACAATTAATCAAGGCATAAACAGAAGGGATTCCTCAGGACACAGCACCAGAGGTTGGGAGGGATATAACAATTCCCCAAATTGTGATTTTAAACCTTGACACCTCTACCAATCCCCAGTTTAAATTGCCAAATCCTAAACTCCGGAATTAGAAGGGCAAATTAAATTCAGAAGGCATTTCTCAATTCTCAAAAGCAGAGATGTCCTGAAAGGGTCATAATGGTGAGATGGACACGTATGCCTTATTTGACATCTCTGGCAAGATCTGAAAAGCCATCTAGACAGAAGTGATCCAAGCCTAACAAGGATTTGATTCAGCATGAGGCTTCAGAAGTTACTGAAAATCAGAATTAGAACAACTTATTCCTGCCTTCCATACATCTTGTCGGGCCTGTTTTAATTTTTCTTCACCTTTAACAATGTTCTCTGCAGTTAATAACCAAGATTGTAAAGCAGATGAACAGGGAGATCAACTTGGAGGCATTTGGGGGAGCTGATTCAAAATTCCAAGTCCTTTGCGGTAGGAGTCCAAACCCACAAAAAGGCTCCCACACAATCCCAAATCTCAATCTCTGTTCAGCTATCCTGTCTTGGCACAGTTCAGCTCGCTGGCAGACAGACAGCGTACCTCTCTCAGAGTCAGAACCTGGAGCATTCCCAAGTAGATCAGACTGTCTTGTGCTCTCTTTGCCCAATCTCTTTCAATATTCATCATTTTGTCAGTCTCAAATCTCACAAGGAAGTCAAAGTATTATTGGCTTCTGTCCCTGGGCTTTGAAGAGGTTGAGTTTAGTTTAGTTTTCCTTTTCTTCTCAGCCTCAAGTATCATTCAAAAATTTCTTCTACAATGGCTCAAACATTAGACTTCGTTAGTAATAGGGCAGCCCCAGGTATGGCTCCAATCCAGCTCCTCACTGGAGTGTTACAGTTCACATCTGCCTGGAAATTATCACCTCCAGCCAACAAAGGCTTCTTCCTAATTAAGGATACATGGAGATGCCAAGTGTGAGCCTCTTGTCACATGACTAGATGAACTTTTCCCTTGGGTTTACCTCAAAGGACAAACTAGACAGCCAGTAAAGTATCATGGTTGACGAATTGGACTGGTGTAAGAGACATTCTGCTCTTTAGAAGGGCAGATCCTGAAGATGAAACTCAAATACCTTGGCTATCTCATGAGAAGGAAGGACTCACTGGGGAAGAGCCTAATGCTGGGAAAGATTGAGGGCAAAAGAAGGGAACGACAGAGAATGAGGTGGTTGGATGGAGTCACTGAAGCAGTTGGTGTGAGCTTAAATGGACTCCAGGGGATGGTAGAGGACAGGAGGGCCTGGAGGAACGTTGTGCATAGGGTCATGATGGGTCAGACACAACTTCACAACTAACAACAACAACAACAACAAAGAGAGATTCGTGTTTTGGTCCACGCTCAGCTGGCACACTGGGTGACACTGGGACAGTTACTCTCTCTAAGCCAAGCTACCTCATAGGGTTATTGTTATTGAGGAAGAATTGGAGGAGGGGACTATGTATAAAAAGTGAGATACAGATCTAGCAAGCAAATAAATAATGGGTGCATTATCCTGGCTCAACTTAATATCTCCCCCACATCAATTTTATTGCCAGTGCAAGAGTTCCCTGCACCCACAAACCAGATTTTATTGATCAGGATTCAGGGGGAACTATTCATTTCCAGAGATGCAGGATGCCTCCGTGTGACTGGCAGGGTCTGAAGAAAATCCGCTGGGATTCACACAGACACATGCATTCCATTTCACTGAACACATATCTAAATTAACTGACATCTGTAGCAGAGGGAAGATGAGGATTAGACAGGCTGTGAAGAACTTAGACTTCACAGTCATCCCTGGTCAGGATCATGGAAGCCACTGGCTGGCTGGCAAAGTCGTGTCCATTGTTTGAATAAACAAGAATCAGCTGCCATTCAAGCATCATTTTGTAGGAAGGATTTCAAAACAAAGCTTCAAAGAAAATTGCACAAGGGAGCAGAAGAGGTAGTCTTAAAAAGATTATGTGTCCAGTTGGAAATGGGAAATATTCATGGCCACCACCTTCTTTAAAAAAAGAAAAGAGTTTCTGTACTTTTTAGATCTAGGGACACTAGTTCAACAGGAGAAGTAACTCATCACTGAAATGTTTTGGCGTGTCTCTGTCAGGAAAAGTACCATGACTTTTGATTCCTGTTGTGCAGATATTAAAGCACAGAAACACTGCCAGAGAAATAGAAAGTTGCATGTATGTGGAAACTGACAGTCCCATTGTTATCTATTGATCCAAAACTCAGGATGGTATACAGCATAGGGAGTATCTACCACATTTCTCCCAATAATTGCCATGCAAAATATATAATGAGATCTATTATCCAGTGACTTTTATTGCTGTGCTGAGATTTGAAACTTGCTCTATGATCCAGATCCAGCACTCAATCTGTTACTAAACATCATCTTTCTCCATGCATTGCAAGGATAAACTTTGCAATTTATTATCACAACTGTAATCTCTTAGCTGTCCATCTTCCATTTTTGAAATGCAGAGGACATAGACTTAGGTTTCAGCATGAAAAATTAAGCTAGTATGAATGCTTTCTGAAATTCACTTGCTAGGAGAATGAATAGGAGAACTGTTTACAGATTAACAGAGTTGGAAGGGACCTTGCAGGTCATCTAGTCCAACCCCATGCCCAAACAGGAGACCCTACATCATTTCTGACAAATGGCAATCCAATCTCTTCTTGAAACTTCCAGTGATGAAGCTCCCACAACTTCCAAAGGCAAGCTGTTCCATTGGTTGCTTGTTGTCACTGCCAGAAAGTTTCTCCTTATTTCCAGGTTGAATCTCTCCTTGATCAGTTTCCATCCATTATTTCTTGTCTGACCTACAGGCACTTTGGAAAATAAATTGACCCCTTCCTCTCTGTGGCAGCCCCTCGAATATTGGAACATTGCTATCATGTCTCCCTGGTCCTCCTCTTCACTGTTAAAACAGCTGGTGGTGGAAAAGTTTTCTAGAAATAAAGTAATGGAAGTGTGGG
The DNA here is from genome assembly GCA_009733165.1 of Naja naja. Taxonomy (NCBI): domain Eukaryota; kingdom Metazoa; phylum Chordata; class Lepidosauria; order Squamata; family Elapidae; genus Naja; species Naja naja. Next base: position 152,296,599 of record CM019149.1, on the reverse strand, counting down.
GGAGGACAAAGAAATTAATAAACCATGGCTTATATAGGAATGCAACATAACAAATTATTATCTGCAATATACCAAAATTAATATTGAATAGCACCTGCTATTGAATAATATGTAAAGTTTGAATTCTATGAATCTTTGTTTTGGAGTATCTAGCACTTCTGATTATTGTTGGTGCAGTATATACATACTTTCAAATTATCAATGTGATAATGTGATAATGGCACATATTTCAACCAGATCTTTTGTTTGCTTCATCGGCGAATAAAATAAAATTAAGAATAGAAACTGTGATTCAGCAAGAGCACTGGTTCAAGTCACTGCAGCCAATAGTTGTCAAGTCAATAGTTATCTTGAAAGGCAAGGGAAAAAAATCTTCTCCAATTCCTGGCTTCCCATAGCCATTCCTCTTACTTTACTAACACCACATCTTTGCAATGTAGTTTTGACACAGTTTATTAACATCATCACATCTTTGCAACATCGTTTAAAAATAGTTTACTATCATCACATCTTTGTTGCCCATCATTAGTTTAAGCAAAAATGAAGTTGTAGGCTTCCGTTCTATTTTTTTCAAGAACTAAAATTATAGGTAGTCCTCAACTTACAACAGTTCATTTAGTGACTGTTCAACGGCACTGGAAAAAAGTGATTTACGACTGCCTTTCACAGTTATGGCCTTTTCAGCATCCCCATGATCACGTGATCAAATTCAGATGCTTGGCAACTGACTGATATTTCTGACAGTTGCAATGTTTTGGGGATCATGTGATTGCCTTTTGAGACTTTCTGACAAGCAAAGACAAATCAAAAGCCAGATTCGTTTAACAACTATGTTACTAACTTAACTGCAGTGATTCACGTAATAACTTTGACAAGAAAGGCAGTAAAATGGGGCAAAACCTATTTGATGAATATCTTACTTAGCAACAGAAATTTTGGGCTCAATTGTGGTCATAAGTTGAGGACTACCTGTAACAGATTGGAAGGGACCTTGGAAGCGAAATGGCTGTCCAATCTCTTCTTAAAAACCTCCAGGGTTGGACAGCTACAACTTCTGAAGGCAAGCTGCAGTGATTCACTTAACAACTGTGGCAAGAAAGGTTGTAAAATGGGGCAAAACTCACTTAACAAATGTCTCACTTAACATGTTCCCATCATTGGGGGTTCCAGGGATTTTAACTGTTGATTTCTAATTCATATGCCAGAAGGAAAATACTGGATTTATTCACCTCAGTTTCTCTCCTCAGTCTGAATTGTCCTTTAATGCAAATGCTGGAATCGGGTGGAATCCACAGCCAAATCCATAATTAAGTACTAAGCCCCGCTGTCCATCAGCAAATGCAGGATGACAAGCCTCTTCCTATTCGATTCCCTACCTTCTCCCACATCCCAAAATGTCTAAATTCTACTTGAAACTGGCCCTGAGGAGCACACCATTGCCTTCAGCCTTCACTCAGCCTGCCGGAGGAAACACTGGAGGAATTATGGTCAGTTCATCGACAGACAGCGATTCCTTCCAACTTCTCTCCAGAGTCATTTTTAAAACACATATACATTCCCAGGGCTGCATTATTCTCAGATACACTGTCATAAATACCCTCATCGAATGCAGTCCTGCCAACTCTGTCTGTGATCTTGTCAGTTTAACCCAGCTTAGCAACTCCCGCTTCTTGGACAGGTGGCCACTCAGGAAAACTCAAGCAGATCAAAAGAGGGCACTACTCTTCTAAATCAGGCCTAATTCTTTGGTCTCCCTGGGCAGGAATTATACCCATGCAGAGAGTGTCTTCTGCTGTAATAGCTTTGCCCTTTTTTGAAAAACATTGGGTTGCTTCTCATACTACAAATTCTGATGCTCCTGTGAGCAGACAAGCCATCCAGTACAAGGGATCTCCCACTAGGCTCAGTTTGAACGTTGGAACTGGAGAAATGGCCCAAGTCCTTGGCCTTTTATCTACAAGTAGTCCTCAACTTACAATGGTTCATTTAGTGACCATTCGAATTTACAGCAGCACAGATAAAAAGTGACTTACGACTGTTTTTCACACTTAGAACCGTTACAGCATCCCCATGGTCACATGATTAAAATTCAGACCCTTAGCAGCTGACTCATATTTACAACGGTTGCAGTGTCCCAAGGTCATGGGGTCCCTTTTTGCAACCTTCTGAGCCAGCAGAGACAATGGGGAAGCCAGATTCACTTAACAACCATGTTACTAGCTTAGTAACTGCAGTGATCCATTTAACAGCTGTGGCCAGATAAGTTGTAAAATGGGGCATAATTCACTTAACAAATGTTTCACTTAGCAACAGAAATTCGGGGCTCAGTTGTGGTCATAAATCAAGGAGTACCTATATTGGAGACCAACCAAAATAAGCAGATTCATATAACCCAGCCATTATTCTATTTATTTATTTTTATTTATTTATTTGATTAGTCAATTGCTTACAAGATAATAGGTATAAGTATAAACATAGTTATAAATACATGGATACATATAAGAAATTAAAAGAAGCAATGGGACAGGTACGGTAGGCACTTTGGTGCGCTTATGCACGCCCCCTACAGGCCTCTTAGGAAAGGGGTGAGGTCTCTTTCAATTCTAGGCACTGGGCAGGAAAAGGGGGAGACTATTTGGCAGAAGACATTAAAGGAAAGAGCCGAGAGGAAAATAAGGCAAACCTAAGTGTTCTGACCCACGACAAACCCTCAACAGATTCCTTTATTAGGAATGCCAGCAGCCCCAGGAAAAACGTTTCTCTCACAGACTAACAAGTCTGTCCGGCCAGAAGATGAATAGCTGTCTGCTACACCTATTCATCTCCTCCCCCTGCCTTTTATCCCCAGAGCTAAAGTGGGGCCTCATTAGCAGTGGTGGCTCTTCCTTCCCCAGGGTCAGCAGCTTTCCACTGCTCTCCTCTTCTCTGCCTTCTGCACAGCCACACATCAGGCACTGGATCCAGCTGTTCCTCCTCTTCTTCATCATCCACCTCCAGACCTGGGGGCTGTTGACACTCCATCTGAGGCAGAGGTGGTACTCAGCAGGTTCTGACCAGTTCTGGAGAAACCGGTAGTGGAAATTTTGAGTAGTTCGGAGAACCAGAAAATACCACCTCTGACTGGCCCCACCCTCATCTATTCTCTGCCTCCCGAGTCCCAGCTGATTGGCTGGATATTCTTTTGTTGCCCTGACAGGAGAACGGAGCTGGAAAGCAGGTTAGTGGGGTGGGGAGGGAATGGGATTTTTCAGTATCCTTCCCCTGGAGTAGGGTGGGAAAGAAAATTTTACAGTATCCTTCCCCTGCCACACCCACCAAGCCATGCCACACCTACCAAGCCACGCCACAGAACCAGTAGTATAATTATTTGAATCCCACCACTGATTTGAGGGCTGACAGATGGCCCAGACTCCGCCTCTGTCTCTCTCTCTCTCTCTGCCAGCTCCATTCCATCTTTTTTTTAAAAATTCATATTTATATCCTGCCCTTCTCCGAAGACTCAGGGCAGCTTACAATTTTTGGGATACAACCCAATGTGCTCAGCAATAGCCTTCATTCCATTGTATATGCCTGCTTATTACTAAGCGGCATTTTTACAAAGTCAGCTTATTGCCCCCAACAATCTTGGGTCCTCAATTTACCTACCCCGAGAGGATGGAAGGCTGAGTCAACCTTGAGCCTGGTGGGATTCGAGCCTGCACTAATTGCAGGCAGCTGGAATTAAGTGCTAGGCATTTAACAGCCTGCACCACCAAGGCTCTTCCCCTTTGGACTCCCAGGTTGCCCTGATGCTGACCCTGACTCCTCCCACTCCTCCTCTGATTTGGCTGCTGGAGGGGCTGGTGGCCAATAGGCCACAACATACAGGAGTAAACATTCACTGTAACTCACCTTGTCTTTTTTTCCTTGCAATCTTCTCTTCAGATAATTTTTTTTGTTCTTTAAACTTCTTTCTCTTTGAGGATCTTGCCTCTCTCTAAACACAACCTTCCCCTCCACTTGACCCATTCACTCTTCCTTCCTAGATTTGCTTTGCAATTTAATCCATGTTCACTCTCACTATGACCTCAACACACTTCTTTTGAATTGGCCGTTTTGGTATTCAGTCCACATCCTTTCAGCAGGTAGACATTCTTCAGCCCTCCCTCTTCCTTGTTTTACCACACCCACTTTACTATGTACTACCTTTGCTTTCTCCTGAGGTACCCAAATCTCAAAAGTGAGCAAATGTGGCCATTTTCACTTTTTTTTAACAACATTAATTTGTTACAACTGACCTCTACACTGCGCACTCCTACAAAATCTCATTGGCATAATAAATCACCTTGTGCAAAAAGCATACTGAACAAGTGAGACCTGCAGCAAAATGTGATATATTCTCATCTTCCCAGAGGAGGGCAATACCAGAGGCCATTCCATTGTACTCTCACTTGCTCCATTTTCTTTCTTTTTTTTTCATTTTCAGTCAACGTTCTGTAGCTCTGTTCTCCTTTGCCTCTTTTTAGTCTTTCCAGTGACTGGAAGATTAGAAAGAAATTGTGGAAAGATTCTGACTTTCTCTCTAGCTGTCCTTCAGCAGGATTGCCCTCCAAAACCAGAACACAATAGGACTACGGTGTGGTGAGAGAAGCTAACAAATGAAAGCTTGAGCTGAAAAATGGGCAGATTCTGGATGGGGATTCAGAGAAAAACAAATTAAAAACTTTTCCCAATGTATCTCTATGGGACAGGAATTGGAGAAGGGCATGGAATAGTGCAGCATCCTCCATTCTAAGCCTTTGTCCCTCCTAATCACATAACCCCTATGTAAATATGCACCCTATCCCGTGCTTCTAAACCACATGTACACAAACATGCAAGGGAGGAGCAGAAACACACACATGCACAGACACAACATATATGCCACATACCTGCCCAGAGAAAGACACATTATGTCATGAATCTCTAGTTTTTTTCTCCCTCTTTGTTTTGATGTTCTTTGCCACCCAGACAGAGTCCCTTGAAGCTGGGGCACATTACAAGGACTGTAAAATAAATAAACTAACAAACAAAGGTGACAACTGCAGAGATCATTACGGTCACCGATACACAGCAGAAGCATTTCTAATGCCTCCATTTATCATCTCTATCCAAGAGGGACCATAGTCAATAAATGTGTCATATCAAAAAGGCTGTTCTGAAGGTTCAGGTGTTGCTGAATCAGGCAGCGAGGACTGCTCGTCACCCATCAAACCCCAAATTTCTCATCACCCGTTTTCATACAACTTCATATCAAGTAAAATGCAGCACATAGCTCAATTGCTTTCTCAAGTAAGCAAGCAATCTCACCAATCATCTCCAAATCCCTCCATTTCCAAGTCCAGTTACCACTGCAGCAGTGGTGGGATTCAAAAATTTTATTACCAGTTCTGTGGGCATGGCTTGGTGGGCGTGGCAGGGGAAGGATACTGTAAAATCCCCATTCCCACCCCACCCCACTAACCTGCTTTCCAGCTCTGTTCTCTTGTGCAGGGCAACAAAAGAAGACCCAGCCGATCAGCTGGGACTCGGGAGGCAGAGAATAGATGGGGGCAGGGCCAGTCAGAGGTGGTATTTGCTGGTTTTCTGAACTACTCAAAATTTCCACTATCGGTTCTCCAGAACTGGTCAGAACTGACTGAATGCCACCTCTGCATTGCAGCCCAGAAAGTAGCATATAAAAGAACTGGCAGTGGTAACTGCTCCTCAGGATCACTCCAGCCATTCACTGGAGAATTTCTCTGCATAAAAAGCAGCCACGGAGGCAGAAGACTCTCCTTAGCAGTGGGCCCAGTGCAGAGATCCAACAATATTGCTTCATATGGGATCTGTTACAATTCACCACAGCCAACTCACCATGGCCAGCTTGCTGCAGGATAACTCGCTGCGGGACAAGAGTTACCCTAATATCAAAGAAATGGTGGAATAGAATTATTAAAGAAAGGATGCAAAAGGAGGGACAGTATAAAATGTGAATGGCAAAAATTAAAATATTTTATTTATTTATTTTAAATAATTAAATAGAATTATTACATTATCCCACAGCGAGTTGTCCCATGGCGAGTTGGCTGTGGCAAGTTGTCCCTCAGTGAGTTGGCCATGATTAGTTGGCTGTGGCAAGTTGACCAAGATGAATTGGCCGCAGTAAGTTGGCTTTGGCAAGTTGTCCCATTCCCCTTCATATGAGAGCCAGGGAATACTGTACTTTTCCATGAAGCGGTGATGAGCTTTCAGACTGAATAGCCCTGGTCTAGTTTTATTCCAGCCTAACACTTCACCAGCAACTGGTGGTTGGCATCTCCAGAAGCAAAGTGAACTGCTTTGGAGCCTCAGTCTAGACCACAGCCATTCAGTCCGAAGACTTACCACTGCTTCACTGATACCAGCCATGAAAGCCTAAATCAATACTTCTCCACATCTCTCCATATCCAGAGTTGGGGTTTTTTTAAAGCAATTTTTTATGTACAGTTTCGCACCCTCTGTGGAAAATATTACAGGTGACGACCACAATTGAGCCCAAAATTTCTGTTGCTAAACAGAAATTTTAAGTGAGTTTTGCCCCATTTTATGAACTTTCTTGCCGTGGTTGTTAAGTGAATCACTACAGTTGTTAAGTTAGTAACACGGTTGCTAAGTGAATCTGGCTTCCCCTTTGACTTTGCTTGTCAGAAGGTCTCAAAAGGTGATACGATCACATGACCCCGGGACACTGCAACCATCATAAATATGAGCCAAGGGCCCTAATTTTGATCACATGACCATGGGGATGTTGCAATGATTGTACGTGTGAAAAACGGTCATAAATCACTTTTTTCAATGATGTTGTAACTTCGAACGGTCACTAAACAAATGGTTGCACGTTGAGGACTACCTATAGTTTGGTGTAATGGTTAAGGTACTGACCTGGAAACCAGGAGATGGTGAATTCTAATTCCTGACTTGGGCATGAAAGCCAGCTGAATGATTATTGGGCCAATCAACCCACCTCACAGGGTTGTTGTTGGGGGGAGAAGGAGGAGCAAGGAGGTAGGTTCTCCGCCTTAAGTTACTAATAAAGTAATAAAGGCAGGATAAATAAAATAAATAAAGTTGAATAGGTCGTTCCTTTTGACCCTTGTTGAGACTTTAAGCTTTTTTTCTTTTTCTGTTTGCTTTAATTCAGGAGCTTTCAGTTACATGACAGTCTTTCCTCCCAGGCCACATTAATTTTACCAACTCACTGCACAGATTTGCCATCCTCATGCTTCCTAGGCCAGAAAATGTGGATTCTCTCCCTTCCCCCTTTTCAGAGATCAGGAGCTGAATTTGCCTATAGTGCCCCAATTCTACACCCCTCCCCCACAAATGAACAGGCCTCAAAGCAGGCCCTCCCATCAACCTTCTTATCACTTCAAACCTACCATTTTCAATCTCATTATGCCTCTCTTTCCTCTGATCCATCTTCTGCTGTTGTTCTCCCTGGGTGCTCGTTCATGTGTAGTGCCAGCCCAGAGCCTTTCCACCTCTCCCTCTACAGCCATGTTTTTCAACTTTGGCAACTTTAAGATGCGTGTGGACTTCGGCTACTAGAATTCCCCAGCCAGCATGAATTCTGGGGATTGAAGTCCGCTCATCTTAAAGTTGCCAAGGTTGAAAGAAACACTGCTTTATAGCAAAGTACCTAGCAGCATGTACTACGGCTTCCAACAATTGCAACTCAGAGTTCAAGCAAGAGTAAGACTGAACTGGCTCTTCTATGAAGTATCTCACTTTTTGTAGCCCTGTAGTGCAATCACAGTGGCCATCTGCGGTCATTCCCTCTAACAACAAACACAGGTTCTGGCTGCTGATGGGAAGGATATCTATAACAGAGCCCCTGAGAAACAAACCAAAGCATTCTCTAAAAGTGAGTGTGCTCAGCGCCACACAATGTTGAGGATTTGGGAAAAAGAAAAATCTAATACCTGAAAGACAGAGAATGGAATGGCTCTCTAGGATAAGGGGTATGTATGGCTGACTGGCTGTTGGCGGTTATTACCTAGAAAAGAAATTCATTTGTAGGTAAGGATATATTGCAACCTTTAGTTGTAGCTTTGATTTGCATCCTCTGTAAATGTTATTTCTTCATCTTTTTTTTTTGAATTTTTTTTATGACAAACAAAACAACAAATGAAACCTTTCAATTATACAGTGTGGTACATATGTCATGTGCACAATATTTATAAACCTTTCCTCTTAAATTTACATTCATATTATATTCTAATCAACATTCTATATCATATTGCATCATTATTGTACTATCATTAAAGTTTTTATTTCAATTCCAGGCTATCTTTAAGAGCAAATCTCAACTCTTACTAAATTATATTCATATTATAACTTATTCAAAAATAAACAATTATAATATATCATTATTATTACAATATACTTCAATTTCTCACTCTTCTTTCTAGCCATTCATAAAATAAAACCCAAATCTTGTAATACTCCTTTTCTTCTTGCTCTCTAATTGTTAATCTTAATCTACTCATTTCTGCACATTCCATTATTTTTTTTATCATTTCCTCCTCCATCGGAATTTTCTCATTTTTCCAGTTTTGAGCAAATACAATTCTAGCTGCTGCTATTATATTAATAATATATATTAAATTTAAATAATAATCTAATAATATATATTAAATTATATTAATAATCAAATATTAATATAATATAATATAGAAGTCACCTTTTCTGCTGAAAGAGTGATAACAATTTACAGTATTTTTTTTTCTTCCATTCAAATGTGTCTGATTCTTGGAGACTATATGGAAACAAGTTCCTGCAGTTTTCTTCTCAAGATTTTTCGGAAGTGATTTGCCCTTGCCTTCTTCCTAGGTCAGAAGGAAAATGGCTGGCTTAAGCTCACCCAAGTGGCTTTGTACTGGAAGCAGAACTAGAACTCACAAACTCCCATCCAGTGGTGGGATTCAAAAATTTTTACTGCCAGTTCTGTGGGAGTGGCTTGGTGGGCGTGGCAGGGGAAGGATACTGTAAAATCTCCAGTCAGAGGTGGTATTTTCCATTCTCCAAACTACTCAAAATTTCCGCTACCGGTTGTCTAGAACTGGTCAGAACCTGCTGAATACCACTTCTGCTCCCATCTTCTAGCCTGGTGATTTCACCACTACACCAAGCTGGTTCTCTAATGAAGTATTATGTCAGCCAGTGGTGGGATTCAAAATTTTTTACTACCAGTTCTGTGGGTGTGGCATGGCGTGGCAGGCATGGCATGGCGGCATGGCTTGGTGGGCATGGCAGGGGCTGTAAAATCTCCATTCCCACCCCACTCCTGGGAGAAGGTTACTGCAAAATCCCATTCCCTCCCCACCCCACTAACCTGCTTTCCAGCTCCGTTCTCCTGAGCAGGGCAACAAAAGAAGACCCAGCCAATCAGCTGGGACCCGGGAGGCAGAGAATAGGTGGGGGCGGGGCCAGTCAGAGGTGGTATTTTCCAGTTCTCCAAGCTACTCAAAATTTCCACTACCGGTTCTCCAGAACTGGTCAGAACCTGCTGAATACCACCTCTGATGTCAGCAAAAAAACGTAGCAGAGTCAACAGGCGACTCAAACCTGCTTTAGGAAAACATAGATAAATACCTATTCTCCATTTGTCTCCTATCCATTTACTCAGTTTCTTCATTGGCTCTGAAAGACTAATTAAGCAAGAAATCCATTTATTATTCTGTTTAAGACGTTTTGTAATTTCCTCTGGGTTGGCTGAAACACTGCCTAAGAGGTAGCCAATGGTCTGGAATGGTTTTCTTAGAGCAGCTTTTGTCTCTCTACCTCGTGTGTAACACATTACCACAGTTGTTAATTAACGGAGTGGCTCATAGGGTGAATTACTGCAATTAGCAATTTATTTATTTGGCACCATCCATGTGCATGGTACTTAACTTTAAAAAAGGTGAGAAAGGCAAGAGAGACAGCTGGAGAATGGAAGGGAAATGTAGGAAGAATAAGCAAGAGAACAATATTTTTTAATTTATTAATTCATTTCATTCTTATTGCCTATCAACTCAATCAAGTGAAACAAATAAGCTTATAATTCTAAAATTATAAAACACCAAGAAATCCACTAGTCTAGTAAAAAGAAGGACAAGGGGTGACATGATAGCAGTGTCCAATATTTGAGAGGCTATCATAAAGAAGAGGAGCTCACCTATTTTCCAAAACACCAGAAGGCAGGACAAGAAGGAATGAATGGAAACTAATTAAAGAGAGAAGCACCCTAGAACTAAGGAGAAATTTCCTGACAGTGAGATCAATTACTGTGGAATGGCTTGCCTTCAGAAGTTGTGGGGGCTCCAACACTGGAGGTTTTTAGGCAGAGATTGGACAACCATTTGTCCAGAATGGTACAGGGTTTCCTGCTTGTGCAGGGGTTTGGACTACAAGGCCTCCTTGTAACAGGCAGGGGTGGGATTCAAAAGTCCCAACAACCGGTTCTCTGCCCAGTTGCTGGGTGGGCGTGGCCATGGTGGGCATGGCCTACCAGAACTTCTGGGAGGGCCGTTTTTCACTTTCCCCAGAGTCCGGAGGCTTTCCTCGGGCCTCTGGGAGTGCGAAAACAGCCTTCCCCGGGCTCCGGAGGCACTCCAGAAACCAGTAACAGACCCATTTCTGGACTTCTGAAACTTCTGAGAGGGCCATTTTTCACCCTCCCAGAGCCTCCGCGCAGACCCTGCACTTACCTGCAACCAAAACGGGCTGCCCAGAGACTCCTGGGAGAGGAAGGGAGGGGTGGGCGGAGCCAGACAGTCTGTTCAACTACCAGTTTGGCCAACCAGATGTAAATTTAACATCCGGTTCATCCGAACTGGCCCGAAACGGCTGAATTCCACCCCTGGTTACAGGTAGTCCTCAACTTACAACCACAATTGAGCCCAAAATTTCTTTTGTTAAATAAGATATTTGTTAAGTAAGTTTTGCCCCATTTTACCACCTTTCTTGCTACAGTTATTAAATGAATCACTGCAATTTTTAGTTAGTAAGAGGGTTGTGAAGTGAATCTGCTTTTCCCATTGACTTTGCTTGTCAGAAGGTCTTAAAATGCGATCACAAGATCCCCATATACTGCAACTGTCAGAAATATGAGTCAGTTGACAAGCATCTGAATTTTGATCATGTGACCATGAGGATCTACAACAGTGGTAAGCATGAAAAAAGGTCATAAGTGTCATGCTGTTGTTGGAGTCTGACTCTGAGGGGGAGATTGAGGAGCTGACAGGGAGTGGGAGCGTGGTTCGGTGGCTGTGTAAGAAATGGGGGAAGAACACAGTCCAGCTGGGTATTCAGAGGAAGACCCAGGGCCCTCTTCATCCTAGGGCACTTAGGGAGGAATGAAGAAGGGAGCAACGTGTCTTATGGGAGAGGAAAAGGCCCTGATCCCTTTCATTAGTTGCAGCTGGGAGAACAGGATATAAGTGGGGCATTTTAAATAGCTCTTTGCTGGAAGCAAAGCATGCTTTATCTTGATCGAGGCTCACCTGGGTTTTGACATCTTCCCAACTGTGGTTGCTGCGTTAACTTGTGGAAGTCTGCAATTTATCATCCTGGCCTGTCGTGTTAATGACTCCAGTGTGGTTTGTGTTGGGTTTTTTTATTTCTAATTATTTTTACTTTTGGTTCAGACTGCATTTACTTTCTTTGTAGATTGTTTTTTGGAAGAGTTTCATATCAAGTTGAGGATAATTGGACATTGAGGCCCAAGTTGGAGGCATTAAAGGGAATTTATTCTACTTTTGTACTGTATTATTTTTGTGTCACGCCCCGGGTCATCACAATAAGTCACTTTTTTTCACTGCTGTTCTAAGTTCAAATGGCCACTAAACAAAGTGTTGTAAATTGAAGATATCTGTATTCTGCTATGAATGCAAACAGCAAAAATAATTAATCAGTTATTAAACAATTACTAGTTACTGTTACTGTTTCAATTAACTGTGCTTGGTCTTATTTGAAACTGAAAGTTCAGTCTCAGGAAGTAACACATGTGCTCTTTTGCCTGCCTGTGTTAATTCTATGCATTTTCACACATATTTCGGGAATGACATGTTGCTGTTCCCAGAATGTGAATATAGTGTATAATATATTTCCAAGCCACAACGGAATTGGGTGTTTGAATTCCACTCATCTGCATTTGATCCAGAAGAAATAAGTTGTATGATTCAATGCAGAAATCCAGTGGTGGTATTCAAATTTTTTTACTACCGGTTCTGTGGGTGTGGCTTGGTGGGCGTGGTGTGGCTTGGTGGGTTTAGCATGGCTTGGTGGGCGTGGCAGGGGAAGGATACTGTAAAATCCCCATTCCCTCCACTAACTGCTTTCCAGCTCCGTTCTCCTGTGCAGGGCAACCAAAGAAGACCCAGCCAATCAGCTGAGACTCAGGAGGCAGAGAATAGATGGGGGTGGGGCCAACCAGAGGTGGTATTTGCCAGTTCTCTGAACTACTCAAAATTTCCGATACCGGTTCTCCAGAACCTGTCAGAACTGGCTGAATACTACTTCTGCAGAAATCTCTTTCCAAAAAGTATCATATTATTTCTAAGGCATGCACTATGCACCGCATAGTAAATAAAGTTGACTGTTTCACAACAGTTTTAACACCTTTCAGGCTTATTCTGATTTTTTAATTTGGAGAAATCAAGCCCTGTTTTACTGAGAACAGCGTACCAGTGATTTTTAGAGTCAGGAAGAAATAAACAAGATACATCCTTGATGCTGTCCTTTTCATGGACTTGTCTACAAAGCCAAGAGAAAGCAAGTATCTTGAGCCCAGCAACCTCAGATATGGCTGATTCCCCATTAAATCCTGTCTCCAGCCCCATGGTCGCTGCCCTATGTCAATGGCCCAGACATAAGCTCCACATGGCAAGTTTATCCCTCTTTTGCTGATACAGGCAAGCTTTCATCTCCCCTGGTGACAGCTTGATCCATGTAAGAGCTCATTCTATTGTCAGAGATTTGTTTGACAAAGCCTGATGCTGGCCTCTTTTGATCTGTCTATCCAAGAGATTTATTACCTGGACACTGTCACTAGAGCATCTGAGCTTTTCACATCATTGATATATCTGCCTTTAGACGTATGCACCAAGGCTGGGGTGTGCAGGTGCCTCTCTTGGTTTCTCTGGAGCACTGAGCACACTGCTGGCTTAAATTGCCCAAAGTGAATCTATCTGGACATCGGTGGCAGAGCAAAAATAAAAATGTGAAATCCTGTTTCTCAAAAGGCAGAGGCATACAGACAACTTTAAATGAGGCCTTGCCACGTTTTAACACATTTGCAGGGCTTGGAAACATTCCCAGAGTTACTTTAGGGCAGTTAGCCCATAGACATCTGCTTCCCTGCTATGAGTCAGCTAGTTTAGGGTGTCTAGCCTGTGGGAGTTTTAGAATCAGGATCATGCACACATTCCCTTCATGGGCGAAAAATTATCTAGGAACACTGGTCACAGCACAGCAGCCCAATATTGCTTCTCCAAAATATTTTTTCCCCAAGGCTACCACATTTGGAGAAAGTAAAAACGGAGTGCCCTGTGTGATCTGGAACTGTTTACATTTCCTCCAAATGTTGAGATTATTCTTTGTGGAGAGCAGTACTTACCGGTAGAAAAGATAACAATAGCTTGGCATGCATTGTGTAAATTGTTTGATAGCAGGAAGCAAGCAATCCTACATCAAGAAAAAGGCCCTTTTAGAGCCACTTCAAATTATTTTCTGCACTTTCTGGTCTCAGCTGAAAAACTAAAATTTCTGATCTCTGACCATAGGCTACTTTGCTTCTGATTCACTTTAGTGATTCCTTGAAGATAAAATAATATCTTTTTCTGTTTTTTTCTTTCTTTCAAATAACCCCGAGTGTTGTGTGTATTAGGCACAGAGCCACACAGGAGCAACACAAATCTGAAAGCATTTTTGAGAGTAATCAACTGTATTAAGGCTCTTGTGAATGGCCCGTCACTTCATCACATGCACATCACTATTATAGGAGCTGAAATACAGTACAGTGAGTTAAAGAGAAAAAAGGGATGGAGGAAAAATAAGATGGGGAGTTAACAGGTTTACCCAGTAGTTGAGATACAGAGGAAGTTCTCACAAATAAGGATGGAGTCTGAGTTATACTAAAAAAAATGGGTTAAAAGAGAGCCAGTTTCTGAGGTGTTTAAGGCACCAGGAGTCAGGAGACTGAGTTCTAGTCCTGTCTTGGACAAAAAGCCAGATGGGTAACCTTGAGCCAATCTTCTTTTTCTCAACCTCAAGAAGAAGCGAAGGCAAAAATCTCTTCTGAAAATCTTCCCAAGAAATTTGCAGGAACTAGTCCAAATAGTTAAACAGCATACTAAAAAATATCACCTTGCCGACAAAGGTCCATATATCAAAGCTGTGGTTTTCTCAGTAGTAACATATGGCTGTGAGTTGAACCATAAGTAAGGCTGAGCCCTGAAGAATTGATGCTTTTGAATTGTGCTGTTGGAGAAGAATCTTGAGGGTCCCTTGGACTGCAAGGAAATCAAACCAGTCAATCCTAAAAGAAATCAACCTTGACACCTCTTTGGAAGGACAGATCCTGAAGCTGAAACTCAAATATTTTCTCAACCAAATGAGAAAAGAGGACTCATTGGAAAAGACCATGATGCTGAGAAAGACTGAAGAGGAGGCAGAGGAGGAGGTAGTTAGATCATTGTCATTGATCCAATGAACATGAATTTGTGCAAACTCCAGGAGACAGAGAAGGACAGGTGTACTGTGGTCCATGGGGTTGCAAAGAGTCAGACACAACAGTGACTGAACAACGAAGTCCACAGAGCAGCAAGAGTCAACACTGACTTGAAGGGCCATGCATACGAAAACAAATTTAAGAGCTCATTATCCCTGTTCAACACTTCGGTAACAGTTTGGATTGGTTGATGTATTGTAATTAGATTGCCTTCATTGTGCTGAAGCAATATCTCTGTTCCTCTGTTGATACCTTGAGTTGGACTAATCTAGGAGTAAAACATTATCTATCTTGTTGCAGCCTTGAGCTCAGGTGTCCAGTTTGGGTATATTTATTCTCTTGGGCAGAGTCTGTCTAGTTCAGCCTATGTAGAGGATTCAGAAGTTTGTTTATTTATTACATTTATATACCAATCGTCTTACTGTCCAAGGCAATTCAAGTACCTACGTAGGTGGGAGTAGACCGAGAGATAATTTAAAGAAGCCCTGGTGAGTCTTTTGCCTTAGGAAGCAAAAACATTTTTTTCTTGCTGCAACAGATGAAAATCAATTATTAAAAAGTAAAACTGCATGTTTATTTTTAAATTGGTTTTTAAGCAATCAATTATACAATGTCTTTTGGCTAAAAAGACCAATGAATAAAAATGAAGTCTGATATGAGTTCATATATTTAAAATACTGAATCAAAAGAAGGCCTTTATTCCTTTCTACCAAAGGGGAGGATAGAATGAATTCCAAAAATTTTGGGAAATAGCTTGTGCCTGAAAAGTTATTTGGCAGAATTCTGATTAAAATAGTACAGAAGGTGATAATAAGCTTTGTATGATTCTAGCAGAGGTTGTCTAGTATATATATTCAGAAGCTCTTGAGTTTTATTTTTCAAATAATCTCATTTTTTTCTCTTCTGTGTAAAGCATATTCAGTAATAAAACCACCAATTTATGTCTTAAATGCATTCCAAATCACCACCAAATCTGCATGTCTATCAAAAAGTTTTCAAAAGTTTTGTTTAGTCTTTTTATAAAAGTCTTTCAATAATGAAGTATTTGTGTTACTTCTAACAATTGATAAAAATACTAGAGCATGCTCAGATACCTTTTTTACATATATATATATAATTTTTCAGCTAAACAGCAATAGAAGTGAAGTCTAGCTTATACTGGGCAGTGGTATATAGGCTATATTTTTATTCTTCAGTTACTGAGAAATCTATGTATGTGATAAGGAAAACCTGTTTGATCATTATAGATTTAGAGAAAGTGTGTAATAAAATGAAGAAGCTTTAATTTTAATTATATTTATATATTGCCATAGTTTCCAATCTTTCCCTCGATTAACACAATAAAAAACTAAGCAATAATTAAAATATCAGTGGTAAAAATATGCAAATTTATTTCATGTTTAGTGTATTTATAGATAACTGCATAGGGAATGTTTGTGGTGAGGCTAGAAATTGTTGATTGTGGTGAGATAGAAGTTGTTGATTGTGGTGAGGCTAGAAGTATGTTGAATATGTGCATGCATTTGTGTGAGGCAACTCTGTGTTGTTGAATGAAAATGATTTGCAGTGAATGTTAGATATACTATAGATGCAACAAACAATTTCTTATCAAAAAGCAAAACAGTTGCATTTGACAGAGAAAACCAAATTTTAAAATCACATTATACATATATGATGAAAAGTTAGTACAAGTAAACTACTTTATATAAGATGTGTGAAAACTGTAGAAAGGTACATAAGGTCATTTGCAAAACAACAATCAAATTTGTCAAAATAAACAAAAATGCCTATATATATTTGCATGCTTTTGTCAGTATGCTATTGGGAAATTAAATTTGAGGATTTCAGAAGAGCTATACATTGGAGGCATTGAAAACATGGGTTAACAAGAATGTAGCAAATTAAGAGAAACTAAGATTCAAAATGAGTGGATTAGAGTGGCTGGACTACAGGGAGTCCTTCACTTACAGACACAGTTGGGCCCAAAGTTTCTGTTGTTTTCAGGTTAAATTTTTTATTAAATAAATGCAAAATACAAAAGCAAATAAAGAGGACAATGGGCCCCGTTCTGGCTTTCCTGAGACTCCAAAAGACACTGGCTAGGCCCAAAATGGGATGTAGGGGTTGCGGCACCCCCAAGCAAAAAGGGAAGAAAAAAGAAAGAAAGAAAGAAAGAAAGAAAGAAAGAAAGAAAGAAAGAAAGAAAGAAAGAAAGAAAGAAAGAGGGAAGGAAAGAAAAAAGAAGGAGGAGGAGGAGGAAGAAAGAAAGAAAAGGAGGGAGGAGGGAGAGAAAGAAAGAAAAGGAAGGAAGGAAGGAAGGAGGAGAAGGAAGGAGAAGTGAAGAAAGAAGGAAGGAGGAAGGGAAGGAAGGAAGGAAGGGAGAAAGAAAGAAGGAAAGGGAGGAAAAGGAGAAAGAGGGAAGGGAAGAGAAAGTGAATGAGATATGGATGAATGGATGGATGGATGGACGGATGGATGGGTAAAGGAGGAGGGACAAGGACCACAAACCCTGGCACTAGATGCAGTTTCAGAGGATGCTTTGAAACAGCACAGCAATCCAGGGCTGGAAGGGACCTCGGAGGTCATCTAGTCCAACCCCCTGCTCCAAGAGTTTCTCTCTTTTGACCCATTCAGTCACATGACCACCTAGCCATGCCTGTACAGTCACATGGCCACCTAACCACACCCACCAAGCCACGCCCACAGAATCAGTTGTTAAAAATGTTGAATCCCACCCCTACCTATCACATGACTTTGGAACACTGCAATGGTCATAAATATGAACTAGGGTAGTTGCCAAGCATCTGAATTTTGATCATATGATCATGGGGATATTGCAAAGATCATAATTATAAAAAATGGTCATAAGTCACATTTTTCAGTGCTGTTGTAACTCTGAACAGTCACTAAACAAACTGTTGTAAGTTGAGGACTACCTGTACAAAAATGAGTGACTAGAGAAAGAAGAGTGTTGATGGGGGCCTTGGTGGTGCAGGCTGTTAAATGCCTAGCACTTAGTTCCAGCTGCCTGCAATTATTGCAGGCTCGAATCCCACCAGGCTCAAGGTTGACTCAGCCTTCCATCCTCTTGGGGTAGGTAAATTGAGGACCCAAGATTGTTGGGGGCAATAAGCTGACTTTGTAAAAATGCTGCTTAGTAATAAGCAGGCATATACAGTGGAATGAAGGCTATTGCTGAGCGTATTGGGTTGTATCCCAAAAAATTGTAAGCTGCCCTGAGTCTCCCGGAGAAGGGCGGGATATAAATGTAATTTTTAAAAAAAATGTGATTTGGTGTAATAGACAGTGAATAAGGATCCAGTTGCAAAAATGTAAAGGCAGGGTAGATGGGTCAATAAGTATGGAGTTGATGAGAATCTGAAAAAGAGAGAATTGAGAAGTTTAAGCAACAGAAGGCAAGGTACAAAGAGGTGCATCACTATTGTTGAAGCATCATTGGTTTGGAAGGACAGGAAGATGTGGAATGACCAGTATGTCTTAGATCAGGGGTGTCAAACTCAAGGCCCATGGACTGGATCCAGCCCGTGGGGTGCTTAAATCTGGCCCACAGGGCCACTCTGGAAAGAGTGAAAGACCAGCCCATAGTGCCTCTGCCAGTGAAAATGGACTTGGAAGGGCTATTTTTGCTGCCAGAGGGTTGCAGGAGGCCGTTGCAGCCAAAAACTGAGCTCAGGAGCCTGTTTTTGCTGGCAGAGTCCTCAGGCCACGACCGTCACCACCGACACAAGTGAAGCTGAGCTGGCCACGCCCACCCCTGCCACACCCACCCCAGCCCCCCGAGGTCAAACATAATCCTGATGCGGCCCTCAATGAAGTCGAGTTTGACTACCCTGCCTTAGATTTACAAGTTGTAGGTCTTTTTCTGCATTTTGAATAATCTCGCAAAGGTAACAACATAATGAATGTATATGCATTTATATATAAATCTATAGGAACAACTAAGTACTTGATGCCTATGGAACACAGGCATCAGTTTTGAATGTAAAAAAAATATCTCTTGAAATGAAGTCTTGTAAACTTATTGTGGCAATTATTAGCATTTGTGAACATTGACTAAGTTGGACAACCAGTCAAGGCATAATTAAGTGTCAATCTAAATATATTCATAAGTGTAAAGAGCTACTTTTGTTTAAGAAATAGCATGCTTGAATAAGTCTGGGTTGTATTGGTTTGTAAATTGAACAATGTTATTTCTCACTGACTGGATTCACAAATGCACTAAGCTGCTTCTTAAATTGAATGGTAAATATATATACAATTTCAGATGTGCCCTGCATTAGTTGTAAGCTAAACATTTCTAAAACTGCGGCCCACACACACAAACATGTTTCCTACATTTGCAATATTTAACAACATATTTGGTTTGGTTATTCCTAAGTACAATATATAATAGAAACCCAGCAATTGGTAATAAGATATTAATTCAGACAATTAAAGCATGATGAGTAAACCAGGATGTTAACTTCAACGGCAGGGTGTTTGGCTGGCTGACATTTAATTTCCCATAAAAATCAGTGGGAGTAGGAAAACCTTCAAACTGGGCTGAATTATGTTCTTGTTCCCATGTTAAATTATTTAGTCAGGAAGATATTGCATATTTAAATACTGAGAAAAGAACCTGTGTTAATATCCTTGCACAATTACCTGAAAACCTAGGTAAAGTTCATTACCATCTGTATTTCTAGTAAGATAATAGTGGAAAGCAAAGAGTTACTCAATTATTGTCTAAACATTTTGAATTGGTACATTCTCTTTCTATTTAATTGCAATCCAGTATACTTTAATTGCAGCAGCTACCAAGGAAGATTCGTCTTTGTTCGAAAGTTCAGAATAGGGAACTACTAATTATTTTACATGATTTAATTTAAACAACTCCAATATTCAATTACTAAATTAAATGATTATGTGAAATGATATAAACATAACATTTATTTATTTAAATGGGTCTTAATGGCCTATTGTGGGGGGGGATAATTTTTTTGATTAAAATGATTTTTGATTCTATCCTTGATAGAAGAGACTATTTGGTGTAGGCTAGCAACTGGGAGACGGTGAGTTCTAGTTTCGTGTTAGGAACGAAGCCAGCTGGGTGACCTTGGGCAGTCACTCAGAACCAGGAAGAAGGCAATAGCAGACCATTTCAGAAATCTTGCCAAGAAAACTTCATTTGTCCAGTGAGTCAAGACTGACTCAAACATGCACACTCACACAAACAATTATACAATTATACAATTATATAGGTTATATATTTCTATAGAACAGCAAACCACAAGGATTGTGACAGCAGTAGAAAGGTAACAAGATCTTCCTTCTTTCTTTCACACAGCAATTCAAATCTCTTCTGGATGACACTTTCAGTTGTGTTACTAAAAGAGGTGTGGAAAAATTGAAAGTAGCATATGTTCTAGTGCTGAAATTAACAATGCAAATTAATTTAATTAAACGGAATTAACATAACATGCACTAATTACATTTCATATAATGTAATAATGATAAAGAAGGGGAAGAGAAAAACATGACTGATCAGCCTGTGTAGCAGTTTACCAGCTACTAAAGGCTGGGTTTCTTCAATGTCATATTGGTTTGTTTGCTTGTTTATCTATTACATTTTAAACCTTTCATGAGTCTTCATAGGATTTCTCTCTTATTTTTCTCTCCCAATTCCATACTATCTGTACAAGGAGACAATGTAATATAAGAAAATGAAGAAAACCCTATCCTGTATTGGAAAATTATTTTGTTTAAGAATAGCCAATTTGAGATCTGGAAAGAATATCTAGGGTGTGGTGAAATGTTTATGTACTGATTTCCAGACAGTGCCCTTTCTGCTGTCAGATCTGTAGTATTTATGATATTTTTTGCAGAAGCTGATATGGGCACCCTGCATAATACATTCCACTTGGAGAATCAAGTGACATTGTCAGCATCAAAGGGGAATGTTTTGAAATCTTGGTGCCATACTTGGATAGATCTAGATCAAGAGCCAGGGGTAGGCTTCAAAAATTTTAGCAAAGGGTTCTTTGCCCAGTTGCTGGGTGGGTGTGGCCATGGTGGGTGTGGTCTTGTCGGTCTCCTGCACCATGGCGGAGGGGCATTTTTGCCCTCCCAGGGCTCCAGAGCATAAGTGATATTCAGCAGGTTCTGACCAGTTCTGGAGAACCAGTAGCGGAAATTTTGAGTAGTTCGGAGAACCAGCATATACCACCTCTAACTGGAGATTTTACAGTCTCCTCCCCTGCCACGCCCACCAAGCCCCACCCACAGAACCGGTAGTAAAAATATTTGAATCCCACCACTGTTCTGCAGGCTTTCTTCGAGCCTCTGAGAGGGTGAAAACTGCCTTCCCCAGGCACCAGAGGCTCTCTGGGAGCCCTGCAGGTGGCCTCTCCTGGGAGGACCAGCCAGGGCCAACTGCACCAGCTGGGGCTCTGAACTGCACAGAATCTTAGCTAGGCAAAACAACTTGGAGCTGGGACAGGATGAGAAATTGCCAGTACAAGTTTATTGATAGGGTTACATATTAACTCACTAAAATGGTCCAACTTCTGTTATCACTTCAGACCTGTGCACTGGAAAACCCTTTTCAAGATGGGCTTGAGAGAAGCCAACCCATTTGGACCCTGTGCAATGTCTCTCAGACCTGAATCACTTGGGGAGTTTATCTGATTAGCTTCCAGTCTGTTTCTCAGCTTTGATTTCCAGCTACCACACTCCAGGCCCACAACTTCACAAAAGGTCCCTTGGCTATTTAACATAACAACACAACAGATGCAGAGAATGGAAGTAGAACTATGCATTTGCAGATTTCATCCAAGTCACTGTTGACTCCTGGTAACTACATGGACAATTTGTTAAGTCACCATCAGCACCCAATGTCAGCAGCCTCATGGCTCAAGGAGAGGTTTTGGTTCTGCTGGTTAACAACTGCAATAAAGTTATTTGATCTGATAGTTTTTGACATAACTCAAAGAGTACCATAGCACTCCCTCCTCCCAATTTTTTACCCCTGGAGCAGCAACTTTGGGAGAAAGGATATGCTGAGGGGACAGCCATGATATTATTATTGTTGCTATTGTCATTATTTGAACATGTATGCCACCTGACTCTGAAGAGTACTATTTAGTTGTGGTGCAGCCAGTCACAGACTGATAGAAAACTGCTCCTGACCATTTAAAACAGCGGTGCAAAAGAGTTCCTTGGATGAAGGGTAGCATCACTCAAAGCAACTGTTTCTCCCTAGCAGAAGCTGAAAGTGATATGTCTATTATTCCAGTCAGAATGTCTCTAATTCCTGTCACCTTGCATATAAAACAGGGGAAAATATACATATCTATGAGCAACAAAATAATAATCTGAAGATGAGACCACCCTAGCATTTGTAAATTTCTGTCAGTTTTCAAAACATGAGTTCTCCTCACCTGTGCTCTTTTCACCCAAGCAAACCTTGCGATCCATCTATTTATATATGTGGTTATAAGGCCAGAGCAATATTAGAAACGAAGGTTCAGAAACAACAAGTCAACTGCAAGAATAGGCATATTCAAAGAAAACTCTTGTGATGGTCAGTTCTGGCTACCTTAGTGCATTTCAAGTGCAGAATATTCTGCGGTAGGAAAACATCTCAATAGTCATTGGATTGTTCATTATTCAGCTCCCTTAGCTACACCTGAACTCCCTGCAACTAAATTGCATGTCCAGAAATAGGTGTTGTGTGCTCCCTGGATACAACTCTAGGATTGCTTGCAAAACAGGCTTTTATGGTATAGTAACATGCTTCGTTCATGGGATTTATAAAAGGAAAGGAGGGAGAAGTCAGATTGCACACCCCCTTGTAAAAAAAACCTTTGTGCTTTCCTCTAATATGCGCTAACAGAGGTTGGAAAAACAATACTGTG
This sequence comes from Naja naja, assembly GCA_009733165.1. Classification (NCBI taxonomy): domain Eukaryota; kingdom Metazoa; phylum Chordata; class Lepidosauria; order Squamata; family Elapidae; genus Naja; species Naja naja. The sequence goes on along the minus strand of CM019149.1, from coordinate 152,273,931 downwards.
TCATCCGCTTTTGAATGATAACACTAGAAGTTATTTATCCAGAAGCATCCAGGCATCCAGTAGGATTAACTGGCAATTAATATCTCCCAGATTTGAACCACACACACAAATTCACACATTGCTCCACCTGCCTTCTGTTAAAATATGTAAATAGGACTTCCATTTTTTTCCATAACAGGCAGGAGCACAAATGCCAAAGTCTTACTTGAGGCAGAAGACCGAAGAATATTATTTGAGTTGGCAGCCCTCTACCCTCTTATTTACCGACTGACTCATATCATCTTCATCCAGTCCTGGGCTGTGATGGAGGACAACATCACAACACTAAAAGCCTCCTAGAGAGGGTTCACAATACTGTACGTGCTCAGCCATAATGCAGTTTCTTTGGTTTCAATTCTGCATGTTGCTCCAACCCAATCAATCATGCTTTATTCAAGAAACCAAGTTTAACAAAATCGTGACAGCATAATCTGTAAAACCAGCCTTGTCATTTGAAGTTAGGGGTTCGATGGGAGCTATTTCACAAAACTGCCAGATAGCTGATCTTTCATAGGATTTAACAGTAAAAGACAGAATTATTGCTGTGGCCTAATCCTCTTGTCTCTCTTACTTTGTGGACCCCTAAACCAGCCTATTTTCATGCAAAGGAAAGATTCCTGGCTGTTACAAATGTTACGGTTTATGCTTCCTTTCTTTGGCCATTGTCATCTGCATCTATAATCTGTATTTTGTCTATAACTCTCAGGACTTAGTGAGCTGATTCACAGAGTGAAGGCACTCGGCTCATGCACCTCTTCTCCTGAAAGAAATCTACATTTGATGGGGCAGCAGCCACCTTTGGAGCACCTCAATAAAAGTAGGAATACCATCAGGTTAGGCTCAGTTCCTGGTGACTACAAAGCCATGTCCAGATGGTTTTGATAACAACAAAACAGAAGTCACTTTTTAGAAGCACCTACAATGAACTAGTTGCTCTCACTTGGATGGACTTGTAACACTGGAATAACAGAAAAACAGAGTTGGAGGGGCACTTGGAGATCTTCTAGACTAGTCCAACCCCCAGCTCAGGCAATAAACCCTACACCATTTCAGACAAATGGTTGTCCAATCTCTTCTTAAAAACTTCCAGTGTTGGAGCATTCACAACTTCGGGAGGCAAGTTGTTCCACTGATTAATTGTTCTGTCAGCAAATTTCTCCTTAGTTCTAGGTTGCTTCTCTCCTTGATTAGTTTCCACCCATTGCTTCTTGTCCTGCCTTCAGATCAGAGGTGGTATTCAGCAGGTTCTGACCAGTTCTGGAGAACCGGTAGCGGAAATTTTGAGTAGTTCAGAGAACCACCAAATACCACCTCTGACTGGAGATTTTACAGTCTCCTTCCCCGGCCACGCCCACCAAGCCACGCCCACAGAACCGGTAGTAAAAAAAATTGAATCCCACCACTGCTTCAGATGTTTTGGAGAATAGGTTGATTCCCCTCTTCTTTGTGGCAGCCCCTGAGATATTGGAACACTGCTATCATGTCACCCCCTAGTCCTTCTTTTCATTAAACTAGACATGTCCAATCCCAGCACCCATTCTTCATATGTTTAGGCCTCCAATTTCTAATCATCTTTATTGCTCTTCTCTGCACTCTTTCTAGAGTTTTGAATCATTTTTACATTGTGGCGACCAAAAACTGGATGCAGTATTCCAAGTGTGGTCTTACCAAGGCATTATGAAGTAGTATCAGCACTTCAACATGATCTTGATTAATGCAGCCTAGAACTGCATTGACTTTTTTGCCAGCTGCAGCACACTGCTGGCTCATATTTAAGTGATTGTCCACTAGGACTTCAAGATCCCTCTCACAGTTACTACTTTTGAGCCAGGTACCACCCATACTATATACCTGTGCATTTGGTTTTTTTCTTGCCCAAATCAAGATATCATAAAATGTTACATGAAAAGAGGAAGAAAATGGCAAGGTGTAAACCAGCCTCAGGTATTCAACATCTTTACCACATATGCCTTCTGGACAATCAGAATAAACACCAGAAAGCCATAAAATCCAGAGCTGGTTAGAGGAAATTTGTGAAACTAAAATAGAATATAAACCGGAATTTTTCTTATTGGGAATTAATATGGAGAGATATAATAAAGATATGATGTACCTAATAATACATGTGATTATGGCTGCAAGACTAGTGTATGCTCAAAAATGGAAACTTAAGGAAATTCCAGATGAAATAGAGATAATTAAGAAGATATGGACATGTGCAGAAATGGATAAATTAAAGCAGGAATTAAAAAACAATGAATATTGTTAAGTATGGGAAAAATTTTACCACTGGTTGGGAAAAAGGAAAGACTCAAAATGTAAATTAAAATAAGTTAAGGATGTTAAAATGATAGATTAGGATTAATTGAAATTGTTGATATTGATGTATATATGTTATATATTATGTGTATACTATGTAAATATGTATTATTTATCATATGAAATAGCTATGTAAGACAATTAGGTGCGTCAGGATGATTACACCATGTTCACTGTTTTTAAATGTTTCTTTTTTTTGTTCAATAAAATAAAATAAAAAGAATAAATGCCAGAAAGCTATTTTCACTTAGCAACAATGTTTATGTTTATTATCAGTACCAAAGGAATTACCAGAACAGCCAAGCAGGCTACTGCTCATAAATCAGTGAAATTTATTTTTAAGTGCACAGGCTGAGGTGTCTAGTCACATTAGAATAGTCCATGCGTAAATCAGTTAATAGACTGATGTTCCCAAAATGATGCTGCCTGGAATGAAAGAGCTAGTTTGGTCCAGTAGTTAAAGCACCGGGCTAAAAACTGGGAACTATTGAGTTTTTCCCACCTTAGCCACGAAAGCTGGGTAACCTTGGGCCAGTCTTTCTCTCTCAGCCCAACTCACCTCACAGAGTTGTTGTGGGGAAATAAGAGAAAGAAGGACCATTAGATATATTCACTGCCTTGAGTTGTTTATAAAAATAATACAGGTAGAATATAAATAAATAATAATAATAAAGATGCCTTAGGAAGGAAGCTCCAGAAATTATATCTCCTAGAAGTTTGATTGGATGAGAAATGGCGCCTTGAGTTAATGCACAATTAGGATGTATAGGAGCTATTCTGGCCTCAGGTGTCCTCTGTGAGCTGCAGCTGCCATCCATTGTCAATCTACAATTATTGAGTGCTCCTCAAAGATTAATCACTGTTTGGTATGCTCTGAGCCACATTTGTTACCTATCACATTGCACATGTACACAATTTGATACTTGAACTTAATCTTCCTGAGCATGCAAGTGTTGATGCCTTGTTTGTTCCCTGAAGTACCTTAGCCCATAATGCCAGGAAAATACATTGCAAGAGCATGGGCACAGGTTTTCAAACATCTCAGAAGGCAGAAAAGTGGTTGACTGCACAGTGAATGATCTTTCTTCTTGGGTCTCTGGATGCCTTCTCTGAAGTGGCAAGAAATATAGCAAATTTACTCTCTTTTCATAATTAATTCAGTTTTCAGGATCCAGAGTACAGGTAGTTCTCAACTTACAAGCCCAATTGAGCCCAATTGTGCCCCCCTTTTTTGCCACAGTTGCTAAGTGAATCTCTGCAATTGTTAAGTGAATCAGATGGCTGTTAAGTGAATCTGGATGGCTTAATTGGCTTTGCTTCTTGGAAGGTAGCTGGGAAGATTACAAATGGCGACCACATGAACACGGCACAGCACAACAGTTATAAATACATGCAGTTGCCAAACACCTGAATTTTGATCATGTGACTATGGGGATGCAGCAATAGTTGTGGAAACTGGGCATAAATCACTTTTTCAGTGCTGTTGTAACTTTGAATGAATGTTCACTAAATGAATGGTTATATGTTGCCACTGTACCCATAAGCTGAGTTTACATCTTCCTGAGTTTATAGTTCCTATAGAGAACAGAGTCACATGTTTTGTACAGGTAACCCTCTTTCTTTAGAGCAGCCTTCTCAAAGTTGATGTTCTCCAGATGGAATGGGAGTTTCAGCTGCCAGAAGCCTCAAAAGCATTGGCTGTGCCACTAGGGAATTCTGGGAGTTGTAATTCCAACCGGTTTGGTATTGCAGGCTACTTGTTTGGGACAGAGAGCCATCCCTCCCCCCCCCTCTTTTTTTTTCTTTTTTGCCCCTCAAGTGAAGCTGCACCCCCAAAAAAAGCAGGAAGGCCAAAAGTTGCCTGAGCACATGCAGAGGTCATCAAGGGAAATGACCTTGATGAAAATATGCAATATTGGTAACAGTTAACTAGGCAATAATGTTGGAGGGAAAAAATTAAATCCTGATAACATTTAGAAGCAGCTTAGGCAAAGACTTCCCTATTTCACTGGAGTATATGTAAGAAGGGAGAAGATCAGGCAATTCTGTCATTGTAGCCAATCTCATTAAAAATAATTCTAGTCTTCCTGTGTAGTTGGTTTTCTAATCTTGTTTACCTGCTTGGGCTGACAACAGGACCAGCCATTGATTCAATTTAGAATGAACTGAGTGAAATTCCTTCACAGTTTAAAAATAACAGTTTGGTGGCAACGTAGATAGGATTTGCTATATTTGGGTGTTTTTTTTGCAGGGGAGGGGTTACCACCTATGGTTTTGGAGACACTCCTGATAGAAATTAAACTACTACTTGGCTCCAGGATGAGGGTAATGATCATTTTCAAAGAGTAGGTGCCTGGTGTATACATACTATACACACACACACACACACACACCCACGTGTGTGTGTGTGAATGTGTGTATGTATGTATGTATGTATGTATGTATGTATGTATGTATGTATATATGCCAAAAAAAGTTCCTGAAACAATTGCTTTTGGCAGGAAATGGAAGAAAATTGGGGATCAAACTAAATGCAAGTGAAGGATTACTTATATTAAATAAATTCAACCTGTGCATATTCTTCTCAGTGAATAGCCTTAAAGATTTTCATATCCACTTCAAAACCTATCGATAAGAATATATGCATCCATTCCTGAGCAGAATGATATCAACAATGATATTAAGACCACATGCAAATAATCCTTGACTTACAACCACTCATTTAGTGATTGTTCAAAGTTACAAAGGCACTGGAAAAAGTGACCATTATGACCATTTTTCATAATTGTGACCTTTGCAGCATCCCCATGGTCACGTGATCTAAATTTGGGCACTTGGCAACTGGCATGTATTTAAGATGGTGGCAGTGTCATAGGATCATCTTGTGTGACCCTCAAAGTCAATGACGATGCCATAGTCAGTTAACAACCATGTTACTAATTTAACAGTTGCAGTGATTCATTTAACAACGGTGGCAAGAAAGGTCATAAAATGGAGTAAAACTCCCTTAACAGCTGTCTGGTTTAGCAAGGGAAATTCTGAGCTCGGTTGTGGTCCTGGGTCGAGGACTACCTGTACACATTTTGTCCCTTGCCCTTTGTCATTCATCCCACCTCACCTGGGGAGGTGAGACCAGAGATGCTACCTAACTGTTGGATTCTTGTTGTTTCTGAAAGCAGACGAGGCAGAACCTCTGTTGTTGTTTCTTTAACTAGGTCCGTGCCAGCGCTATTGCGCAAGATGCTGATCAGAACTACGACTACGCCAGCAACAGCGTGATCCTGCACCTGGATGTAGGTGATGAAGTCTTCATCAAGCTGGATGGCGGGAAGGTTCACGGTGGAAACACCAACAAGTACAGCACGTTCTCTGGATTCATCATCTACCCAGACTGAGCTGTCCTGGCTCCAGTTTTTCCCTCCCTGTTTTGCCTCCCCAAATCCTTTCCCCGTGAGTCAGCTTTTATTCTTCTTGGCTTTACCATCTCTGCGGATTCCCAGAGGCTCCTTCTGTAAGCTCTGGTCAATCGAGGATGAATCAGAAAAACTTGGGAGAAACGGCGATTCTACCCTCCCCATCCAGTCCCTCCTAATGGAAGGAGGGCAGCTGATATGAGACTTTCTCTGCATGGCGAAAATTGGGGAGGGGGTGGAAACAGGGTAAACTATTATTATATTATGGTTGGTGGCCCAGTCAGCCAGGTGTTTAGACTGGATTTGGCATTTTTATCCTATTATTATTATAATTATTATGAGAGCTTGGTCAATAAAAGGAGTGTCCATAAGAGAGATAACTTCTAATTTTGGAGCTTGGGTACTTTGGGTGGGGAGAAAACCCTAATTAAATAAGGATGGAGTTAAAGCCCTGACAAATTCTACAAAACTCATTCTCTCTACATATATACCCCTTCCCTAAATAAAAGAAAGGGGAGTTTTGCCAGCACTCTGTTTCATCAAATAGAATAGAAGTTATTGCATTGATACCTCCTCTTTCCTCCAAAAAGCTCAGGATAACTTACTATCATACAAATATCCTATAAGATATTTCAGTTTCAGAGTGGCCAGTTTAAGATCACACAACCAGCTTCATGGCTAAATGGGAATTTAATTTGGGTGTCTTTAATTTGGATGCTCCAGAAGACAATCTTTTGTCCACCTGCATGAAGATATACAAATAACTGAGAATAGTATCATTTCATGGAACTATGCTGGCTCTGGTTGCTACATATAGTTTCAATCCTCCTGCAGTCTTTGAAACTATGTTGATTATAGAGCGAGTTCCTTTTTTTTCTGAAGGGGTTGTTACATTTCTAGAAGAATAATCTGTTGCAGAGTTGCATTGAATGCCAATGGTGGGCAGGGCTGGACATGACAGGCAGGGCCAAAACTGAAAATGTGTGGGACCACCCACCTTTCTTTATCCGACACCCCAATAATATTTTTGTCTGACCCACTTCTGTCTCTGGCTCTCTGGCTCTCGCTCTCTCTGGCTCTGGCTCTCTGGATCTCTCTGTCTCTCTGTCTCTCTCTCTCTCACACACACACACACACACTGTCCTCTTCACCCATCTCACCTACATGTTCAGTTGCTGGTGAAGAGACGCACAATCCTCATTAAGGATCTCAACTGATGGCTAGCAAAAATAGACCATGATTTTCCAAGTAGAACAGCCAATGTGAAGTTATTTGTGGAATGGAGCACTTCAAGCAAGTTTCAGTTTCTGCAGTCCTACTGTCCACAGAAATGTGTGTTGGCCTCTGTAGAATCTGAAATATATCAGCATGAAAAAACATTCAGACAAAACTCTACATATGAGGCTAGCATTTTCCAATATGAGATTGTTCTATTGAAAGCAATGGGGAGAGAAATCCTTTTTCATTCATCCATCCTGCCTCCTACCTTGCTTTTCAACAGACATTAGACAGTTCAACCTCAATTCCTATCAAGCTTTGTCCACTTCTTCACAGACTGTGGGAGCCAATGCTCCAGAAGACAATCTTTTGTTCACCTGCATGAAGATATACAAATAAAATGAAAATGGACTTTAGACATCGAACGAGTGGAGTCTGTTCCACTTTCCACACAGTCCTTTTGAACTCAGAAATGAGACTTCTACTATCCTGAATCTCAGACCCACACATCAAATGATGACTCTACAACCGAACAAGAAGAGCAGCAAATGTTCTCTTTGGCTGCCATCCTGGAATCAGCCAAAGGGCTGATGGATGGGTTTTGTCATGTTCCTCAGAAACAACACAGCCAGTCCAACAGGCATCACTAGAAACTTGAGATGTCTCACTCTGACCTCACTTTCTCCTTGACCTATCCACCAAAGACTGCATCACTCTTATCATACTTCAGGTAGGTACACTTGCCAGCAAGACATCCATAGCAGCATCTGCACATTCATTCTAGCATTTGACTCCTTCGTTTGCAGAGCTATTCCAGCTACATCCCTAATACAGGTGAAACTCAAAAAATTAGAATATCGTGTAAAAGTTCATTTATTTCAGTAATGCAACTTAAAAGGTGAAACTAATGTATGAGATAGACTCATTACATGCAAAGCAAGATAGTTCAAGCCGTGATTTGTCATAATTGTGATAATTATGGCTTACAGCTCATGAAAACCCCAAATCCACAATCTCAGAAAATTAGGATATTGTGAAAAGGTGCAATATTCTAGGCTCAAAGTGTCCCACTCTAATCAGCTAATTAAGCCATAACACCTGCAAAGGGTTCCTGAGCCTTTAAATGGTCTCTCAGTCTGGTTCAGTAGGAATCACAATCATGGGAAAGACTGCTGACCTGACAGTTGTGCAGAAAACCATCATTGACACCCTCCATAAGGAGGGGAAGCCTAAAAAGATAATTGCAAAAGAAGTTGGATATTCCCAAAGTGCTGTATCAAAGCACATTAATAGAAAGTTATGTGGAAGGGAAAAGTGTGGAAGAAAAAGGTGCACAAGCAGCAGGGATGACCGCAGCCTGGAGAGGATTGTCAGGAAAAGGCCATTCAAAAGTGTTGGGGACTTTCACAAGGAGGGGACTGAGGCTGGAGTCAGTGCATCAAGAGCTACCACACACAGACGGATCCTGGACATGGGCTTCAAATGTCGTATTCCTCTTGTCAAGCTGCTCTTGAACAACAAACGTCAGAAGCATCTTACCTGGGCTAAAGAAAAACAGACCTGGTCTGTTGCTCAGTGGTCCAAAGTCCTCTTTTCTGATGAGAGCAGCTTTGGCATCTCATTTGGAAACCAAGGACCCAGAATCTGGAGGAAGAATAGAGAGACACACACTGCAAGATGTTTGAAGTCCAGTGTGAAGTTTCCACAGTCTGTGTTGATTTGGTCATCTGCTGGTGTTAGTCCACTGTGCTTCATTAAGTCCAGGGTCAACACAGCCATCTACCAGGAGACTTTGGAGCACTTCATGCTTCCTTCCACAGACAAGCTTTATGGGGATGCTGACTTCATTTTCCAGCAGGACTTGGCACCTGCCCACAATGCCAAAAGCACCAAAACCTGATTCAATGACCGTGGGATTACTGTGCTTGATTGGCCAGCAAACTCACCTGACCTGAACCCCATAGACAATCTATGGGGCATTGCCAAGAGAAAGATGAGAGACATGAGACCGAACAATGCAGACGAGCTGAAGGCCGCTATTGAAGCATCCTGGTCTTCCATAACACCTCAGCAGTGCCACAGGCTGATAGCTTCCATGCCACACCGCATTGAGGCAGTAATTGCTGCAAAAGGGGCCCAAACCAAGTACTGAGTACATTGCATGCTTATACTTTTCAGAGGTCCAATATTGGTCTATGTACAATCGTTGTTTTATTGATTGCATGTAATATTCTAATTTTCTGAGATTGTGGATTTGGGGTTTTCATGAGCTGTAAGCCATAATCATCACAATTATGACAAATCATGGCTTGAACTATCTTGCTTTGCATATAGTGAGTCTATCTCATATATCAGTTTCACCTTTTACGTTGCATTACTGAAATAAATGAACTTTTGCACGATATTCTAATTTTTCGAGTTTCACCTGTACATGCCAATATGCACCCGAACAGTCCCAGATGCAAACAAAGTCAGGCTGCAGCCATACGCTTCAATAAGGATGGAACAGATCAAAGCAATGAAGCAACTGGCTTCAAGTTGCACCATGGGGGATTGAGATGGAAGAAAGCAAGAGAACTGGTACTTGAATGAAATGCCAAACTGGTGGAGGACACATCTTGTTGGCTGTTCTTCAGACAGAACATCTCTTAGCCTGACATTGCAATCCTGACCTAAGTCCAACAGGGCCTTATCAATTAAAACTGCATTCACATTAAGCCAAAACTATGCAATCATTTCAGATTATTTCTCCCCCACTCCATGGCATGCCTACAATAATTCCTGAGCTGCATCCAAGTGCACGCTGCCTTTAACATTGCTTTGGCATCTAGAACTTCGATCAAAGCAAGGAGACAGTCAATGCTCTAAGTTGGCTTTACTCCGGGCTCCTCCTCCTTCTCCTCTTCTTCTCACAATAAACAAAAAGCGTTCTTCACTCCACATGCCTCAACATGGTGGACAGCAAGACCAACAATTCTTTCTAGGTGTCATATCTGCACTGAAATATGAAAACGTGTGCACTTGCACTTGTATATTTACACATGTTTGTAGATTTCACTATCTCTCCACATGTTGTCAAAAAATGGTTCAGATGAGATTCTTGACCCCATAAATAGCATAGCTGTTCATGCATGCCCCAATACAAATGAAATTGTAAATGTACTGTATATTTATGTTTATGTACAGGGCTATTTATGCAAAAATTTGAAGTGGGGGAAAGAGAAGTTCAGTAGCCTCAGAGCCAAAAACAAAACAAAACAGAATTAGCTGAACTGACTCACTGAAGCACTGTTACATTTTCAAGTACCAAAAGTGAAAAAGAGCTTGAGAGTTCTCAGGCTGCTTTGAGATGTATAGAGCCCAGTGAATATATGTACTTGTGCCTACTTGTGGTAGTGCTTACAAATGCAGGCATCTTTCCACTGTACCTACAGAACTTCCGTCACTTTCATGTGTTTATGGATGTTTATTTGAGGATGAACATGGCCTAGGTTGGAAGACTAGAAAGGAATCTAGGAAAGGGAATTCATGCATCTGCACACACAGACTGCAAATCCAAAGGCGCAGTTGGCAAAAGGTCAACAATTGTGAGAGGATGGCCAAATCATTGTTGCATAAAGAATGCACATCCATCCACATGTATTCTAGTACACACCTGTGAACGTATATATTATTATTCAGCATAGGCATGTCTTGCAGATTCAAGACCACCCTTTCAATTTCCTCTCAGCTATCAAAGCCCCTTCTGCTTGAGTCTCTGAGCTCTCTCATTCCTCGTCTTTTTGGGGACAGAGAAAGAGCTATTCCCCTCAAAAGGCTGCAGTCCTGTTCTCATTGCAGCCCTGTTATTTGCTAAGAGCTGCTCTGCATGTCTGCTCTTTCTTTCCAGACCTAGGGAGTATTCGGATGGTGCTCAGTACATGCTCTAGGATAGTGTTTCTCAACTACCCGCGCTGGCTGGGGAATTCTGGGAGTTGATGTCTATACATCTTTAAAGGGCCAAGGTTGAGAAACCCTGCCTGGGAAGAAGAAACCTGGTGGAGGGTCTCCAGGGCACAGTATAACCTCAGCATCAGCCCAGCTTTGCAGCCAAGAATATACTGTAAATCCTATTGGGCCCAATCAGCTCTATGTCACTGAATTATCAGAATCTGTGTTTTATCAGTTAATAAAGATACTTCGTTTTTGACTCAAGTCTTGTCTTTAGCAGGTTCATTTGCATGGGGATGGATGATCCCAGAAATATCTACATGTTTTATAGGGCTGCACCCACACAAACTAGGCCCATGAAAGCACACATGTTTAAAAGGTACACATTTGTTTGTCCCATGCCCTCACTGGGATAATTCATTTAGACAGATCACTTCTGAAACATCTCCAGATCACTTTTCAGTACCATCAGCACAGCTTCTCTACCTTGTAGGTAAAACTAAGCTCAGAAAAAGAATTTTACTTCTTGATGATCTCAGCTGTCTCTTTTTGAAAAGTTTGATGTTTTCTTTTTAAGAAAGTCACATCAAGAAATACAGAGAGAGAGAGAGAGAGAGAGAGAGAGAGAGAGAGAGAGAATTGCATATTTATTTACATATACTGGTAAATGTATGCTTGTATATGTTCCTATACTTTTTATATTCCTCAACAAAATACATATTCAATACACACACAAATACACTCCCAGGAAACAAAATGGCAAGATTAATGTTGTAAGTGGAGGATACCATTTAAAAAAAAAAAGAAGCTAAAATAGGACTAGTCTCTTCCAAACAGACTGGTTTTTAAATGGCAAGTACAAGCCTATAGGGACTTATAATCTGGGTGTTGTACATGATTCCATCCTAACACCACCCTGGCAGAAGCAGACCCTAGTTGAGTAGTTTTGGGGTGACAAGAAGGAAGGAAAAATGGAACTCTGGTTTGATAGGAGCAGTCAGGGTGTTGCTATAATCAAAGATTCAAGGTGCTGGTACTTACCTATAAGGTGCTGGTACCTATAAAGCCCTGGGGCCAGGGTACTTGCGGGAGCATCTCTTGCCAGCATCGACTGCCCATCGCCCGGTGCGCTCCCACAGACAGGGCCTCCTTGGGGTGCCGTCGGCCAGACAGTGTCAGCTGGTGACCCCCAGGGGTAGAGCCTTCTCTGTGGGAGCGCCCATCCTGTGGAATCAGTTGCCCCTGGAGCTGCAGTTGGCCCCTGACCTCCGTTCCTTCCACCGCGGCCTGAAGACATGGTTATTCAAACAAGCCGGCCTGGATGGAGGGCGGGGTGGTTTTAACTGTTTTATATGTAATGTCCTTTGGTGGGTTTTTAGATATTATTTGGCTTGAGTTTAATAACTTTTGACTAATTTTAAATTTTGTATTGTGGGTTTTATGATGTGAGCCACCCTGAGTCCTTCGGGAGATAGGGCAGCATACAAGTCCAAGCAATAAATAAATAAAACCAGATCTCAGCATTGGCCTTACAAAGACAACATTCATCATGGGAGAGACTAGCTAAGCTTGCTTATCTATTTATATCTATCTATCTATCTATCTACGGTATTTATTTTATTTTATTTATTTTATTGGACTTATATGCCGCCCCATCTCCGAAGACTCAGGCGGCTCACAATTAAAGTACAATACAATAAATATTTTAAAAGGATTAAACAATTATAGAGCCCAATAAAACCAAATTAAAATACTTAAAATTATCCCATACCCCTGGTGAGGTAGTCACAGCCCGATTTGGTCAAACAACCAGGTCTTTAAATCACGCGGAAGGTCGCGGAGGTCAGGGGCCAGATGGAGGTCCAGAGGCAGTTGGTTCCATAAGTGGGGACCGCTGCAGAATGGCTCATCGCTGGGGACCGCCAGCCAACACTGACTTGCCGACGGGACCCCGAGGAGCCCCTGCCTGTGTGCCCGCACAGGGCGGATGGCACTCAATATCGGCAGGAGACGCTCCCTTAAATATTGTGGACCCATGTCGTGTAGGACTTTGAATGTTAAAGCCAAAACCTTGAATCTCACCCGGAGTGCAACCAGCAACCAATGCAGGCTGCGCAGGAGGGGGGTAATATGGGAGAATCGGGTAACTCCCATCACCACCCGCGCAGCCGCATTTTGCACCAGCTGCAGTCTCCAGATGGTATGCAAGGGCAGTCCTAAATAGAAGCGTTGCAGTAGTCAGTCGCGAGGTGACAAGGGCATGGGTGACTGTGCAGGGGCATCTCGGTCCAGAAACAGGCGAAGCTGGCGAACCAGCGGACCTGGGCAAAGGCCCCCTGGCGGCGGCCCCCACCTGTTCCTCCAATTGGGCAGCATCCAGGAGGACCCCCAGGTTCCTCGCCCTATCCACAGGGGCAACACCACTCCCCTATGGTCAATGATGGACATTCCTGATTGGACCGAGATGCGGTATGCACAGCCACTCAGTCTTGGCGGGTTGAGCGAAGCATGTTTCCGTCCATCCAGGTCCGTACCGCATCCAGACAGCAAGTCATCACGGAGAGGGCATCACTGATCTGGCCTGGGGTGGAGATGTATAGCTGAGTATCGTCAGCATACTGATGGTATCTCACCCCAAAACCACGAATGATCTCACCCAGCGGTTTCATGTAGATATTAAATAAAGGGGGAGGACCGACCCCTGAGGGACCCCACAAGTGAGTACCCTTGGGGCCGACCTCTGCCCCCCCATCAACACCGATTGCGACCACCCCAAGAGGTAAGAGGAGAGCCACCGAAATACAGTGCCCCCCACTCCCAACCCTCGGCGTGCAAAGGATACCATGGTCGATGGTATTGAAAGCCGCTGAGAGGTCCAATAGGACCAGGACAGAGGAAAAACCCCTGTCCCGGGCCCTCCAGAGATCAGGTATCTATCTAACATCTATCATCTATCTATCTATTATGTATCTATCTCTATATCATCTATCTATTTATCTCTATCTCTCATCTATCCATCATTTAGCTATCTAGCTAGCTATCATCTATCTTTATCTATATCTAGCTATCATCTAGCTATCTATCATCTATATTTATCTATCTATCTCTATCTATCATCCAGCTAGCTAGCCTCCTCAAAGTCTTGTTTAGCAACCATAGTGGATGCAGGTTGGTCGTAAGGCTAGAGCAGCATCTGAATTTTATCTTGGCTCACATTAGCCCTTCACCCACAACCTCCGTCTAACCGACTCAGCTAGGATCCAATAGTGAAACAGGGCATGCGGGCAGGCAGGCAACATCTTCTCTGAACATTTTCTTCATTCTTCCCTGCCACTCACAGTTACTCCCCTCTCCTCAGCTCAGAAGCTGTCAGTGTTGGTAAAAGGGCTTCAAACAGCACTGGCTTTGTGGGATGGCTGTCACGCCTCCCCATCCAGCTCGCTCAGACTAGAAAGTCACAAGAATGGAAACACGTCACCCTGAATTCATCACGAGAGCCTCATCACCTCAGACGTCGCGCTCCCAACGTGCGCCTTGTCCAACAAGCCTCTGCTCTAATGCACACCGACTCCCGTGGGCAGCCTCAGGATGGTGCAGCGGTGCAGGAGTCTTGCGTACACTTGTAGACATATTAACCCTTGTGCGTAAGCTAAGACAGGCAACGCGTTAAGAATGCAGGAGACGCCTGCTGAAGAACTGCTGCATGTGGAAGGAAAGGTACCCTCACACACACCGTAGATGCTGAGTTTCCCAGAGGCCCTCCATATATGTCCCCCTCCCGCACTTTTCATTTATTTACATCCAGCCTTTATTACAGGTAGTCCTCATATTACGAACCACAATTGAGCCCAAAGTTTGTGTTGCTGAGTGAGACATTTGTTAAGTGAGCTTTGTCCCATTTTACAACTTTCCCTGCCACAGCTGTTAAGGGAATCAGTGCAGTTGTCAAGCTAGTAGCACGGTGGTTAAGTGAGTCTGGCTTCCCATTTGACTTTGCTTGTCAGAAGATCACAAAAGGGGAACCCCACGATCACAGGACACTGCAAAGGTCATAAAGATGAGTTTTGATTATGTGACCATGGGGATGCCTGCAACGGTCACAAGCAGGGGTGGGATTCAAATTTTTTAACAACTGGTTCTGTGGGCGTGGCTTAGGTGGTGGGTGTGGCTTGGTGGTCATGTGACTGGATGGACGTGGCTTGGTGGTCATGTTATTGGCTGGGCGTGGCCAACTCAAGATCACTCACATCGAGGTACTCATCTCGCCTGGCCTCTCATGACTGTGGGGATGCTGCAACAGTCGTAAGTGTGAAAAATGGTCATAAGTCACTTTTTTCAGTGCCATTGTAACTTTGAATGGTCACTCCACACAAGCAAAGTACCAGCAAAGAAGGGGAAAAAACTCCAGAGACGTTCCTGAGAGAGGAAGTCTAGTCCTGCCAAGACTGTAATAAGGGTTAACGGTGAGGCAGTTTCTGTAAGCAACACCAGAATGTTTCCTTCCTGCCTTCCTTACAGGATTAGGCCAGTAATTTCTTCTAACAACCGGTTCTCCAAACTGCTTAGAATGTTAACAACCAGTTCTAGCAAATCAGTGCGAACTGGTAGAATCCCACCCCTGGTCATAAGTGTGAAAAATGGAGAGGGGGGAGGGAGGGAGGGAAGAAGACACAGAGAGAGAGAGAGAGAGAGAGAGAGAGAGAGAGAGAGAGAGACTGGCCACCTAGTGGTGGTTCAGTGGTTAATATGCAGTATTGTAGGCTACTTCTGCTAACTGCCAGCTGCCAGGAGTTTGGCAGTTCGAGTCTCACTGGCTGAAGATTGACTCAGCTTTCCATCCTTCCGAGGTGAGTAAAATGAGGACCCAGATTGTTGGGGGCAATAGGATGACTTTGTAAACTGCTTAGTGTAAAGCACTGTGAAGCGGTAGATAAGTCTAAGTGCTATATTGCTATTGCTATACCTCATGTCTGAGGCAACCACAATAAAATTTGGTGCTGTGCCCTGCCCCTGTCACAGTGATGAGGGGAGGGATGAGAGATACTTTCACAGCACTTAGTGAGCTCCCAAAGCCTGACTGAGGTGAGAAACTAGGGATTTAAACTTCCTGACATCTCAGGCTGGGAGAGCAGCTCTGAGAAGGAGCGGAGGGGCTGAGGACTGTGAGCTGCCTGTTGAGACGATTAAATCAACGCTTGGGAGGAAATGGGTCAAGAGCTCTCTCCAAATCTGACCCACCCGCCTGCCCCTCCCCCCCTCTATTCCTATGGCATGGAGAGAATCTTCATTAAGTCAGATGTAAGCTTGGGAGTTCGCTCCTCTGACAACAGCTTGTAAAGGGGGAGTGCACCGAGGTGAGAGCAAGGCTTTCAAGAACACTTGTGCCTGCTGGGGCTAAACTTGGAAGTGCAAATAGGACAAGTTATAGAGGGCTGAGAAAGCAAAAGGGTGCATACATCTGAGGCAGCCACACATGAGCGCAATAAAGAACGGGTGAGCAAATACCAAAACAGACTCTTCCAGGCAAAGTGCTGTGGTGTGTACCAGAGGCTGCGGTGTAAATAAGTAGATAGATACATAGTGTAGATGGAGAGGTGTTTTGCTGGGGGCGCTGGGCTCCCTGTCATAGTCAGTTTTTGGCCAGGAAGGTTTCCAGAAGGGAAGTTTATTTTTATTTTATTTATTTATTTGATTTGTCAATCACTTACAAGATAGTAGGGTTAAGAATAAACATGACTAAGAATACAGGAAATAGGTACGAATAAATGGGGACAATAGGACAGGGACGGGAGGAACGATTGTGCACTTATGCACGCCCCTTAGAGACCTCTTAGGAATGGGGTGAGGTCAATAGTGGATAGTTTAAGGTTAAAGGAGTAGGGGTTAGAGGATGTAACAACAGAGTCAGGTAGTGCATTCCAGGCATTGACCACTCTGTTGCTGAAGTCGTACTTTTTGCAATCAAATTGGGAGCGGTTTACATTGAGTTTGTATCTGTTCTGTTCATCTCCTACAAGTGAAACAAGTGCGACATCGTAGGAAAGACAAAATACTGGAAGAAAGAAATAAAAAATTGCAGAAGATCTTGTGGATTACAGATCACTTTGGCCAATGCATAATTGTGCGCCCCTGTTTAGAATTGCCAAATTGGGAAAGGCAAAAGGATGCTTGGCAAATCCTTGTCTCTTTTTTTGAGCCCATGGCCCAAATCATCATTGTTTCCTTCACTCAGGCTTTCCATTGAAGGAGTTGCTCTGAGGGAAATGTCATCCTTGACTTTTCATCGATGTCCAAGGATGACTGGAGAGAAAGGTCTTCGCCCCTGAGACCTGTTTGAATCCTTGATCTACTCCTGGTATGGAAGGCTCCATCAGGCAGTTTTATTTTCAAGAAGTAGCCTTACAGATGAAACTGATATATGTAACCTTTGCAACAATAATTCCAGTAGAGACCTATGTTAAACTACAGGTAATTATTGACTTACAATCATTCATTTAGTGACCATTCAAAGTTACAACTGCACTGAAAATAGTGAGTTATGATTGTTTTTCACACTTACAACTCTTGCAGCATCCCAATGGTCACGTGATCAAAATATCTTCCTACCAGAAGTGATCAAACTCTGTTTCCTCACTACCCTAGAAGACCAAAAGATAATCGCAGTGAAAGAAAGGAGCAGGGGACAGATAAATGCCTGTGCATATTGCTGCAGCCCTCAAAGCTTGCAGTGATACCTGCTGTGGACCCTCAAACCCCCAAGCTGTTGCCCATCCCAATATAGAGGACTGCTGCACAGTGTGCTTATGAACAGGCAACCTTCATGACATAAATGCCCCTACTTGGAAAATATCAGAAAATGTCATCAAATATCGTATTCCTAGTTTGCAAAAACTTATTTGCAAACACTGAAAGCCAAATGAGTACAGCCACCATGGTCAGCTATACCTAATTTTTCTACTGTAGGAAGTTAACATCCACTCTTCTTCTAGAGAAATGAAATGTCCTGGGAAATATTAAAAAGGCAGAATATTTCCCCTAAAAAGAGTAGAAACTCAGAAGCAAAAACTCACCTCAGAAGTAGAAGCTCACCCCCACCTTTGTTAATGGGTGGGCCATAAAGGCCTGGGCCAGAATAGTTTACATAACAAAGATCTCAGGTAAAGCTATAGCTATTGCCCAAAGCCCTTTTCATTACATCATCATCCAGCAAAGCTCAACCAAGCCCGGAACTCAGGACAGCCTACAGAGTTGCCCCTGCATGTCCCCATGGGAGTCTGACAACCAATCAGAATACAAGCTCAAATTCAAATCTCAACAGAGGCTATAAAACCAGGCACTTTCAGCCCTCCTTCTTCTTCTTGATCTTCTCTTTTCACCTTGGAGCATTTGATCATCCTTTTCACTTTGGAACTCCAAGCCATGTGGTCCTGTCCACCATTAAACCATCTTTCCAAACAGCCTCCATGTTTCCACTTGAGACTTTCAAGAAGAGATTGGACTGCCATTTGTCAGAAATGGTGTAGGGTCTCCCGCTTGGGCGGGGGATTGGACTAGATGACCTACAAGGTCCCTTCCAACTCTGATTATCTGTTTATTATTTATTTATTTATTTTATTTGTTTGGACTTGTATGCCGCCCAATCTCCCAAAGGACTCAGGGTGGCCCACATCATAAAAACACACAATACAAAGATTAAAATTACGTAAAAAATCATTAAACCCGATTCAAGCCAAACAAATTATCTACAACCCAAAAGACACTAACATTAAAAAGGTTTAAAAAAACCCTCAGTCCAGGCCAGCTTGTTCAAATAACCATGTCTTTAGGCTGCGGTGGAAGGAGCGGAGGTCAGGGGCCAATCATAGCTCCAGGGGCAGCTGGTTCCATAGAGTGGGCACTCCCACAGAGAAGGCCCTACCCCTAGGGGCCGCCAGCCAACATTGTCTGGCTGACGGCACCCCAAGAGGCCCTGTCTGTGGGTGCGCACCGGGCGATGGGCATTCCATGCTGGCAAGAGATGTTCCCGCAAGTACCCCGGCCCCAAGCCATATAGGGCTTTATAGGTAAGTACCAGCACCTTGAATCTCACCCAGAGGGCAACTGGCAATCAATGCAACTCGCGCAAGAGGGGTGTAATATGGAAGTATCGGGATACCCCCATCACAACCTGCGCAGCTGCATTCTGCACCAGTTGAAGCCTTCGTGTGGTCCGCAAGGGCAGCCCCACGTAGAGAGCATTGCAGTAGTCGACTCGGGATGTAACGAGCACATGAGTGACCGTGCGTAAGGCATCTCGGTCCAGGTAGGGGCGCAAATGATGCACCAGGTGAACCTGGGCAAATGCCCCCCTGGTCACGGCTCCCACCTGCTCCTCCAAACTGAGTCGTGTATCCAGGAGGACACCCAAGTTGTGCACCCTATCCACAGGCAACACCTCCCGTTTATCTGTTCCAGTGTCTTTTTCCCCACTTGGAACTGAACCCAGAAGGATAATTCTTCCAACACTACGTTCAGCAGATGTTATCAGAGGACATGATCTGTACTTTGGGCTCCTTAGCCCAGTTTTATCTGCTTCAGTCCTGAGGGGACCTCTGCAGCAAAGTCAAAAAGTCAAGATGGTGGCTGTGACTGCACAATGTCCTACTTTTTTACGTGTTGTATATGCAACTCACATTTAGAGAGGTGGGAGTCCATTGCAATGTTGGGCTCCTTTTTTTAATCTACACATACACACAAAACCATGTGTGCAAACGCTATTCCCTGCCCAAACGGAACTCTGGGATTAAACCCCAACCCTTTGCACAAAAAATAGCAACTTTACTACAAGTAATTCATGACTGCTCTCAATCGCTTGCCTTGCCTAAGCAGCTGCCCTTACAATATTTTGAACTACTACATTCACAATTCTCATGCTATGAAGATTGAAAATAACTATAGTTCACACAGCTGGAGAGTACCGGTTGGGTTTGGCTGACCCAATTATAAACCTGAAAAGGCTTTCCAGAACAATAACTTTGCTATAGACTATGCCTACAACAGTTCATGTCAAGATAATAAAATAAGATCAAAGAATATGCAGCCTTACTTTTTAAATCATATAAGATGTGTTATCTCAATCAGAGGTGGTATTCAGTAGGTTCTGACCAGTTCTGGAAAACCAATAGCAGGAATTTTGAGTAGTTTGGAGAACCGGCAAATCCCACCTCTGACTGGAGATTTTACAGTAATCCTTCCCCTGCCACGCCCACCAAGCCACACCCACAGAATCGGTAGTAGAAAAAATTGAATGCCACCACTGATCTCAATGTAGGTTTGCTACCAATATTCACTTTAAAAAAATAACAAAACAGGTAAAATACTATATTTTCTGTCCTTCTTCTCAGGTCCATTTTCTTGGGCTGGCAGAAAAGATACCATTAAACAGGTTTTGATGAAAAAAGAGTTCTCCAGAAAAACCAGCCAATGATCTTGGTTGTATCATTTAGGATTAAAAGCTCACTTGGTAGTCTACCTAAACCCCATCACTAGGAAGCAAGAAATGGCTGATTTAGAGAGAGATTTAAAGCAAACTATGAACACCTGAGACTCAACAATGAAGAACCATCACAAATTCGTCATTAGTTAGATGCATAGATATGCCTTATAAATAGTAACTTTAAGCAAGAAACATGGTTTGAGGTCACATACTCTTTTATGAACCAATAAGATCCTGTTTAGTGTACGGGACAATAGGACTTAACTAAGAAAGCTCCATTACAGTACATCTGGTTGTAGCTGCTTCCTCCACAAAGCAATCTAGATTCCCCTCTTGCAGATCAAAGGATAAGGTGTCATGTTAAATCTACCACTTCTTCTTTTATTTAAGAGTGAGTAATCTTGGAACTTCTTCAAGTAAACAGGAGCCTTCTACCACACACTATTTTTGAAACTCCTGTTTGTTAAAGCACACAACAGAGAGGGAAAGATCCATTTAAGGTATATTTAACAACTTTTGCCCATTGAGCGCTACACTATCTGGAGCAGGGGTGTCAAACTCGCGTCATCATAGCGTTGTCACGTGACATATCACAACTTTTCCCCCCTTTGCTAAACCGGGTGTGGGTGTGGCCAGCACATGACACATCCAGCCGGAGGTGGTATTCAGTCAGTTCTGACAGGTTCTGGAGAACCGGTAGCAGAAATTTTGAGTAGTTCAGAGAACCGGTAAATGCCACCTCTGGTTGGCCCTGCCCCCATCTATTTACTGCCTCCTGAGTCCCAGCTGATCAGAGTCGCAGCTGATCAGCTGGGTCTTCTTTTGTTGCCCTGCACAGGAGAACGGAGCTGGAAAGCAGGTTAGTGGGGTGGGAAGGGAATGGGGATTTTACAGTATTCTTCCCCTGCCACCGCCCACCAAGCCACACCACCTCCACCAAGCCACGCCCACAGAACCAATAGTAAAAAAATTTGAATACCACCACTGCATCCGGCCTGTGGGCCACAAGCTTGACAGCCCTGATCTAGAGGGCTTTCTTTCCTGGACTGAGACATGGGATCTGTAAAGAACAGTTGCACAATCAGGTTTAATTCAATTCAGCTTCAACTGATTCAAGATTAGAGGAGAGCAAATAAAGCAGTTTTGAGGCATTTCATGTCTACATGCAGAGTGAGAAAACACTCTGAGAAAAAGGATCGAAATAAATGCAGCTCAGTTGTAGGATAGCATTAATTACATTAATTAACATTGATACTGCTTGTCCTGTGAAAGTTAAAGTATTTGTATTACTGAATTCCCAATCTATATTCAACATTGTTTCACACAGATTGGTCTCCTATTGGAATATAAAGGAGCCTAAAGTATGTCTGCAAATTATTTCTCCATTCAACACAGATTATTATCTACAAACATCACATTTCCTTTGTCACTGTACACCCAACCCTTGCCTTCTTGACAAATTTTCCAGGTCTAATTTACATTCTATTAATCAAAACAAAATTTTAAAGTTGGAATAGTTCCAGAGGCTGCTGCTCCATCTTTCATTCAATCTCAAACAAGACATAGCTTCGTTTTTGTTTTAAACGTTTAAATAAGATCGTTACAACTGTTTAAAGAAAAAAAATGAAAAAATGTCTTCAAGAGACATGTTATATTAAAAGCAGCAGCCTTGTGAATTCAAAATAAGCTCATTTAACAGTAGCACTTCTGGTTAAGGTGGCAATTCTATTTTAAAAATATATTAATAAATAGATCAAATAAAATAATCTGTACTACTTGAATTAATTCTCAGATTTAAAGCCCCGCTTGCAATCAACTCCTTCATCGCACTACTTAAAAGCAAATAAAAAAACTTGAAATTCAACTTATCTGAAGAGCACCAGGTTGGCCAGCGGTGAATTATATCTACAGCTGCAATCCAATTAATTTTTACACATGAATAAGTTCCATTGAAGTAAAAAAAGTTCTTAGTTCTAAGTAAACAGAGTTAAGGATTACTGTCTGAGTAATTCTCCAGAGAGATTGTTTCAGTCAAGGACCTCTCACACAACCAACTGCTAATTCTTTCATGTAATTACTTAAATTAACATTAATTTTAATTGCAGACTGGAATTAACCTTTAAGAATATTTTAGCGTTATTTTAATTACAACACTACACTACACTGGCCATACAGGTAAATTTATTAGGCAATTGTGCAGGAAATTATGGCTGTTGTGGGAATGGTCTACAAAAAGTTTGCCTTGAATATACTCTTAATCTCCCTTTTCTACTTTTTCCAACTTCCACATCTGTTGGCATTATAGTTCAACTCCCAGAACAGCCAATCAGGATGATTGCTAGGCACTGTAATCCAAAGAGCCTTGGTGGTGAAGGCTGTTAAATGCCTAGCACTTAATTCCAGCTGCTTGCAATTACTGCAGGCTCGCATCCCACCAGGCTCAAGGTTGACTCAGCCTTCCATCCTCTCAGGGTAGGTAAATTGAGGACCCAAGATTGTTGCGGGCAATAAGCTGACTTTGTAAAAATGCCCCTTAGTAATAAGCAGGCATATACAATGGAATGAAGGCTATTGCTGAGCACACTGGGTTGCATCCCAAAAATTGTAAGCCGGCCTGAGTCTCCGGAGAAGGGCGGCATATAAATATGAATAAATAATAATAATAATAATAATAATTTATTATTATTATTATTATTATTATTCAGGGGCATCCGATGGAGGTGGAATGTTTATTCAATTTTACTTATTTGGAGAAATCAGCATAAATATTATATATTTAATTGCTTTCATTCTTGGAGTTTGTGAGGGCCTGAAGAAGAAAAATCAATGCCCTCAAGTAGATTTAGTGAAAAAGCTAAAGAAAAATGCCAGATCTTAGTTATAATTATTGAGTTTGAGATAAGCTCATTTGGGGTATGTTATCTTGCTGCTGAAGCATTTCTTGAACAGATTCCATATCTTAAACTATCCAAGGATCTTGGCCAGCAAGCACTGAAAGAGTTAAAAGTTATAGTGCCATGAACTGCACACACGGAGCTTAATTTCAGCCAAGACTCATTTTTAATACCCTATCTCCAATTCCAACATGGAACATGTGACAAGAATCACTCCTAATTAAGTGAGAAAACATCCAGCAAAGTCCTGGCAAACAGTCTTTCACGGACAAATTACAACCACAGACCTTATCAGGCTTGGAGAATTGCGAGGCCGATAGCTTCGCTATACAAGAAAATATTTGGCAAGGAGTCTCTGAGAGTCATGAACAAATCTTCACACTAATTCAACAAACTAATTGTATCCTGCAAACAACACTCCCCTTTCGCTCCTCTAAATTCCCTGTGGGAGGGGCCATTCACCGCCAACCTGTGCCTTTACTTCTGAGTCAACCCTTATTCCTTAACTGTTCCCTTCTCCTGGCAGCTCTGCACATGTGCACATCGGAACAGGCTCCAGCTGTTCTTCTGCCCCACTGATCTCTGACTCCAAAGACAGCTGATAATTGTCAGACAGCCCAGGCCCCATCTCTGACTCCAACACAGGGCACTCATCAGAGCCTTCCCCAGACTCCAGGACTGGCCTATGTTCCTCCCCAACCTCCTCACTGTCCAGCTGCCAACTCTGCTAGCACACACAACCACAACTACTTGCAACTAAAATTCTAGGCTCAATTGTATCCATAAATTGAGGGCTACCTTACCATAAGCATTTTGGAATACAAAACTAATCACCACGGTCATGTTGCCAAGTGGTGGATCAGGGTCAGCCCACAGCCTGCCATTTTCCTGCCCTAAACTGACAACATTTGGAAGAGCCCAAAATTCTTTTGAGGTATGGAAGACCAGTTGCTTACTATCTACTACAGGTATCTGTAATTTCACAATGGCACTGAAAAAGGTGACTTACGACCAGGGGTGGGATTCTACCAGTTCAGACCAGTTCTGTTATGATTCTGCACAGTTCAGAGAACCGGCAAATCATGCCCCTGGGTGGCCCTGCCCCTCTCTGTCCGCCCCTCCCCTCCCCGCCCAGTCTTTATTGTGTATACACGACATCGCACGCATGCCTGACATCACTGACTGCATTCTGCAATGCTCAGTCACTCCTTAAGGTATTTCTCTTTTTTTCCCTCCTGACGATCAGCTGTTCTCACGATCAGCTGTGCCAGGATCCCCCTCGCTGTCTTACTGCTTTGCCCAGGCGGCTTCCCTGAGGCCCAGGAGGCAAAAAGGGTGCGCGGGTGTGTGTGTGCTATGCACCCCCTCCTGGCGCTCTGTTTTTTGCCTTGTAAAAAGTTGTAAAAAGGAGCAAACCCACTTAACATATTTCTCACTTAGCCCTGGGCTTAATTGTGGTTGTAAGTCAAGGATTATCTTCCCCCATACCAGATGCACCAGCAGAATGCCCTGAAAATATCCAGTAGAGCTACCAGTTTTGAACTGCAAATTTGGGAGAGAACTTCTCAATATCACCAAGATACAGAAAATATTAACCGTTAGCTGCCATCTGGTGATCGGTCAGAAATCTAGTAGTCGTGGTTGATTGCTGCCAAGTTGACATCAATTAATGTCAACCCTGTGGTCAGCTAGTAGGAAGCCCCTCCCCTCCCCAGAATAAAAATATTCTACAGGATATTAAAAAAAGGCAGGATAGAATATTTCCCCTAATGGAGAAGAGGAGAAAAATCTTAACAAAGGCAGAAAACAGCCCCAGTCTTCCTGCCATAGGAAAACAGCCTCAAGCAGAAGCTTGAAGAAGCTGGTCTTTAGGGATGGAGATCTTGCAAGACTGGGCCAGTCTGTTCATAAGCAAAGAACAGCCAGAGACCCCAAATAAGCAACACAATAGGCAAGGAGCCAAAGCTGACAAGATTAGCTCAAACAAAACACTTAGGATTTGCATTTCCCCTGTTGCCTGTAGAGCCAGTGATGACCCCTACATGGCCCCATAGGAATCTGACAACATAAATATTAAAATATTAAAGGACATATTCTTACACAGGAACAGGCATCTCAATCACAAGACCCAAAGAATGTATAAAAGCCCACCTACTCTCAGCCCTATTTTGTCAGCCACCCCAGAAACATGCTGCTGCCACTGAAGCTTCTGGCTACCAAATAAACGGAGCCTTCCTTTCCTGCAACCTGCTTCCATTTTATTTTCAGCATCTTTCTCCCAGCTTGGAACCGGACCTGATTTTTCTTCCAACAGGCTGTATGATCTTCAAAGATCTTTCTCTTCACATGGGGTGTCAAAATATGAAAGCCCTACTCTTGTCACCTGAGCTTCTAAGAAATACTCCGGCTTGATTTCTTCCACTATAGATTGATTTATTCATTGGACAATCCATGGTATCTGGAGTATCCTTTGCCAGAGGCCATAATTCAAAAGCACCTATTTTCTTGCACGAACCTTGTTTCTTCATTGCCCAACTTTTTGAAAATATCACGGCTCAATAACTTAGATCTTTATACCCAGAGAAACATCTTTGCACTCTGGTTTTATCTCGGTCCTGCATAGCTGTTTTTATACTGGCGGTTAGTAGTTTGATTTCTGGGCTGCTTGTAGTTTCATTACGGATTATTGATCCAAACAAATTGAAATTGTCAACTATTTTTATTTCTTCTCTGGCAGGAATGAAATTATTGATGTTACCAGTTAGAAGCTTTGCCTTGGCTTACATGTAGGGCATTCTAACCTAACAGTTTCTGACCTTTATTTCACGTGCAGTTACAGCAGCAGTCGGGCAACCAGAGAGGACGTAGCTGTAACCGCATCATAAATGCCAGGTTTACTCTGATGAGTAATCTTTGCTCCTTTCCAATGGCTTCTTCTTCTTCAGCACTGCATCATGTTTTGTTTTGTTATGACTATCCATCAGATTTTCATGACAAGATACAGAAGCAGATAGGGCCTTCTCCCCAGTGGGTAATTCTAGGATGGTTGCCATTGTCACAAGAATGTGATCCTCCATTGCTAATGCTACCTCATCCTCAAGACTCATTCTTTCAAAAGCCAGAATGAGAATGGCAACAAGCAGCAGAATAAGGGTGGTCTTCAAGTTACAAGCTTTCATTCAGTGACCAAAGTTACAAAGGCACTGAGAAAAGTAACTTATGGCCATTTTTCACACCTGTGACCATTGCACCATCCCCATGGTCAGGTGATCAAATTCAGACACTTGGCAGCTGGCTCACACCATATTTATGATGGTTGCAGTGTCCCAGAGTCATGTGATCCCTTTTTGTGACCTTCTGACAAACTAAATGACCTTTGATCCTTCTGTCGCGACCTGAAGACATGGCTTTTTCGATCAGCCAACCTGGACTGAAGGGGGTTTTTTAACTGTTTTTTAATTGTTTGTTGGTTTTTAATGTTTTAATGTTTGTAATTGGGGTTCTCTTATTTAATAGTTTTTTAAATTTTGTATTCCTCTTTTTTATTGTTGTGAGCCGCCCTGAGTCCTTCAGGAGATAGGCTGGCATAGAAATCCCAATATTAAATTTAATTAATTAAATCAATGGAGAAGCCAGATTCACTTAACAAATGTTCTATTAACTTGATACCTGCACTGATTCACTTAAGAACTGGAGCAAGAAAGGTCATAAAATGGGGCAAAACCCACTTAACCACTGTCTCTCTTAGCAAAAGAAATGTTGGGCTCAGTCATAGAAGTAAGTCGAGAACTATCTGTAAGAGGTTTAGTAAAGTGGTTGTTTTTCTTTTCCTACTGCTGGTTGTATTCCCAACTTTAAAAAGTTCCTTGCATAAAATATCGTTAGTCCAAGTCAAAATCAGATAGACTTTTAGAAGCATATAATTATTAATTGATAAATATATAAAATCATTAACATGTTTGCATCATTTCCTTCCAGGTAGATGAAAAAAGGCTGAATGTTCTCAGGGAGTTCAGGTAGAAGATTCAGGATCAGCACAACTTATCCCAGTTCTTAGTCTCTGCCTGGCTAATATGCCTCTTGTTTATTCCTAGTTATTTTTTAGATGGGTCTCCCTGCTCTTCTCCACAACAGATACGCTCCAGGCAGATTGTAAAAAAAGTACTCACTTATAGATACAAAATGCAATTACCAAAGTGATAGTTGGGACGTGGCTGCCATCTAGTGGCCAAACGTTAACAGGATCACTTCTTTGTTCTTTCACAATTGAAGAGTCATCTTTTTTAGGCAGGAGCCTGAAGTTTATGAGAAAAGTTTATGTATTCATATCTTGCAATTCCATAAAAGCTAATCTAAAATGTAATTCAAGGTAGAATTAATTAAAATACCATGCTAAACCACCAGGAGGGCCCAGCCAGGTTGCACTTAGCATTAAAAAAGGAAATCTAGGAAGAGATGAGGAACAATTTTTGAAGGCAAGGTGCAGCCATCAGATTTTGCTGCAAAAAAGGGGGGTGATGTTTAGGGTGTATGTTCCTCCAGTCCTAAGCTCCTTTATCATCTAGGATTCTAGGTCACAAGGGGGCAACTACGGCCCCTTTATGACCTGTGGACTTCATCTCCCAGAATTCCTTAGCTAACATGGTCATAATGGGGTCATAATGGGCCATAGTAGCCCACCCCTGATCTAGGGAATGAATGAGTGGGAAATGGAGAGAGCGTCACAATGGAGATTTTGGGCTCAACTGTGGTTGTAATTTGAAGAGGTTCGGAGCGCAGGGGTGCTGTTGGGAAGTGGGGGAGCTGTGTAGACTACAGGCAGATCTGAAGTGGAGAAGAAGCTGCAGGAGCAACTTACCAAAGCAACTTGCAACCTTCCTGCTGATTTCCCCATTGACTTTGTTTGTGGAAAGCGGGCAGTGAAAGTCGTAAATGGTAATGATGTGACCACACCTCCCTGTGATGTCATCATTGCAAGTCAGGCCCCTGAATGGCTGAGTCACAATCACATGACTGTGAGGATGCTGCAGTGACTGGAAGTTTGAGGACCGGTCGTTCATCCTTTTTTTTTCAGTGCTGCCGTAACTTTCAATGGTCGCTAAACAAATGGACATAATCTGAGGACTGCCTGTATTCCCGACCCTCCTTTCCAGGGCAAGAGACAAAAGGGCTCCCCCTCTCTCTTCCTTTACAGTGGGCAACTTCCCCACTGCATCCCTCCACAAAAACCTAATTATATTTTGCCATCCTCACCAGTGTCATTTTCTTCTGAGCTGTGGCTTCCGTGACTCCATCCCCACTGCAGTTGGGACCCCTCCTTAGCTACTGTCTTCACTCCCACAACACTGTCAAATTACTTAGTAAGACTGTATTACTATTCTTCTTCTCATCCTTCCTATTACCTATCTCTTCCCACTTATGACTATAACTGTGTTGCTTGTATCTTTACAATTTATATTGTTTTATTTGTTTTCCTAGTATGTTTTGATTGCATATTAGTAACCTATGTATGATTTGATTGATTATGACTATCACTAAGTGTTGTATCTTATGATTCCTGATGAATGTATTTTATTTTTCCTTATGTACACTGAGAGCATATTCACCAAAGACAAATTCCTTGTGTGTCCAATCACACTTGGCCAATAAAGAATTCTATTCTATTCTATTCTATTCTATTCTATTCTATTCTATTCATCTTTCTCAATTTTTCAAGCATTTTTATTCACAGGCTCTCATAATGTCCCCCCCCCCTCTTTTTTCTGTTTTACTGGGATTGTTTGTACCTATGATTTCAGGATCATATTTTTTAGGCTTTCACATATGAACTGAGCTTGTCTTTTAGGATTTTGAGCCTTAATTTATTTTTTATTTTTTATTTTTAATTACATTTATATGCCGCCCTTCTCCGAAGACTCAGGGCGGCTTACAATTTTTGGGATACAACCCAGTGTGCTCAGCAATAGCCTTCATTCCATTGTATATGCCTGCTTATTACTAAGGTCAGCTAATTGCCCCCAACAATCTTGGGTCCTCAATTTACCTACCCCGAGAGGATGGAAGGCTGAGTCAACCTTGAGCCTGGTTGGATTCGAGCCTACAGTAATTGTAGACAGCTGGATCTTAAGAGCAGGCATTTACAGCCTGAGCCACCAAGGCTCTTAATGTGCCACTCGCCCTCAGGACCTTAAGGATGTCCTGATGTCCAAATTATTAATATCATTATTTGGTTCTTCTGGACCACAGTGGGAAGCCATTTCTCTTTCCAAGGAAACAATACAGAAATGGTCTGCCATGGTCTTTATTCAAGAAGTTTTCAAATAGGATAGCTATGGGCTCTGGGATTTTCTGGGGGTCTCCCATCCAAATACTAACCAGGTCTGACTCTATTTAGCTTCTTAATTTTAACTAAGGTCAGTCAGAAGTTGCCATCTGCTCTGGAAAGAAAAGAGACATCCATTTTCCCCTCCCTGTACAATATAAGTTCTCTCTCCTTCTCCATGTTTTAGGCTGCAGCTTTAAATACTGGCCAGCCCAGAATATTTGGTGAACAAAGAAGGATTATTTTCACGTTAAAAACCTTCTGCGAGGTATAATACTACATGTTCATACTACATGTTCTCCTTCATGCAAAGAGCTGTTCACAAAGCAAAGCACTTGATGAAATAATGTTATTTTCTGCTCAGTCTTTTGTCCAGGCAAACTTGCTTTTGGTTTAATGCTAGGCTTCCTGGCACAGTATATTCTCCTGCAGTGGTCTGTCCACATTGCACAATCCTTAAACTGTGCCCTTGTTTTCTAAAGCATCTGCCCCTGTGTGCTGAGCCCTTCTCAGATGGCCATCTTGCCCTTGTCAGGGAAAAGAGAAATGTTTCTCCTGCTACACCAGTGAGCTGAAAGCCTGCCTGGGAAGGCTGTGGTTAAAGCTTGATATCTTTGCAAGGCCTACAGGAAAGAGCAAGTACATCATTTGTTCTCATTTAGCTCAGATGAAATAGGATGGGAGTAGTTGAATGAAGCAGAGGTTGCTGAGTCATCCATCACTGCCCATTGGGCATGACAGGGGCAATAGAAATGAATCAGATAAAACAACTTTACCTAGAGCCTAGATGTAGCTGTGCTTGGTGAAAAATTAACCCTTTTGCCTGAAAAGAGTGAAGTTTTTCCCTGGTTCAACCATTTATTTTTTATTTTTTGCATCTTACCCTTAAGGTCACATCAGCAGTCTCTCCACACAAAAGCAGTAATCAAGATACTACAGCCTTCCTCGCCGCCATTTTAAAACAGATACTGTAGTTTGTGTTCACACACTGTATTAAGCCATCTGAAGGTTTGCTTGAGTTCATGCATCACAATGAATCAAAAATAATCCATTTGGGTTTATCAAAAAGAAACTAAATTATGGTTTAAACAAACCAAAACCAAATGTGAATCTAATCATTTGGTAACCTTACATGTGGAAAATTTATGGCTTCTGGGGAAGAACTAAATATAATCCCAGAAGCCCCATCAGGCAGGGCTAATATCAGGACTTATGGCTCCTGATATTAGCCATGCCTGATGGAGCTGCTGTAATTATATTCTTCCCCTGAACTATCTCAAAGATCTTCAAGATGTTCAAAACATCATCCAATATGGCTGTGATTGTGGTTGCATTTTCTGGAAGACCATCTAGAAGAGTGTTAAGATGTGTGGGTTTGGGTGAACATTTGATATTTATTTATTTATTTATTAATGAGACTTGTATGCCACCCCATCTCTGAAGACTCGGGGCGGCTCACAACTAAAACAACAGAAACAATAAATAATTAAAAAAGAATTAAACTAACAAGCCCCATTGAAATATAATTACATAAATACATGATAAAACCATGATAAAACCTCCCCTCAAAGGGTCACAGCCCGGCTTGGTTAAATAACCAGGTCTTCAATTCATGGCGGAAGGCGCGGAGGTCAGGGGCCAGACGGAGTCCCAGGGGGGTTGGTTCCAGAGGTCAGGGGCCGCGATAGAATAGGCTCATCATCGGGGGACCGCCAAACGGCATTGGCCAGCCGACGGGACCCCAAGGAGTCCTTGCCTATGTGGTCGCACAGGGCGGTTAGTACTCAATGTCGGCAGGAGTCGCTCCCTTAAATATTGCGGACCCATGTCATGAAGGATTTTGTATGTTAAAGTTAACACCTTGAATCTCACCCAGAGCACAACCGGCAGCCAATGCAGACAGCGCAGGAGGGGGGTAACATGGAGAACTGGGAAACTCCCATCACCACCGCCGCCGCATTTTGCACCAGCTGTAATCTCCAGATGGTATGCAAGGGTAGTCCTAGATAGAGAGCATTGCAGTAGTCGAGTCTGGAGATAACAAGGGCATGAGTAACTGTGCACAGGGCATCGTCCAGAAAAGGGCGAGTTGGCAACCAAATGGAGCTGGGCAAAGCCCCCTGGCGACGGCCCCCACCTGCTCCTCCAATCGAAGCCGTACATCCAGGAGGACCCCAGATTCTGCGCCTATCCACAGGGGGCAACACCACTCCCCTATGGTTAAAGATGGATAATCCTGACTGGGCCGCGATGCCGGTATGCACAGCCACTCAGTCTTGGCGGGTTGAGAGCATGTTTCCGTTCATCCAGATCCGCACGCATCCAAACACTGGGTCATCAGGGAGAGGGCATCACCGATCTGGTTCGGGATGGAGATGTACAGCTGAGTATCATCTGCATATTGATGGAAACTCACCCCGAAACCACGGATGATCTCACCCAGCGGCTTCATATAGATGTTAAATAGCAGGGGGGAGAGAACCGACCCCTGAGGCACCCCACAAGAGAGCACCCTCGAGGTGGACCTCTGTCCCCCTGCCAGTACCAACTGCGACGCCTGAGAGGTAGGAGGTGAACCACTGAAGTACAGTGCCCCCCATACCCAACCCCCCCGAGGCATCGCAGAAGGATACCATGGTCGATGGTATCAAAAGCCGCTGAGAGGTCTAATAGGACCAGGACCGAGGAGAAACCTCTGTCCCGAGCCCTCCAGAGATCATCCATCAGCGCAACCAATGCTGTCTCCGTGCTGAAACCAGAAAGAAATGGCGAATGTCTGTGCTGTGGATTCAGAACTGGGCCACCTGGACCTGATTGGTAACAAAGTTCAGCTGTATAGTAGACAGCAGATAGTATTTTGTAAGACTGAAAAAGCATGAACACCAGTGGCTCTGCTATCTTGCTTCCATCTGGCATGCTTAGTTTGAGTGAGGGAACATATATGTAATTGCTGATCATTTCCTGGATTTAAAGAAAGTGGAGTGGATAGATGTATCCTAGTAGTGTTGAATCAAGGGAGAAATATCAAGAAGCCATGATAAGTTTATGTGGAAAGGAAGATCAACATTTTGGTGTTTTCCACAACCAATCCAAATGCCCCTCACACTGGGTCTTGTTGGGAAGGCCACTAGTGCCAAGCTGCTGACAGGAAATGCCAGTTCATTGTTCAGTAATCAACAAAGTGTGGATCTAGAATGTGTTACTGAGTCCTTTAAGGATTATAATATTACCTGTTATGTATGCAGGTTTAAAGGCATTGGTTTAATTTGAACTGTTCTTGTAAAATGTAAGAAATGATTGGTTTAAAAAGTGCGGGAAAACCCTGCACTCTGATTGGCTGGCAACTGCGGATGCTGGCTATAAGTAGCAGCCGCAGCCCAGCCAAAGTGGGTTCGTTCTGAGCTGTAGTCACGAATAAACAAAGAGCTTGAAGCACTCCGCCTGTCTCTTCATGCAGACTTAACACTGGCACGAAGGTGGGATCTCCTGAAGAAGAAGGCAACGCGAACAGAAGGAGAGAGATGGCTGCGCTGAACACCCCCAGCCCGTTCTATCTGTCGGCAGAAGACTGGGAGACGTATGCAGATCGTTTCCAAATGTATCTGGAAGGAAACGATCTTGCCGACATTTCCGAGAAGCGAAGAGAGCGGTCTTTCTCACACTGCGGTCCGGCAGTTTTCAAGATGGCTAAGGCATTGGCGGAGCTGCAGACGTGAAGGTAATGGAATGGCCTGACTTAGAAAAGTTGTTAAGAGCCCATTACGCCACAAGTATCGCGCCTCATTAAGAGACACGAGTTTTACCGCCGGGATCAAGGGGAAAGCTTAAAACGAACGACTTTGTGGCAAGTTTAAGAGACATTGGGGTGCATGAATTTAACAATTTAGAAGAGGCCATGCGCGATCGATTTGTTCTGGGCCTTAAAGACAGGGTGTTACAGAGCAAGTTATTAATGAGACCTAAGATCACGCTGAAGGAAGCAATAGAAGAGGCCTCTTCAGCAGAAGCTATCAAGTCCTCAGCAGCAGCCATGAAGAAAATTAGCAAGGCCACAAGCCATCCTGATGTGGAAAAGTCCACAACAACTCATTGTGAGCAAATAGATTCTGAGTCAGACTGTAGTGAGGTGGAGGAAGGAATTTATAGACTCAGAATGGAGCGGAAAAAGAAAGACCTGGGAAGAAAGAGGCAAGATTTCTACTGCAGAGGTTGTGGGGGAAGCCCCCCCCGCACTGCATGCAAGTTCCTAGATACCATCTGCCTCCATTGTGAAAAAGAGGACACCTAGCGAAGAGTCTGCAAATCATCCAGAACTCCACCCAACAGAAGGAAGTTTCCTGACAAAGAATTCAAGCCCAACAACCTCAGTGAGAAAATGTGGTGCAGCACAGAAGCAAAGGGAAGAATGAAACTCATCAGACAGTAACTATTGGTCATTCTTCTTCTTCAATAACAGAAAAGTGCATGTCAAGGTACTAATTGAAGGAAGGCCTTGCCAAATGGAAGTGGACTCAGGCTCATGGTGTCATGGGACACTATGGTGTCATGGGACACTATTCACAGACTACTCCCAAACATTGAGAAGAAGCATTTCAAGAAGCAAGCACTGACTCTTAAAGACTACCAAGGGAACAAGATTCCAGTAGTTGGAACAAGAGAATTCAACATGAAGTTCAAAGGCCACACCAAACGCTTGCCCCTGACCATCATGGACAAGGATCGCCCAAGCTTGCTGGGACTTGAGTGGTTCAATCCACTGGGCATCGAGGTGACTGGCATCAATCACGTGAGCAACTCTGAATGGGAGGAGTCCTTGAAGTCTGAGTTTCCAGAGGTCTTCAGCAATGGATTGGGCAAGTATATGGGGACCCCTATCACTTTCAATCTAGATCCCAAGGTGCCACCAATTCGCTAAAGCCCAGAAGGGTTCCATTTGCCTTAAAGGAAAAATTGATGCACAATTAGATAAACTAATAGCTCAAGGAGTTTTAGAGCCCACTGATCACTCCAGGTGGAAGACACTCCATAGTCACACCAGTCAAGACTGATGGGTCAGTGAGAATCTGTGGAGACTATAAGTGACATTGAACCATGCGCGCAACAGAGCCATATCCAGTTCCAGTGGCATCATTTACTGCATTCACTTCTGGCAGAGGTACAGTCTTTGCCAAATTGGATCTGGCCCAGGCATATCAACAATTAACAGTTGATGATGCCACTGCAGAGGCCCAAACCATTGTGACTCATAGAGGTGCTTTCAAATGTAAAGGTTACAGTTTGAGTAAGCGTGGCACCAGGCATCTTCCAAAGCCTTATGGAAAGGATGCTCCAAGGACTGCCAGGGGTAGTACCTTACTTTGATGATGTGTTAATCTCTGCTGAAAATGACACTCAGTTACAAGAGAGACTCAGAGAAGTCCTTACCAGATTCAAAAAGCGGGTTAAAAGTCAAGGAAGAAAATGCACTCTTAGAACTGACAAGGTTGAGTTCTTGGGCTATATGATTGACAAGCATGGTATCCACCCCACAAATGCCAAGGTTCAGGCAATCAAAGAAGCCCCTAGACCAAAATGTAAAACAGTTTTGCAAGCCTTCCTTGACTCATTAACTTTATCACATGTTCCTACCATAAGGTAACCATTGCAGAACCACTGCACAGATTATTAGACAGAAAATCTGCGTGGGTCTGGGGCAGAAAAGAACAATCTGCATTTAACAATATTAAAAGACTAATCTGATGCTGTACTGATACAGTTCTCTGAGAATTTGCTGTTGTACTGACTTGTGATGCATCTAGGAGGAGGGAGTTCCTATTGCATTTACTCGACCTTGACCAAAGCAGAGAGGAACTACAGCCAACTGGACAAGGAAGCCTTGGCAATTGTTGCAGCTGTCAAGAAATTCCATGAGTATTTATATGGGGAGAACATTTACCATTGTCACAGATCACAAACCTCTGTTAGGCATTGTGGCAGGAGACAAACCTACGCCCACTATCCTGTCACCAAGAATGCTGAGGTGGACTGAATTTCTTGCTGCTTATTCATACAAACTCATCCACAGGCCTGGCAAAGACATTGGGCATACAGATGCTTTGAGCTGCCCACTTCTTCTCACACTGAGGACTTTGCTCCTGAGACTTACACCTTTTTCCAGAAACTGTTGCCAAGCTTCTAGTACACACTGCTGAAATTGCCAGAGAGACTGCCAAAGACACTTTATTGGCTCCTATAGGCTGGATTAAGAAAGGTTGGCCTCTTCAAGATCTACCAACTTGCCCAACCTTTAAATCCAGGCAAACTGAATTATCTGTAAGAGGATGTATTTTGTGGGGTAACAGGGTGGTTATTCCTGCAAAACTGCAAAAGAGGTTTTGGAAATGTTACATGAGGGTCATCCAGGCAGAATGAAGGGATTGGCCAGGAGTTATGTATGGTGGCCAGGTATTGACAAAATGGTTGAAAACTGGGTTGCATCTTGTCCCAACTGTCAGGAAGTCAGGCCTGCCCCACCTCTCTCCCCCACACAGGAATGGGAATGTCCTAGGGGCCCATGGTCCAGAATTCACATTGATTTTGCTGGCCCTACCAGAGGGCACACTTTCCTTATTATAGTAGATGCATATTCCAAATGGCTAGAGGTCATCCCTATGGCATCCACCACAACTGATTCTGTCATCAAACAGCTTAAAAGCTTTTGTAACTCACGGGTTACCTGATGTACTCATTTCTGACAATGGTCCTCAATTTACATCCAACCTTTTGAATCATATCTAGCACAACAGGGTATCAGACATGCCCTGACAGCCCTGGGCATCTTTTGCTAACGGGCGGGCTGAACGTATGGTACGATTTACCAAGGAAAACTTCAGCAATTGGGTCCAGGGGATATCACTGAGAGAGTTGAAAACTCTCAGTGTTCAGCATATCACTTCCAACCCCTCAACTACATTTGTCCCCAGCTGAATTGTTGATGGGTAGGAAACTCAGGTCTCCCTTGACGCTTTCATCCCACTTACGCACCCAACGCACCACTAGATTCCACTAGCAAAATTTGCACATTCACTGTGGGTGATTCTGTTTATGCTAAGAACCTTATGGGTGAACCATTATGGATTCCTGCTGAGATAACCCAAATCACAGGCCCCAGGTCTTACAGGGTACAAACGGAGGATGGTGTCCTCTGAGCAGGCACATTGATCAGTTAAGATCCAGATTGCCTCAGGAGCATCGCTTTTGCTCCTCTCTGGTTCCCATACCTACTGCCTCTTCTAGGGGGGAAGGGGAAGATCATGAGTGTAATGAACAAGCAAGAATCAACCCCATGTGTAACGAGCTAACATGACAGGAACCATCCCAAAACCTGTCACAATACCAACAACCATTTTCACAAATGGAAGATTGCACATCATTACCTGATTTAGGTGCGGACATTGGGTTGGAGATGGATTGGGAGGAGAGACCAGATTGTAGTAACCAAACAGGTTCTACCATTACTACAAGTCCTAGTAAGGAAATGTCAGCAGACACATTTCCTCCCTCACAAGGTGAGAACCTTAAAACATCTGAACCACGTAGGTCTCAACGTACACGTAAGAGCCCCACCTATTTAAAAGAATACATTAGATAGGCTGGGGTTTGAGTATGGACTGAACCTAGTGGGGAGGGGTGTTATGTATGCAGATTTAAAGTCTTTAGTTTAGTTTGAACTGTTCTTGTAAAATGTAAGAAATGATTGGTTTAAAAAGTGTGGGAAAACCCTGCACTCTGATTGGCTGTCAACTGCGGCTGCTGGCTATAAGTAGCAGCCGCAGCCCAGCCAAAGTGGGTTCGTTCTGAGCTGTAGTCACGAATAAACAAAGAGCTTGAAGCACTCCGCGTCTGTCTCTTCATGCAAACTTAACATTACCTTCTCAAG
The DNA here is from genome assembly GCA_009733165.1 of Naja naja. Lineage (NCBI taxonomy): Eukaryota > Metazoa > Chordata > Lepidosauria > Squamata > Elapidae > Naja > Naja naja. Next base: position 152,236,403 of record CM019149.1, on the reverse strand, counting down.
GATTTGTCCTCCCCAAGATTTGGGTTTTTCAGTAGGCTAGAAACTAAGGATAGAGAAGAGTAGTGATACTGATCTTTTGCAACCCCTTGACTGTGACCAGGGACACTATTCCTGAGTTAGTGGCATGTGAATGCTATGCATTTACATCTGGCTTTAGGCACAAGCTGGAAATCCTTCTGATGTACTTGTGCCCTCCCTTGTGCTGCTAAATCTGGTCTTGGGGCAGGTCTGAGTCCCCACTTTTGGTTACTGAGGAGTTTCAATCTCCATCCTTTGGAAGCCAGGCTAAGAAGAAAAAAAATTCTGGACTCCATGGTGACCATGGGCTTATTTCAGGCCTGATGCAAATAAGCTTCCATGCAGCTGACCTCATCTTTGTCTCAGAACAGTTTTATAATTGGTATGTAGGAGGTATTTCCCTTTGCCATGGTCAGTATACAGATAAAATGATTGGAATAACCCTTTAATTAAAATGTTCCACCCGAGGTTCATGAACCCATAGAGAATCTGGTGGGTGCAAGGAGAATCCTCCCGTGATCTTACAGACAGCACCATTGAGTGCTTTGTTGCCCACTGGCAATGGAGGCCATAGGCAATAGGTGGCTTAATATGGTTGTTCCCAAGCTACTGACCAACCCGATAAAGTCATTCAGATTTGCCAATCTCATGACTCTTCATGGATAAAATCCGAGACTACATCTGCATCTTACCAAGTTATCAGGGATTCTCCTTTGATTAATGGTACTAAAGAAGGGAGTGTGCTTTCTGATAGGCCCTCAACCATGTATCGCTAAATATCTATGGAGATTCTCAAGTCATCCAGGTCATGGTTGTTCCAATGGTGCTTTTTTCCAGAGGCAACTGGACTTTCTGGTTTTTCTTTGAAGACGTTTCGCTTCTCATCCAAGTAGCTTCTTCAGCTGAAGAAGCTTTTTGGATAAGAAGTGAAATGTCTTCAAAGAAAAACCAGAAAGTCCAGTTGCCTCTTGAAAAAAGCACCATTGGGACACCCTCAACCATGGTTCACCTGTTCCTTAAGTGGACAAGGGGGTGGGGGTGGGTAGAGCATGACAAGCTGAATCTTGGGAGTTTGTCAATGACTCACTATGGGAGACAGTAGTTACTCCCACACTGAAAGCAACTGCAACTGAGCCCAAATTTTCTGTTGCTAAGTGAAGCAGTTAGTGAATTTTGCCCCATCTTATAACCTTTCTTGCCATAGTTGTTAAGTGAATCATTGTAGCTGTTAAGTTATAATAGTTGTTAAGTGAATCTGGATTCCCCACTGATTTTGTTGTCAAAGGTTACAAAAGTGATCCCATGATCTTGGGACACTGCCACCGTCATAAATATAGGTCGAGCACCCAAATTTTGATCAAGTGACCATAGAGATACTGCAACGGTTCTAAGTGTGAAAACGGTCATAAGTCACTTTTTCAGTGATGTACTTCAAACTGTCACTAAACAAACTGTTGTAAGTTAAGGACTACCTGTATATGCTGACCTGAACCGATCATTCCTGGAACCAGCTGTTTGTGATAACTATTATCTAGTGCAGGGGTGGGCAAACTTTTTGACTCGAGGGCCACAATGGGTTCTTAAACTGGACCGGAGGGCCGGAACAAAAGCATGGATGGAGTGTTTGTGTGAACTAATATAAATTCAAAGTTGGATTACTTCACGTAGCCTTCTGGGAGAGCAAGAGAACCCTCCGCTTTCGGCTCCATGGGCGGATAGAACAGCTGAACGGGCTGGATCCGGCCCCGGGCGAAGTTTGCCCACGGCTGGTCTAGTGTCTAGCCCTCTTTTGTAGAAAGCATAGAGAATGGCCTTGGAGGACAGGGTAAGAGCTGCTACTAAGGTTTAACCACCAGAAAACACCCATTCTAAGAAACTAATTTGAGTAAATATCTCCAACAGTCCCTCCGAGAGTCCCTCCCTCTGAAGCACATTCAGATTTGTAAGGTTGTTACTATACCTGTTGCAATAAAAGTAGTTCTTGACCTATATAGCAATAGCACTTAAGACTGTCATACTGCTTCACAGTGCTTTTACAGCCCTCATTTTACCCACCTCGGAAGGATGGGAGGCTGTGTCAACCTTGAATATGGCATCAGTTTCTTAACCTCATCTACCTTATAGAGCTGAAATTGCTTAGGAGCACTCTAGAGGAAAAGGTTCATCTGAATTATTTTCAGACATGGTTCACACCTACTCATGTTAGATTTCTCAGCAGTCTTTTATATCATTTATCACAGTATCTTCCTGGACCATTTGCAGGAATTGGGAATTGGAGACACAGTGCTTCTATACCTCCTTTAATGGATGGTTCCAATTGGTGGGAGGAGGCAGTGATGTCAGCACAAGGCCTCTCTCCCTATGGATCTTTTCTTTTCAGAGCTGTTATGTACCATTTGTACTTAATATTTACCTCACAACTGCTGGGAGAAGTCATCTACCATGTCAGCCTATGACATCATCAATATGCTGATGATACCCAACCGTACATCAGTATCCTAGCCACATAAATACCATCATCTTGTAGAGCACTTGGAGCTTGGGTGGAACAACCTGATGAATGATGAAGTTGCCATTTGTTGAATGTGGTTTCTTGATTTGGTTCCCATGAGGAACCAGGCCCATGACTTGAGGATCCTCATGCATTTACAGCCAGGGCTGAATGGGCAGGTGGAAACCATTCCCCAGCTTTGGCTGGTGGATGGCAACCTGAGAAGGATTTTGCAACAATAGTGTGCTTTGTCACTATGTAATTGGACTACAGGTAGTCCTCACCGTTTCATTCAGTGACTGTTCAAAGGTATGACAGTACTGAAAAAAACTTTACAGCCAATGAAGAAGAAAAAATGGAAGTAGAAAGATTGGCTATTGGTCTTTATTTTTCTATTTCAGTACAAGTACTGGTATTAGCCCACAAAATGTGTAAACCAAATTTTTACTCCCTTCATACAGTAATTACCTGTGATCAGCCCCCACCCTTACAAACACAGTGCAAAAAACAGGGCAACTTTTTACAGTTAAATTTATTTTTAAAAACTGTTTACAATTAATGTTAGTGTATCCTGTAAAATGTAAAGTCTTGGGAGTTCTTTGCCACAATGGCTTTTGCAGCTTTTCCTTTCCTTTCAACTTTCAACTATTGCTGAGCACTTCTGTCTTCCATTAGCCAACCAACAAAACAGAGGCATGGCTCCCCTTTTTCAGGAGAGTGGAGTCCTTTCTTCCTCTGAAGATGGGGAAAGAGGTGCAGATGCCAAGATGGGTGTAAAGTGCTGATTAAAGAGAGGAGAGAGCGTAACGATTAGCAAAGATATATATTCATTGGCCATTATCAAGCTTCTAACAGCATCTGATCAAGAGCACCTCCTGAAGTGGGATGACAACTGCTACATCTCTAAGGAGTAATTTTATTCCTTAGCCTCAGGAGAAAAGCAGCTCCAGATAATTTTTGAAAGTGCTACATTACCAAAGTGGTAATTACTATGGGATAGAAAAGTATTTCTAAAAATTATAAAAGGAAAAATCTGCAAATGTGTCTCATGGAAAAAACTGTTAGAAAATTCAACCCACTTTTATTATTTTTACTCAAAGCAGTGAACATATCCAACATATCTCCTCATATTTTCCTCACAACAACCACCTTGTGAAGTGAATTGGCCTGAGAAAGAGTGACTGGCCCAAGGTTCCCAGCCAGCTTTCATGTCTAAGACAGGACTTGAACAGTGGTCACTTGCTTTCTAGCCTGGTGCCCTAATCACTAGGCCAAACTGGCTCTCTTGCTTGCCCTCTATTTAAAAAAGACTAATTCTGAATAAATAAGTCACAGCACCAAATCAGGCTACAAATTTTAGGCACTTACACACAAACTACATGAATGCCTTGGTAAGCTTCAAGTAAAGGCGATACAGACAAGAAAAAGATGGACAATCTTGAGCAACAGAGCAAGCTGAACTACAATGCCAGTGGCCACCATTTCAGTCCAGGCAAACACAGCAATTAAAATGTCAGCAGTTTAATGGCAATCCGGACTAAGTAGAAAAGAGCAAGCATATACCCTTTCGTTTGAAGAATGAGCCTGTCTTGAAATAAAGGTTAATATGAACTTATTGGTTGCCACAGAAAACAGCTCACAAACATGCCTTCTCCATGATAAGAATGTTCCGGTATGCCTTTGCTCTGCCCTCACCACACTTGCACGTTTTGGAGCCCCTAATTCTACAAGACAAACATAATTTGTCATCTCACTTTTTCTCAGAAATAGATACTTTGAAACCTAATTTTTATTATTATTACCAAATTTATATGACACTGTCAAGCGATTCTGGATGGATTACAAATACAGAGAGATTAAATAATTTTAAAAACACACACAAAATGCTACAGGGTGCAGCAGGGATCTTCTTCCTAATCTAATAATCACCTCTAACATGGAACATTCCCATCAGGCAGAACCAGGTTTTGAGTCTCTCACAGTAGTCCAAGAAAGGGGATTGGGGGAAGGGAGAATCGCATCTCATGGGTAAATACCTCATATTAGGCAGCACATTCAGTTCAAAATTATGGGAACTTGCATAAAAGGTTCAGCCTGTTTGTATATCCACTGCAGATCCTCTGAATTTGGGCACTGAATTTGGGCAAACAAGCAAATAGATTCACCCTGTGCAAACCATATGGAGCAGAGTATTTTTTTTTCATGTGCGAAAATGGCAGAATACCGATCATACACCCCTGAGCTACAGCATACTTTTGAAGAACAACATGGATCCTTCCCTCAACTAAATATTTTCTGTAAACATCAGGAGTTGCTTTTGGCTTATGTAACCTTGACTTGCTGCTCACCCAGCACATTGGCAAGCTACATCCATCTTACCATGGTATCGTGAGCATTCAGCATTTTTGCTACTGGCTCTTGGCACCGATGCACCGAGGGCTGAGCCAGGGAGACAAGGCGAGAAGTGTAGAAGGCGCATTCGTCATTTAGGCAGGCTTCATGGAAACGAAGGGGGGCAGTGCGGAGGTGATCCAACCGTTGTTTTACGAGACCTACTGGAGCAAACAGAAGGAGGCATGGACCAAGGCTGATTATAGGCAGGTATTTTTGTACTTCCTGACTCTTTTATGACCCTGGTGAATTGCAGGTTCCTGGGTTACTGTTCTTCTGGCTATTTTCTGGTCTGTCATCTCTCTCTCTTTGGAATCCATTTAAAGCCCCCAGATTACATTTGTAAGACACTTTCCTAATGCATTCTTCTTGGTGCTCATAAGGAACAAAATATATTTTGCCAGGAATCCCTCATTTCAGGAAAGCATCCCATTTTCAAGTATCCCTGTTGCATAACTACAGTTGTTCACTTCCAGAACTTTCTCCCCTTTTCCTGGGCCAGGTCTTTTGAGAAAATACCTTCTGTGCCCTCTGTTCCTTCACAATACTTCAGAGTCCCTGCAGTGGTTTCAAGGATCCTTCTGGCCTTGTCATTTGTTCTCACAGGGAACAGTGGAAAAAGGATACCTGTCAGTAGGCTTAAAGACTCTAGGGAGTTCTACTGTCCACACTGCCAATGTATGCCTCAGAAGACA